>OU015490.1:192684525-193042025 GCA_907164885.2 Dolomedes plantarius | reverse complement strand
CAAACGGGTGAACGGAATGCAACGAAATTTTGTATATGGGCTGTACACGAGATGCGCTCACGGAATTTTGAAAAAAAAAAGAATTAGTTCGAAAATGTCCACCAGAGGGCACCCTTTTCGGGAAAAACATAAAATTTAACACAATAAACGACCAAAACGGAATACAGAAACAATATTAACATTTATTGACTTGTTTCTGATCACTTTGTCATCGAACCACATTAAGTAAAGGTAAGGGAGAAACAAAAACAGTTCAGTTTGCAGAAACAAGAACAGATTAGGACGAAATTGCACAAGAGGAGCAGTTGTTAATCATATCCAGGACGATGTCGGGAAAGCTGCTCCACGTGACCACCTTCATTCACCTGCAAAATTTCAAGTCGATGGACAGTGTGTTCAACAGCAGATCGTAACTGATCAGTTGTGAGGCTTCGCACATGAAGCGTTATGGAGTTCTTTAAGTCATTCAACGTCGCAACACCTCCACGATACACCAGACTTTTTAAATAGCCCCATAACCAGAAATCGCATGGAGTTAGATCCGGCGAACGTGGTCCTCTTGTGCAATTTCGTCCTAATCTGTTCTTGTTTCTGCAAACTGAACTGTTTTTGTTTCTTCTTTACCTTTACTTAATGTGGTTCTATGACAAGGTGATCAGAAACTAGTCAATAAATGTTAATATTGTTTCTGTATTCCGTTTTGGTCGTTTATTCTGTTAAATTTCATGTTTTTCCCGAAAAGGCGCCCTCTGGTGAACATTTTGGAACTAATTTTTTTTTCGAGATTGCGTGAGCGCATTTTGTGTATAGCCCGTATATGAAATTTCGTTGCATTCCGTTCACCCGTTTGTGCTGTAGGATGCCGTTTATAGGGGAAGTTTAATTATAACCACCCGGTATATAACTGGCGCATACACGTGAAATAATGATTTATAATCGCAGAAAAGAATAATTTATAATTATTTAGTTTTATATATTTAATTTTTATATGTTTTCTCTTTAAATGGTTCTTTATAATAGGTACGAGCATATGAAAAATAAATTCCTGAAAACAATCGATAGTAATATTCGATACGCTCGTGAAAATACTCGAAAAAAATATCGATTTATTTGCATCGACGAGCCGATTTTTTTTAAAAATGATGTATGCTTTTCTGTGATAGAGGAGAAAGGAATGCGTCTCTTTTAAATCTGTTTCAAGGGTTATGAAATACTTATTTTTTTTAAATTAACTAAAATACTTAATTTTTTGTAATAACTAAAACACATAATATTTTAAATTGACTAAAATACTTCATTTTTCATATTAACTAAAATACTTATTTTTTTATATTAGTTAAAATACTTAATTTTTTAAATACTACTAATTTTTATATTGTATTCATAGATTTATACACTAAGAGTGCAAATCCAGCTGTTATATTCCATTGTATTCTAATTAATTACATTCTGTTTAATTATTTCCTTATAATTACAGTCTATGAAATTTTTCTGCAATGAATAACATACATGTGCAAAACATGTAACTACGCCATGGCTTAGTTTTCGACTTTTTGAGCTGCCACTAAGTTCTTTGCACTGATGAAAAAGCTCCTTTGCAGTTTCGAAACGGCCGTATGCAAAATTGCACCTTACTGCTATTTGTGCTTTATTTAAATTGGATTTCCTATTTATTCCTCGAGCACAAAGGTTTTGTCTTTTCTTTTCAAATACCAATTAAAGAATTTGGTTCAAAAAGGTGATAGCTCCATCCTGAGGGAGTTTGGAGTTACATGTACTATCTTATGGTAAAAAAAAAAATTCTTTTGTTTGATGCCAGGAAGAGGTAGCTCCAACCGTTAGTTCTCGTGTCACTCGAGAGATGGAGCTGCCTGACTCGTTAGTTACCTCCTTCTTTCCTCAAACGACTGACGTAGTTAGTTCACAGGTAGGTTACACAACACTTATCAACAGTGGAGTTTTTGGTTCTAATAAACATAATACAGGGTAGTCCAAAATCATTGAGAGCATTTCATTTTTGAAAAAAAGAGAACAAAATTATGTACGTACATGTTTTTTGTTTTCTTGGAAAGACAATTTGAAACAGTTTTACGCAGCAAAATTTTTAACATTAAATAACTTCCACAAAAGCCGGTAGATGGCGCGACACCATTTCGCAAGAAAAATTTACTAATTGCGTCATTCTGCAAATTTTTTAAAACATGCTTTTTTTTCAAACATGAAATGCTCTCAATAATTATGGACCACCCTGGGGTGGCCCAAACTTTAAAAGTAAAGAAGAACAAAATCAGTTACAACGGATATGCTTTCATGGAACCACAAAACGCACAGTGCTTTTTCCTGTACGGTAACCATTTGCAGACTGACGCAATTAGTAAATTTTTTTTGCGAAATGCTGTCGCGCCATCTACCGGCTTATGTGGAAGTCCTTTAATGTTTAAAATTTTGTTGTGTAAAACTGTTTCAAATTGCCTTTCCAAATAAACAATAAACATGTACGTACCTAATTTTGTTCTTTTTTTTTTTGTTTCAAACAGGAAATGAGCTCAATAATTTTAGACGACCCTGTACTGTATATTGCTTAACTTCAAAATATAAAGATGTAATGGAACTAACCCTTAAATACGTCGCACAAAATATGTGGTTTCTTGATGGACTACAACTAGACAACGCACCAGATGAGCCAAATGTGACGATTGAAAAATGCAATTTTCTGTTTGATGTTTGTAAAGCCAAAATATATGCTGTATTTCAACTGAAGTTTTCTTTAAATAAAATATAATGATAGTATATTGTATTTTTTCTGCGAAATTTTTTCTCTAGAAGTAGATAGAACATCCATTTGGGGGCAAGAAAGAGGTAGCTCCAACTATCACACATGAGCCACGTCATCTCGAAGATATATTTTTGAGTCGAAATTTTGCCCGTATATGTAAGAACAATTAAGGAAATTTATCAAAAAGAATATTTTCACACATTTTAGAAGTTTGAATTTTCAAACCGTTTTTTTACGGTTTTCCTAAAACTTGAAAAATTGGAGTTACCTCCTTTTTGCACTAAACCCTTTAATTAGTCAGCCCGGTAGTGATCCGCACATCTCTATACCACAGATTTATCGCTGATTTAGCTATTCATATTTTATGAATGAAAGCGTGCATATTGCTATAAAAAAATAGATACGGTTACAGTTAATGAAGTATTACTTGAACTTTTAAATAATTCCTTCTTTCACTTCAAACATTTAAAATAATAGGTAACTTTTAACATATTTCCAACTTAAAATATTTAAATAAAAATTTTTTCAGTGTTAAATTTATTAAATAAAAAAGAGAAGGTTGAAATTGAGGGGGGGAAATCAAAAAAAAAATTTTATTTGGTTGTTGCTTCAGCAGTCGTTGAAGAATCAAATAAAAGTAAAAATACAGAACCTACAAGCTCAAATAAAAAAAACGAAAAACAAAGGAAGAAGGAAAGAACAAAGAAGAGAATTTAAAACTGGGATTCACATGGAATAGCGATCAGGATGATCCTAAACCGGAATGTTTGATCCGTTGTGAAATTTCAGCTAACGAAATCTTGGTTCCAAATGAATTATTAACACATTTTACTGTGAAGCATAAAAACTACTCAGAAAAATCACTTGATTATTTTCAAGAAATTCTGAAAGCTTTAAAAAAGCAATCTGGATGGTTCGTTAAAAAAATTAAAACTTCATAAAAAGTTAAGCAAACCACTTAATTAGGGGCAGAAATAATTGCAAAAAACATGGAATCACATTTTTCAGGAGAGGTACTTATAATTCCTTCCTGCTGTACAATTATTCGTGAGCTATTTGGGCCAGAATATGATGAAGATATTAAAACAATTTCTTTGGATATATTATAAGTTGTTTTGAGATGGTTGCCCCTCAATTTGACGATTCATTAGATGTAACAAATGCAGCGCAATTATTAATGTATATTCGTCTTAGAAAAAATTTCAGGTGGTCTCTGCTAACGAAACTACCGCGGGTTATTAACGTAGGATTACTTATCGTTGCTTACCTCTTTTGTATGTATATATGTATGTATGTGTTATGTATATATGTATATATATATATATATATATATATATATATATATATATATATATATATATATATATGTATGTATGTATGTATGTATGTATGTATGTCAACATTTTGACGCATTTTGGTACTTTTCAATTTAACTGTTTACTGCTTGCCCAAGCAATACAGACTGGGTTTGGCACGCTGCCAAAATTATAACTCGCGACGCAGAACATCTGAAAATTTCCTTTCCAGAGGACCGTTATGGAGGAACATAATCCTACGTTAAAAATATATCACTGAACAATTTTTAACTGTGTACATATGCGGCAAAAGCTATGACTGACCATAATTCAGGATTTGTGAAATTTGTATATGATAAAAAAAAATAATAATAATAATTACAATTCATTGATTTATTCATTGGGAAGCTTTAATGGCAAGAACACTTCCTAGTGATTTTAAATTTGTAATAGATACAGTAGTAAAAATGGTAAATTTGTAAATTGTAGACCATTAAAAAACTCGTATATTTCACCAAATTCGTGAAGAGCTGAGAGCTGCACATAAAAGCTTAAATTTACATTTAAGTATTACATTTAAATTTACATTCTAGTATTGGGTCGAGCGTATGTATTAACAGAAGAAATGCTTCTTTTTTTTAATAAGAAAATAAATTTGGATATGGGTAAATTGCTTGATTTGAATCATTCTCATTACTAATTGTCCCAATTTATTTGGGTAGATTTGACATTCTAAATAAACCCAATACAAACATGCTAAGCAAAAGTGAAAATATATTATACTCAGAAGAAAAAAAAATGTGCATTGAAAGATAAAATACAAGTCTGAATTTATGAAAGAAATTAAAGATGATATGTATGACTTGTATCCAAAAACAGCTTAATACGATATCAATAAAAAAAAATCAGAGATAACACGTCAGATATCAGAGCATTCAAGTAATTCAGAAAAAAAAAAGTAAACTGTTTCTTTCCCAACTTTATTACGACTGATTATGCATGGATAAAAAATCCTTCTGTTATCTCCCAAACAACAGCTTTTTCTTTAATAGAAGAAAAAGAATGTATAGATTTAAAATGCGATGGATCCGTGAAACTGAAATATCGAGAATCGGTTTTGAATTCTTTTTAGATACTTTGTGAAATGGACTTTCCACAAATTGCAACTAAGTCCTTTTATATTTTACTACATTTCTCAGCAATATTTTTTTATAACCAAGGATATCCAACCACTGTAAATATAAAGACAATAAAACGTGTCATTTTGGAGGTGCTGGATGAGGTGATTCGAGTGTGCTTGTTAAATTTTATTCAAAATTCAAAAGAATATGTGAAACTTGGCAAGCACATATATACCATTAGATTGTTTTACAACCTAATAATTATGTTTTAATGTAAATATGTATGTATATAATTGAATATAGCAATAAGGTTGTTATTAAGATGCACTTATCTTTTATTTCTTTATCACTGGGCGTCACAAATTATTTTTACATATCGTCAAAGTGTCGCAACAAAACAAAGTTTTGGAACCACTGCATTAAGCAAAAGTCGTCACCTATTAGTTTGTGGAACATGACGATGGTATTCTTTGTTTTCTATGCCCATTCTAATATCCAGATTTTACCCACTCAACATTTCAAGGACGCTAGCTTTAACTAGCCAACTATACCAGGTCTTCATATATCTAGAACGGCAGTGTTTGTGGAAATGAAAAAAATCGAGCAATAACATATTCAAATAAAAAAGTGAGATATAATTTACAAATTCATACAATGTATCTCTCTTTTAGTCTTTACATAGTAAAGCATGTATTATTGGAACATGGGTAAATTATTATCATCAATACTTAGCAATGCATGATAAATCTGGTCATTCCTTCCGTAGCTAAAATCTATAAATAATTTTCTGTACTAACTGTGGCGGTAACAAAGTATCTGTTCCCTTCAAAAGTCATCTTGTGACCAAAGATTGAAATTCGTAAGCAAGCGATCGGGTGAAACTAGGAATCATTTGAAACCAGGAGTTAAATCGTTCGTCCATTGCTCAACACGCCTGGGCTTTGAACCATCGGTTTGATTTTTCTTCTGCCTCCATTATTCAGAAATGTCGCTCGCCTGCTGATCTTCATTTCTGGGAAGCTTATCACATTTTTAAAATTTCAAGTTCTTTGGTTAATGGGTTGTCTAGCAGGGATGTCTAGCATCCCTGTTTTTCCTCAATTGTGGAAAGGGTTTATTTAGCCGTGTCGGCCCGTTACTTCACTTTTTTCACTTTTTCCCCTCTTTTGCCGCTAGAGGGCGCTGTTTGCCCTATGCCTGTCTCTTCGCTGCTCGCTTGTGATTTGTTTGCGTTGTTCGCGCCTTCGGGTGTTCGACACGCGCGGGTACTTCAGTGCATGTCTGGTCGCTTAGTTTTCGGATTTTTGATCTGTCACTAAGTTCTTTGCAGTGATGAAGAAGCTCCTTTGCAGCTTCCAAACTGCCGTATGCAAAATTGCCCCTTACTGCTATTTGTGCTTTATTTACGTTGGATTTCCTGTTTATTCCTCGAGCACAAAGGTTTTGTCTTTTCTTTTCAAAAGCGATCGGTTGATATTGCTGGAAAAACAAGTTAAGGCAAGATGATTTAATGAGGCAAATTGTCAAAGGGAATGGAAGAGTGATCTCTTTTTACGGAAGCCAATATTTTCCAACAACATAGAAGTAATTTAGTCTAGATCAGTCAAATGGTTTAATATTGAACAGGCAAACAGAATTTCTAAATTTATGTATGTTGATTTCAGTTCAAGCTTTACGGGAACTTTTACCATCCTCAAACAACAAAAATTAAGCCCTTCTATGAGGTCAGAGGATGGAAGAGGGTACGATCCCCAGTTGTCACCCCTGAGGATTCTCGGTCAAAATTGAGGTGGCAACTAGCTAAGACGGACTCCCACCCTTGTTCTATTTAAACCGAAGCCGCCCACTGCAGTCTGAAGCCAATATGAATCTGGTTTGGAATTTGCAGCCAGGGGTCATTAGAAACAACAACAACAACAAACAAAATTAATGTTTTTTCTTTGTGGGTTGAAGGATATAAAAATGTCATTATTCAATTCTAATCTGTAATAGATTTTCTCCTACTAAGAATAGAATTGATATAGTTGATAGATTCTCGTGGCTAACCAACTACATATTAATAAAAGTGCAAGGGTTTCTTTCCTTTCCGTTACCCCAGTACAAATTTTGGTTTCAAAGGTTAACATAAGAAAACCTAGTGTCGAAAATTTTTTTTGCATCAGAGCCTTGGGTACATCGTTATCATACACCACTGATGTCATTCAACAAAACCGTGTTTCTTATATGCATTGAATCAAGAGCATATTCCTTCCATTATCACAGAAAATACTACTGAATTCAGTCACAATGAAGATTTCATTGGGTGTATCTATAATACTTCAATACAAGTGTGATAGATATTAGTTTATGTGCACACAAAGTAAAAATAAAGCAAAAGAAGTTTTTGTATTATTCATTTAGAGAAGAAAGAATACTATAACGCAGTTGTTACCTTTATAAAAACCAGGTGTTTTCTGGGAATACAAAATGGATAAAGAATCCTTCCATTGTTTATTATGTAACAGATATTTCTGTGGCGTTATGGCAGATGTTGATATGTTAGAAAAATTCAATTTTATGTTTTAAGTTGATATGTCACACTTAAAATTGTTTCTTTAATGAGGCAAAAGATGATAGTGGAATTATAAAATAATACTAAGTTATTCGGATTGGCAAATGCTGTTACGTATAACAGAGGTAATACTTGGTCCCTATTTGAATATTTCAGCCCTAACTGAAATTTTTCATTGAAGACCAGCCATATACTTGAGGTAGAATATGAGTATTAACTAAAGAATATTTGGATTGAAAAACTTAATTGAGCGATTTTATATTTCACAATAAAAGTTACTTTTTTAATTTGCCGAAAACAGGAAAAAATGGCATATCAACATCTGCCTTATTGTCACAGATTTATGCAATCATATATCTCATTCAAAAACAAATATCTTGACCTGTTACAGCTTTTGGACATTTTATATAGATAAATACTTCTATATTCATGTACAGATGACCTAAATAATGCACAAGATATTAAATTTTAAGAATATTTCTCTGGAAAGTTGTTATATGTCCTTCATGTTCTAGTGATTTTAAACCTTTATTTGTAAAGTTTACCACGGGAAATATTCTTTTAAAATTTACTTGTTTCCTGGCTTCTGCAGTATTGTATAAATTTTAAATGAAATCTTTAATAGAATCTCAGAAATAAGATGGGGCTTTCATGAAAGTCAAATATAGTGATAAAAGAGTAAGAAAGAGTATTACAAAAAAGGAAATAACATATGCAGAAATATTGTATCATGCCAAAAGAGCAATATTTACATGAAGTAGAAAAAACATTAATATGAAAAGAAGTAGTCATGATATGCATATAAATTAATATTTTATGTCAAGTTAGGAATGTTAACATGGAGGAAGGGAAAGCCAATTTGCAACGAAATGTAGTTAAGTCTCAGAGCTAAGAATATTAACGTGTAAAAGAAAGAATGCAGGTATATGTTAAGAGGAATTATTTACAAAAAGAATAATTCGAATATGTAGTCGGATGTATGCTACTACACACAGAAAATAATGCTAAAAGCAAAGGAAAGAATATTGCTAGGCAAGGGACGAGTGTTAATTTAGATATGAAATAAGATGAATGAATAAGATAAGTGAATAAGAATGAAAGACTAGAATGATATCGACAAATAAACTATGCTAAAAAACTTATGCAGGAATGTTGATAGGCAAGAGAGAAATTCTAATAGACGAATGTTAATTAAGAAATGAAATAAGATCTACAATGAAAAACCAAAGGGATAGCGAAAAAAACAATGCTGAAAACTCAGGTAAGAATATTGATAGGCGAGAGTGGAATGCTAATAGACGAATGTAAATTTAGAAATGAAATAAGACTAAAAATGAAAGACCAGAGGGACAATGAAAAACCAGAGAGATAGCGAAAAAAACTATGCTGAAAACTTAGGTAAGAATGTTGATAGGCGAGAGCGGAATGCTAATAGACGAATGTTAATTTAGAAATGAAATAAGACTAAAAATGAAAGACCAGAGTAATATCGAAACACAAACAATGCTAAAAAACTACTCTGAGAATGCTGATAGGTAAAAGAAGAATACTAAAAGACGAATGTTATGTTAGTAAGGAAATAAGATTTAGACTGAAAAATCCAGAGGGATAGCGAAAAACAAACTATGCTAAAAACTTAGGTAAGAATGTTGATAGGCAAGAGAGGAATGCTAAAAGAAATGTTATGTTAGAAAGGAAATAAGATTTAGAATGAAAAACCAGAGGGATAGCGAAAAACAAACAATGCTAACAACTTAGGTAAGAATGTTGATAGGCAAGAGAGGAATGCTAAATGACGAATGTTATGTTAGAAAGGAAATAAGATTTAGAATTAAAAACCAGAGGGATAGCGAAAAATAAACTATGCTAAAAACTTAGGTAATAATGTTGATAGGCAAGAGAGGCATGCTAATATACGAATGTTAAGTTAGAAAGGAAATAAGATTAACTATGAAAAACCAGAGGGATAGCGAAAAACAAACTACGCTAAAAACTTAGGTAAGAATGTTGATAGGCAAGAGAGGAATGCTAAAAGACGAATGTTAATTTAGAAAGGAAGTAAGATTAACAATGAGAGACTAGAATAATATTGCAAAACAAACTATGCTAAAAAACTGAAACTATTGATAGTCAACAGACGAATACTGATTTAGAAAGGAAATAATATTAATTATAAAAAGCCAGAATATTAACAGGAAAAAGGAAAAGGGCTGATATGAACGGAAAAGGATATTATGACTCTAATGATAGAAATATACAAGCACGAAAAAAAAATGAATGCAGAGATCTAAAAAGGAAATTATTGATATCAAAGATAGGGATCACAATTCAACTTCCATTTAATGTACTTTCATAGCCCCACTTGAAAACTTCGCTATAAAGAAAATTCATTGAATAGAAACTAATAAATTTCAGTAAAAATTTTAATAAAAAAAGTTGTTTAAAAAAATATATCAATCTATTTTTCATAGTGTCATGAAACATAAGCTGTTTATACAAATTCCTTTTTTATTTAAAACGATAGTATATCTACTAAAGCAAATTTGATTTTAAAGAAATTGCTCACTAAACTTATCTCATAAAATATGTAATTTTTAAAATGCACAAAAGAAATGAAAAGATAAAATTTACACACAAAATTACGTAAAGGAAAGAGAAAATTATATTGTAAAACGCGGTTTCCAAATTTTCAAACGAATCAAAATGGATAAAGCTTAACATGCATCGCATTTCCTATGCATTACTAAACTTTAGGGGGGAAATCTAATATTCTGCTCTGAATAGATTTCTGGAGAAAAAGGTTTTTTTTCATAAAAACTTTCACATTTTTATAAAGGTAGAAACACTAGCTCCATAATACTGTATCAAAAATGTCATGCTACTAAACTATATCGAAAGGTTCTATGACGTAAAAACTTTGTTTTAAAAATTTTCCTTCGCATTATGAAGATTGTTTTACATGCAAATATTGTTCAGTTTTAAGCTTCTGAAGAATGTTCAGTTAAACAGAAGTCATTGTTTACGAATATTCATTTTTTGGAGACTTTACTGAATTGAAAACTGTTAAAATGCAAAGGATGTGTGAATGAGTATTTATAATGAATTCTAGAAGAGACGTTTATCTCATTCTCTCACTCTAGAGTTAATAAATTAAGCTAGACAACGAATGATTTGACATTGCTTCATTATTAATTAGCAGTCGGAAAATAAAGCAGTGTTATCAGTAGAAATTTACGTATCATTATTCGAATATTCATTAGCATCGCAAAAACAAAATTTGAAATGCGTAACAGAAGTGGACTGAAGAGGTGAATTAGGAGAAATAGCATGTAGAATGACGGCAAACAGCTGTTAAACTTGCTTTATTATTTAAGCAAGGTTGATTTTAATTAGGCAATACGCTCTAAAATCTAGAGTGATAGCAGTTAACAGGATTTAAAAGTGCATTATAAAAGTTTTTTGGGTGTTAATATTCTAACACTATTGTCATGGGTTATTGGTAGAAATTTGAAAACTTAAATTATTGATAGAAATTATGGTGTAAAACTCCAATAGTTGTTGCTTAAATTGAAAGTCAGCCTGAGTTGGGAAAAATATGTCACAGATACCATAAAAGTTCCTTATATAGTTCAACAAATTCCTAGCTTCGGGCAAATTAAACAGTGCATTAGTGTGAGCTGTTGTTCCTAAATTCCCTTGGTCGAAAGTTCCAAACCAGCTTCGCGGCTGAGTGGTGCGGCTCTGGTTTTATAATAGCACCACAAGGGTCGAGTCTGACTTGGCTAGGTGCTACCACAATTTTGACCCAGCACCCCCCCAGGAGCGACATCTGGGGGGGATCGTACCTTCCCACCCACTGACCTCGAAGAAGGATTTTTCCGGTTTACGGATTTAACGTGCCAATATCCGGCCTAGGCACGAAGGTATTTATTATCGCTTGTTAGGATTCATTAAGAGCCCCCGCTGTACCGAAAGCCGACGCGCTACCATTAGGCTACCTTGGGCCCATCAGTATGAGTAAATATAATATGTATTGCATTTTATGCCTCCATCAATATTACAATGAATTTCTTAACAATAAATAGTAGAATAATTTTTTAAAGTAGTTGAGAGTAACATAAAGAATAAACTATAGTAGAATTATATAAAAGTAATACTTAAAATTGTCTGAATGATCTTAAACAACTGAGATGACATTGTTTATATTCGTTATCATATGCAGATGAAACATGTAAAGAGTGAATGCTAGAATTTATACGATATTAATACGCAGAGAAATATTCCTAATTTTGTGTGCATGTTTTAGCTTCTTTTGCCATTAGTACATACAAATCTAAAAGAAAATTTACATAAAGAACAAATCGTAATAAGTCACACAGGATAAATTAAAAGGTAAATATTAGAGAATAATTTAATAGAAAAATTTAAGGAAAAATTGTTAAAAAACAGTGACTTCAACTTTCATTTCAAAATATTATAAAAAAAACTTAATTATATTAAAGTAAAAGTAAATTTTGACAGATTTTCCTAGTAAAAATAATTTTTGCAGTTTCACATTTATTACAGCACGTGAAACAAAGATAAGATAATGTTTATTAATATAAAAATATGCAAAAATATGTCTAGGAATCCTATCATTATAAAATCCAATGACTATATACGTAAAATTTTCATGTTGTCGAATGAAGGGTTTATCCGCAAAAGTATATAAATTTAGATCTCCCTTTTATTCTGTTTGTGAATACCTTTGGTAGTTTTTTACAAATTCGTTTCAACAAAATTTTACCTATAAATGCCTTGTTTATCTAATGTTCGTACACACACGTGTCAAAACCGCTAAATGTATTACTGGAAGCATATTTTGTATCCATGCAAATAAAAATCTTTTAAAATATTCCTCTTTTCATTGCTTCATAATCAAAACAGCGATAAAAAAACTTTCCGTATTTTTTGGACCATAAGACGTACCTTTTTATGTAAAAAAATTAACTTAAAATTGGGGTGTTTCTTATAATCCGAAGATAACGTTAAAATAAAATTAATATTTTATTATATATATTATATATATTTAATATATATATTATAAATATTTATTATATATATTATATATATTATATAATATTACTTATAATATTTATTATATATATTTTTTTATCATTATTAAGTAAGAAATTGAAAATATTTTTATGTACCTAACAAAATACAAAATATTCTTTTCTAAAAATCCTCCCATAAATTTGGGGTGTGCCTTATGGTCCGAAAAATACGATATTTATTTTTTCGATAAACATTATTGACCTATTTTTTCAATTAATCTAACTTTAAATGATATCTAGGCGATGTATAAGATTAACTATGAAAAACCAGAGACATAGCGAAAAACAAACTATGCTGAAAACTGTGCTCAAATAAACAGTGAAAGACCGAATGATATTGAAAAACAAACTATGCTAAAAAACTGAGACTACTGATAGTCAACAGACGAATAGTAATTTAGAAAGGAAATAATATTAACAGGGGTTCATAAAAACTTAGGTAAGAATATTTATAGGCAAGAGAGGAATGCTAATAGACGAACATTAAGTTTGGAAGGAAATAAGGTTAACTATGAAAAACCAGAGGGATAGCGAAAAACAAACTATGCTAAAAACTTAGGTAAGAATGTTGATAAACAAAAGAGGAATGCTAAAAGAAATGTTATGTTAGAAAGGAAATAAGATTTAGAATGAAAAACCAGAGGGATAGCGAAAAACAAACAATGCTAACAACTTAGGTAAGAATGTTGATAAGCAAGAGAGGAATGCTTATAGACGAATGTTAAGTTAGAAAGAAAATAATTTAACTATGAAAAACCATAGGGATAGCGAAAAATAAACTATGCTAAAAACTTAGGTAAGAATGTTGATAGGCAAGAGAAGTATGCTAATATACGAATGTTAATTTAAAAAGAAAGTAAGATTAACAATGAAAGACCAGAATAATATTGCAAAACAAATTGAGATTATTGATAGTCAATAGACGAATACTAATTTAGAAAGAAAATAATATTAGCAGGGTTTCATAAAACTAAAGCTTTTGCGTCCGATTGTCGTTGTTAAATCAGATATAATCTTTACTGTCTCCAGTTGGAAAAAAAAATAATAAATTCGGTAAAGTTTAGAAGTACATATTCCTCAGTGACATCTGAACCATCCCATTTAATTAAAGACGAATGAAAAGCGAGCCAAAGTGCTCGCCCGGTGCAGCTGTTACTCTTTCCACCGGAGGAAATCTGGTGTTGATTGAAAAGAAGGAAAAAACAGCTGACCATCTCTGTTTTCTTTCGCGGATCAATAAAGTGACATTTCACGTTTGTAAGGCGAGAAGTGCGGCGAGAAGAGGTCACGATTGCGGGGAAGGCGGCTCGGGTGCAAACACGGTGTTAAATAGGCACAGAAAAATAATCTAAGCAAACAATTCTCAAAAAATCTAATTTTTTTTATCTTCTTGGCTTACACTACAGAGATCTCAGAATAAAATAACACAAAATGCGTTTGTCTAAGTTGGCTGCATTTGTCAAATATAAGGCTTTTATGCTGTGTAATGTCTAGGAGCAAGGAGCAACCTAAGGGTTTACGTGTCAGTATTGGGTGATGAGGAAGCTCGGTTCGAGTCCCGACAAGTGCCACTGAATGCTATCGTGTATGTGCGGGTATGGGTATGATGAATCTGTCGGCCCGAGAGTCCCTCTGTCAATTTTGTAGACGTGGAAGGAGAGTACGAGCCCTTATATGCCACATTTGGTGATGCACGGTCTACACCGAGCTTAGAATAGCACCGTCTTACAATACACCGAGCAATTCCGACTGTCGTGGTTCGCAATAACACGTGCTAAAAACTGAAGCCGTCATTGGACCTGGTTGAATTACATCCGACCTGGGGGCATGGTGAAAAAAAAGGAATAATAATATTTATGCGTGCTCGCTGAACATGCGTACATAATGCCTATTTATATCAATGGAATTTTTCGCGATCTGCCCTCTTTAGAAGGGCACATCTATAATGTTTGGCATAGTCTCGATCTAAAATTTCGAACATCTTTTCTTTCATCTACTTTTATTTAGCCGTCCTCCAGATTTGTATATGAGGTAAAAATTCTGAATATATAACCCCTAAAGCAAAAACTACTCTGAAAAAAATTTACAATTATAAAGTAATTATTAATTTAATAAATTGGTTTGTTGAGATACTGAAGAAAAATTATTTTTAAGCCTCTTCTAAGCACAAAATTGAAAAAAAATATATGCAACAACAGCTATTGGTTAGGCAGATACACCTATCCCCCGCTATACGGCCGCTCTTTATACGGCATTTCGCTATAACGGCCTTTTTTAATTATGGCACTTTTTCGATTTACGGCCCACAATGTTTCGTTATACGGCCACAACAGCGGAAAGTGATGATGGCAGCATATTATAGATCAGTGATTCTTCATGTTAATGTTCGTCATCACATTAAAACAGTTTTAAACGTTTTATTTTATGTTTTTTATTATATGTATACATATGTGCATATGATTTCTTTTGCTTTTTGTTTATATGTTTATTTTTTTAATTTCTGTTTCTTATTACATTGTTTTGTACTTTTATTTTTATGTAAGCATTTTTATAGGAAATAAAAAGAATAAAATGAATTATTTTTTTAATTTCTGTTTCTTATTACATTGTTTTGTACTTTTATTTTTATGTAAGCATTTTTATAGGAAATAAAAAGAATAAAATGCTCTATGAACTTAAAAACTATATTATTTATAAAAAAAATTGGTACAGATCCAATTAAATTTCTATGGTTTTGTATCAAAATAACTGATTCTTTATACGGCTTTTCGCTTTACGGCCAACTTTTCCGGAACGTATCTAGGCCGTAAAGCGAGGTATGGGTGTATATCAAAAACTAAACATGGTTTAAATTTTTGGAATTTTAAATGTTTTTTTAAACAAAATTTAAAATCTTTTCAAGCATTTTTTTTTTGTTTTTGCATGAGTAAGGATATTTAAAAGAAAACATATTTCAGGGAAAATTATTAAAAAATGCAGGTAAATAACAAACCTCTGAAGGACTCTTACTGTGGGGTAAACGTAATGTGAGCAAAGCTTAAATGTAATTTTCTTAAGCTTCTGGAACAAAGAAGTTAAAACCCTCGATTAGTTGTTCAAAAGACTTTACTTTTTCTTTTCGGGCTGCAGAGCACTTTATGTGATTCTCTCGAAGATTAATCCACGATTTCTTGGAAGTGGGTTAACCTTGATCCTTCGGTAATGTCATGAACGTGGATATTCATAATAGGGGAACCTGGGCAACTATAAAGCACATGCAAATATAAACTAGTTTGTGATCCAATATCGCGGTTGTTAAATATTTGGCTGACTTTTATAATCAATATTAAAATAATAACTTGAGCCCGTAATAAAGTCAAACCAAGGAAGATAGTGGCTTTACTTCTTCCAGATACTTGATAAGTTTCGGCTGCAAAGCAAAGGTGCTTAAAATGTTAGGCCTATTTATAATTTAAAATATATCACGTTACGTAGGATAAACATAAAATAGCTTGAGCCGGTAATAAACTCAAACATCGGAATAAAGTGGCTTAACTTCCAGATACTTGACGTTTCAGCTTAAAGAAAAATTGCTAAAATTTTAAACATAGAGTCGAACCCCGTTATAATGAATTTCAAGGTACCAAAGGTTTTGTTCGCTTTATACGCTGGTTCGCTATCTCCGAACCGTTAAGAAAAATGCACAAAATGTATAACTCATAAGTTGCAATGTGTATTCAATAATAATGTATTAAAACTGGTAAAATCTATCAAAAATGATCATTAATGAATTAAATCGACGAAAACCGATTACATTAAACTGACACACTACTACAGTCGAACCCCGTTATAGCGAACCCGGTATATAATATAGTTTTTATCTATATTTTCCAGAAATCGTAAGTCCCTTTAACATTGGCTGAAGACATGAAACATTTACTCATTAGTTTATTGAGATATCAAGCATTTAAATATTTTCATTAATTTATCATTATAAGGTATGTCTTAAACAACAAATATGTCAAGTAACTTTAAGAGGCTTGTATCTAAATGAAATTGACTAAGTCATTGATTTTAATTAAAATAAGACAGTTATGAAACTCAATTAAAATCTTAGAAAGCATCTTTATAACTTACGTCTCGTTATGAAACATCTTTGTACGCAATTTAATGCACTAAATACGTCAAAGTTATTAAGAGCAGCTAATAACATTTTCATTCTAGTTTAAGTTTAAAGAACACTCTCTTTAATTCCTTCTACATTTACGTTTTAATGGATGTAAGCATAAAAATGTTCAGAATCGGTAAAATAGTTTCAGCATTCCTTTCATAGTTTTTATAGTTTTAAAACAAAGGTACCTAAAAACAAATACCTTAGAATACATTAAATCTATTTATAACAACACTTTTTTTTAAAGCTTTAATATTTGTTTTAGAGGAGATATTTGTTTTAATTGGTAATTCGGAAGATATCAAACGTTGCAATAACCTTTGAGAATATTTATTTTCAAGAAATAAGGAGGAAATTAACATAGCTTGACTACTTAGATTACATTTTTTTAAATTAGACAACAATACCTGAGAAGCCAAAGTTTATTTAATAAACTGTTATTGAGACATACTTCAGATAAATAGAACCTGGAGTTTAAGAATATACAATTCCTTATACATTTGACTATTAATGTAATTGTTTTTTTAATAAGACAGCAATACCTGAGAAACCAAAGTTTATTTAATAAACTGATATCGAGACATGCTTCGGATTAATGGAATCTGGAGTTTAAGAATATACAATTCCTTATACATTTGACTATTAATATAATTTTTTTAATTAGACAACAATACCTGAGAAGCCAAAGTTTATTTAATAAACTGTTATCGAGACATACTTCAGATAAATAGAACCTGGAGTTTAAGAATATACAATTCCTTATACATTTGACTATTAATGTAATTGTTTTTTTAATAAGACAGCAATACCTGAGAAACCAAAGTTTATTTAATAAACTGATATCGAGACATGCTTCGGGTTAATGGAATCTGGAGTTTAAGAATATACAATTCCTTATACATTTGACTATAATATAATTTTTTTAATTAGACAACAATACCTGAGAAGCCAAAGTTTATTTAATAAACTGCTATCGAGACATACTTCAGATAAATGGAACCTGGAGTTTAAGAATATACAATTCCCTATACGTTTGATTATTAGTATAATTGTTTTTATGACCCTAAATTTTAAATGATCAAATATAAGAAAGAAATACTACCAAAAAGACAGAAAAGGGGGGGGGGAATAAATTTACCATGAACTGAAAATGCATAAATTATTCCGCATTTAAACAAAACCTGTAATTTTGCAATTTACAGCTCCATCCTAATATCTAATATCAAGCAAACTTAGACATTTTAAAATTAAAAATTTATATATTTATATTTGCAAAAAAAAAGTAAATTTAACGACTATTAAATTTTAAAAACATTACACCTTGCTAAATCTCCAAAAATTATTTTTACATTAGTATTTATATATTATGCAATAACGATTATGTTATATATTACGATGTACTACTGCAACATAATTTTTACAATCTTAAAAAAACATTTAATTTCAAATAAAAGAGATCATTAAGATCCTAAGAAATTTAAATAGGTCATTTTGACTCAGTTTCCCTACAGTTTAATCGTTGTCCTGCTAGCTTTCAGATAAATTTAGATACGTGCACAAAGATTAGAATATTTTGTCACAAAATTAGAAAAAAGAATGTGAAACCGATTGATTTAAAAAAACTATATGCGCTATTGATTTTAGCTCTGGTCTAATCTCTCAAACCCTTAGCTGATACGGTCCAAAAATAGAATATTTTAATATTACGTACATGTATATTTTCTCCGGTGTATTGGTGTATTTTCATCTATTTATTTAAACAAGATATTGAAACCTTTTCACGCGATTTTTTTAAAGTTAATTGTGTTATTAGGTACTTATCTTGAACAATTTCATTCTTACCCAGCTAAAGAAAATTTTAATATTGTAATTTGTGATCAATGGGATTTTTTTTTAAATGTGATCTTTAACATAACAGAAAGAGAGTAGTAAAGGCTGAATTCGCGAAACATATTTCCCCATTGGTTTGTAGACCTGGGTCCTTAAAAGGCAACATTACAAGTTTAGGCAAAGTTATGAAATGAAGTTATGTGAATAAGCATATATATATATGTGTGTGTGTGTGTGTGTGTGTGTGTGTGTGTGTGTACCGGAGATAAAAGACTCTTAAGTCACAATTATTAAATTTTACAGGAGATCTCAATGAAATTCCTTTCGAGCTTTTTATCTCGATACAGTGATAGAACCGTTGTGATATGGTATCGATATGGTACCGTTTTCAAGTGGCGAGGTCCTTCTTATATAAATATTCGAGTTATAACTTTGCACCACTGAAGTGAGTGCAAAAAAATATGAAATTATAAAGTTAAACAGTCTTTTTTTAAGAATGCTTTACCAGCAAAATATGCTTTACCAGAAAAAAAATAATACAGAGTATTATTATTATTTTTAGACTAGTAATTGTAAGACTTCATTGTTAAGATCTGATAATTTAGGGTTAATCTAACGACAATTATACTTTTTTTAAAAAAAGACTAGGAAACACTTAAAATTTGTTCCTTATATAACATTTTTCACTCACCCTTTTTTATATTTTATGATTATAGTACAATGTTTTAGGCATTTAATATTGTTTGAAGTTTGCAACTACGCCATACACTTATGACAGTTTACAACAGAATTCAAACACAAAATTTATAGCGGAAGAGTGGATTTAAATTCATTTATCTCAGTTTGGGTTTTTTTTTATAATTCCGAGTGTTACGAAATTTTTATAACACAAAACCTTTTATTTCAGGAGGCATTATATTTTTCTCACATGTTTAAGACAGTGGAATGAAAAGGGTTCAAATAAGTTGCATTTCTGGGCAGTCATTTGGATTTTTGCCATTGTACTTTGCTATTCAGCCAGAAAAATACTTAAAAATTCAATCAAGATGCATGCAATATAGGAAAATATTTAACGAAATCTGAAATCAAGCTTAAGAAAAAGGCTTTTAAAAAAGGTTATTTTCTTTCACTGAAGCTTTTGAAGAAAACATCATTTAAAAAGTTATAATCAGAAATTCAAATATATTGTACAAAAATAGTTTCAGAATAAAATAAAATAAATAGAACTTACTGCGGCTTAACTGTAACTTTTACATTCTATTAACATTTCAAGACCGCATTTTTTCTCCCTGACATGAATACATTTAGCAACGCAAAAGCTATAATGGGAAAAATCATGGCAGATGTCACGACAAAGGATTAATGAAATTTTCTTTTTTCGCCCAACCATCCTGTCTCATGGCAACCATCGGTAGCACCGACTTAACTATAACTATACATAGAATTGCTGTTGTTATTATAGTCATTAAGATCATTACTATCAAACAAAGGTATTAAAGTGATTTCAGAAATAAATTTACGGAACTGTGCAATTAGTATCGTTCTTTTGCCCTCCCTGTCATAGATGAATTATGCGATATGAAAATCGACTTCTTGATGGAACAAACTATTTTTAGGATCTAGGGGGGGGGGGGGGGGAGTCGTCTTTGCTGGATAATATATGTTTGTTTCTTAGTCTGACATGATGTGAACACGTTCTTTTAGCCAACCCTTAGTATTTCAATCATATATTCTAATGAGATTGGTTTGGTCAAACAGTTTGTTTCGTTTTTGGTAAGATGTCCCTAGTAGCGCTTAGTTATCTTTAAGGCTGCCGTGTACTAATCCCATTTGATTCATTCACCTCAATGTTAACATATGGAGAAAATTTGTCCAAGGATTGCCGACTTCAATTAAACGATTTTTTTAATTGCACTGTAATAAAGAAAGAAATTTTACATCTTGGACATTTTTCGTTTTTTTAATGCAATTAATATTTTAAAATTTAAATTATTCGGGGAAAAAAATCTGGTATAGAGTGTGTTTAAACACTCATAAATTCCTTTGGTGGACGAAGTTTATAAAACGCATACTGTTGCAAGGTGCATAAAATTTCAGGCTATCTGAAAATGTCATTTTTATTGGATTATTAGCATTTATGTAGCTGTAAATATAGACAATTTTTCTCCATATGTTAACGCTGAGGTGAGCGAATGCAATAGTGTTAGCATGCCTAACGCATGCATCCAGCATGCCTAACGTCTTTCAAAGCAATTTTGTTATACTGTCTTATGATAGCTGTCCTATCGGCGTGGATTTAATTGAAAAACTTATCAAAATTAGCGATTTTTTTGCAGAGCTGCCATTTAATATTGAAAATGAAACAAATCAAAACAAATTAGCAAACTTTTTGGCATATTACCATTTATTACTTCAAGAAAGGCAAAAACGCAATAAAACACACAAAAAAGGTTTGTGCGGTAGAAGTTTTTGCAGGATGCAATTAGGAAGATGCCCGAAAGATGGCAGAGAGTCCTCGAACAAAACAGTAAAAGTGTTGTTCAATAAAGCTATAGGAGAAAAATCAAAATAGAGCCTTAATTTTTTACTTAAAACCCGAACGAACATTCTCGCGAACAAAAAATTTTTTTCTAATCCGTGATAGATCAAATCACAGATCAAATCACAGATTTAACAATACGAAGCAATTATAAATTACTATCACATATATATATATATATATATATATATATATGTGTGTGTGTGTGTGTGTGTGTGTGTACCGGAGGTAAAAGATACTAGTAAGTCACAATTGTTGAATTTTACAGGAAATCTCAGTGGAATTCATTTAGAGTTTTTTTTATCTCGCTACAATGATAGGACCGTTGTGACGATATGGTACCGATATGGTACCGTTTTCAAGTGGCGATGTCCCTTCTATATAAATTTACGAGTTAGAGTTTTGCACCACTGAAATGAGTGCAAAAAATAAAGTTAAACAGTCTATTTTTAATAAATGAACGGTGCTTTTTACTTCCAGCACACAGATATATATATATATATATATATATATATATATATATATATATATATATATATATATATATATATATATATATTCCGTTTTTCCGTATGTATCGTTTATTTCACCCAGTCCCGAATAAATTCCATAGAAAACAAGCAAAAAAGACCGCATGGATCGTTCCTCGATCCATCGTTTTCCCGCAATATTCGTTCAGAATATCGCTGCTTTACATTAATTTATCGGATCGATCGTTTTTTCATAATAACTGAACCTGAAATATAAATGCCTGGATTGATCTAGAATGACGCTCAAATTAAACAGTGAGCAGAACATTTGAGATGCACGGTCTCGTATTTTTGTTCTCTCTTGTTTAGCCTGGTTTCACTTTATTGTACCACCTCCATTATTTGTTCGTCGTTGGTGTTCCTTAATTATTTAGCCCCTGGAGTTCCCTATTTTCGGCAACTCATTCCAAATTCACCGACTATTCAACATTTCTGTTCTTATCAGCAATGGCTCACAGTCAGCTTTTTTGTTGGCCTTGGGATGGAGGCGTCCTGGTGTTTAGTCTAGTGTGTGAGAAGTTTCTGATTACTGCAGTTCTACACTGGCCGATGAGTCTTTCACCCGGAAGCAGAACTTCCTGGTGGTCTTATGTCGGACTCCATATAGTGCAATGGAATTGTTCTAGTTACAAACGATTCACGGCTGCCGCTTCTTTATACTCTCACACAATAACCGATATTGAAAAGAATGGAATTTGCAACACAAAAAAAAAATTGTTTACTTGTGGAGAGAAAACTGCCAAAAAACAAACGACGATTAAGTTTTTTTATTTGAATCAAAATTCTTGTGTATCTACGTGTATTTCTTTTTTATTATTATTATCTTGGATTTCAGTACAACTTTGGAATTTTATCTTCAGTTACACTACGGGGATGTATGCATTTATGTATGTCAGTAAATATATTTTAGGGATATCAAACTTTAAGGCATGTTAATACTTTTTTGTATGTTCCCGCATCTATCGTTTTCCCGTATAGATCGTTTAGTTCAGTCGGTCCCTTCGAAAACGATAGATCGAGATTCTACTGTATATATATATATATATATATATATATATATATATATACACTCATGGACAAAAAAATTAGAGCACCAAGAAATAATTGCGGGATCGTAACGAAACTTGCAATGAAGGTAGATGTCGGTGAAATATGCAAATGATTAGAAATGCAGCGTGATTGCGCATTACGTATAGCCGGTAGAGGGCGTTGAACATCGTACTCTGTGGAGTATAAAACAGGTAACCAAAGCTTGTTTGAGTGTGCTGAATCATTTACAAAGGAAGAGCTGAGATAGACATGCCATTACGCCGTGTTCAAAGACAATATAAGCAGTTGTCGCAGTTTGAGAGGGGGAGAATCGTCGGGATGATGGAAGCTGGGTGGTCAGCTAGGCGAGTAGCTCGTCAATTAGGCCGCTCTGATTGTGTTGTGAGGGGGTGTTGGGACCAGTGGACCCGAGAGATGTCATGTACACGAAGACCAGGCTCAGGACGCCCACGACAGACCAGTCGTCGAGAAGACCGCCACATCGTAAGAAATGCACGCGTACAGCCAACTGCTTCATCGGCCGCCATCCAGGAACAGGTAGCACCTTCACTAGGGGCCTCTGTGTCTTCTCGAACCATACGAAGGCGCCTGGCTGAAGGACAGTTGGTATCGCGGCGCCCATTACGTGTGCTGCCCTTGACGCCCACCCATCGACGCCTCCGTTTGGAGTTTTGCCGCGCACGAGGAAACTGGACTGCAGCGGAATGGAACCAGGTCGTCTTTAGCAACGAATCCAGATTCAATCTCGGCAGTGCTGACAATCGTGTTCGTGTGTGAAGAGCCCGTGGTGAACGCTTCAATCCTGCCTTTGCTGTATAGCGACACATCGCTCCCACAGATGGTGTGATGGTATGGGGTGCCATTGGCTATAATACACGGTCACCCCTAGTATTGTTCCGTGGCACCATGACAGCCCAGCGGTATGTTCAGGAAATCCTGCAACCACATGTGTTGCCACTCATGCAACGGCTCCCAGGAGCCATTTCTCAACAAGACAATGCTCGGCCTCATACGGCAAGGGTGTCACAAGACTGTCTCCGCACTGTTACTACCCTTCCTTGGCCTGCCCGATCCCCAGATTTGTCTCCAATCGAGCATATCTGGGATCATTTGGGACTCCGAGTTGGGCATCCCACGAGTTTGAACGAACTAGAGGCAAGGTTACAGCAAATATGGAACGAAATGTCTCAAGACATCATACAGAACTTGTATGACTCAATGCCCGATCGTATCGCATCGTGCATTCGCTCTAGAGGGGGTCCAACGGAGTATTAACTCCTCCGTTCTTTTGCCTTTTTCTCTGAAATAAATTATCCTTTTTCTTTGATTTTCTTATCATTTACTTATATCAAAGTAGTCATTGGGTATGTAAAATTTCGTTTCATTTTGACGACTCCTTCTTGGTGCGCTAATTTTTTTGTCCATGAGTGTGTATATATATATATATGTGTGTGTGTGTGTGTGTGTATGTATATATATATATACTCGTATTTTACTGGGCAGGATACGTCTACAAGTTCCACATTGTTCTGATCGCACTAGTAAAGAGCTATTGATATGTAAAGACGTAAAATCGTCGAATAAGCCAAAAGGGGTTTATATAATATATCAACATGTGTATTTATAATCATCACCCATTATGATTACTCCAGTAGATTTAAAATTAACTTCTAGGGTAGGAGTGGAAATGTATGAAACCAAAGTAATTGTAAAGCTCGCTAATTGATTAGACTGCTAACTGGCATTTCATGTTACAGCTTACTTGATATAGCAGCTTATTTGCTTTGAAAGTGAACAGGTTATAGACTAAGATTTTACAAAACAGGATATTGTGAACATATTTTCCCCGAATCTTTATTCGGGGAAAATAATATGCTGATATGATTATAGGTAAGTAATGATGCAAATTTGATAAACCAAGACGGTTTCATCATATACATCAAACTGATTATTTCGCATCATGACCCATGATGGTAATTTCAATTATTTTAAGGTGTCTGCCTATATTGAAATGGCTGTGCTTTGGTGAAAAATTTCGAACTTTTTTTATTGCTGTGTTTCAAAGGCATATCTTTTAGGATTCTAAAACTGCTTTATTTATATATATATATACACTCAAGAGCCAAAACATTATGACCACCTGTCAATAACGAGTTGGCCCACCTTTGGCGAGCAACACAGCTTCAACCCGCCTTGGCATGGACGTCACAAGTCCTTGGTAGATGGCCGGAGACAGATTGTACCAGATGTTTAAGCAACGGTCACGCAAATCCGAGATATTGCGAATTGGTGGTCTTTGAACTCTGAGCTGCCGTCCCATGACATCCCAAATGTATTCTATCGGATTGAGATCCGGTGAGTTAGGCGGCCAGGACATTAACTGGAATTCAGCATCATGTTCCTGGAACCACTCCAACACAATTTTAGCCTTGTGACACGGGGCGTTGTCCTGTTGGAACATTCCATTTCCAGCTGGAAAAACAGAGGCCATGTAAGGGTGCAACTGGTCCGCAAAGATGTTCAGATACCCTGTAGCATTCATGGTCTGCTCTACCACAACAACGGGTCCCAGAAACGCCCAAGAGAACGTCCCCCAAAGTATAATACCGCCACCACCGGCCTGTGTATGACCTACTGTACATTGAGGGAGCAACAGTTCGCCTGGAAGACGGCGTATCCTGACACGGCCATCGGCGTGATGAATGACAAACCGTGATTCATCTGACCAGGCAACTCTCTCCCACTGATCCATGGACCAGTCGCGATGTTCCCGGGCCCAGCGCAGGCGCAGTTGGCGATGACGCTTGGCTAGCAAAGGCACACGAGTGGGACGTTTGCTGCGTAGCCCCATATCCAACAGTGTTGGCTGAACAGTGTGCTGTGATACTATTCTACTTGGCCCTGCATTGTATTGGGCTGTCAGCTGAGCCACTGTCTGGCTCCGGTTTTGCTTCACCATGCGAGACAGTCTCCGACGACCTTTTTCTTTGATAGCGTGTGGACGTCCATCACCATGTCGTCTACTGCTGGTTTCACCGTCATTCATACACTTTGCATAAGTACTAACAACTGTAGGTCGCGAACAACCCACGAGTCGTGCAGTTTCGGAAATACTTGTTCCGAGCCTTCGACCCATTACAATCTGCCCTCTATCAAAGTCGCTTAGATCCGCAGCCTTTCCCATCACACACAGAAGTAAGTGAAAGAATGATTCTTCAGTCTCTCCAGCAGCAGTTAAATACAACTTCCACCTGATCACGTGCCTTCCACGTCATCCAGGCGAATTCATTGCAAAATGTACGGGTGGTCATAATGTTTTGGCTCTTGAGTGTATACTAGCTGAATACCTGTGCTTTGCTACGGATTCAAACTAAATTCAACGGTCAATGTATGCCACTAATGCAAAAATATATAATTTAAAGTATCACAAAAAGAAAGGAAACCACGTGATCAGCATTCAATAAATTAAATTCTAAAAAATGAATCTTTAAAAATTTGCCAAAAATCAGAAAATGGACGTAGACGATTCATTTTAAAGAAATTCTTAGCTGAATACCCGTGCTTCACTACGGAGTACATTCAAATTTTAAAAAACATTATAATAAATACAAAATCAATGTGTGCAATTAATACCAAAAAAAACAAAAAGATATATTTATAAAAAAATCGTAACGGTTATTTTTATAGACAAAATAATGTAGAATAAAATATTTAAATTAAAAACAAGGGTCAATGATGCAATCAATTTGTATGTTTAATATCCATAAAACATACAATTTGAATTAAATTCTTAAAAAACTTCCATCTCAATAATTAGTTTAGTAGTTAAATTTTATCTTTTACCGTATATTAATATTTTTGTTAATTTATTTCGTTGTTATGTACGTGACACAAAATTAATATAAAATATCACAAAAAGAAAAGAAACCACATGATAAGCTTTTAAAAAATTAAATTCTAAAAATTTATATTTAAAAATTCACCAAAAATCAGAAAAGGGAGATAAAGATATCGAAAAAGATTTCATTTTAAAGGAATTTTTATTATCTTTCTCGTGATATAAATTTTATAACCCTCAGATTATTATTTTAAATGCAAACTTTAAAGAATGTTACAAAAACAGCTTAAAAACTTAATTTTAAAAATCGAAGAATTTTTCAAAAATCTTTCTTAGTGCACCCTTACACTATAAGAAGAATCGCCATGCAAAGTTTCAGCCCATTAGGTCCAGCGGTTTGGTCTGTGCGTTGTCTGTCAGTCAGTCAGTAAGTCAGTTACGGAACTGTTATATATATATATATATATATATATATATATATATATATATATATATATATATATATATATAAAATATACATTAGTAAAACAGTACAATCATTGAATGAGAACTTATAGCCAATTTAATAAACCGAAATCGATATTAAAAGACCAGAAGTATAGCATCTTTAAATGCATTTCCTAGAAAACTAATTTTTAGTTTCTTTTGTAAACGAGAAATCTCATCATTTAAAAAGTTTTCAATACATCTCAATGAAATTTTACAATAATGTCTTACATATTACTAACTATGTTTTGAAGTAAAAGCTAACATATATGTGTTAATTTAATCATTCTACAGGTACTTGCACTTATAAAAAGATTTTTTTTTAATCAGTGTTTTAACGTAGGATTACGTTCCTCCATAACGGTCCTCCGGAAAGCAAAATTTCAGACACTAAAACCGTTCGTCGTCGCGAGTTATAATTTTGTCAGGTGCCAAACCCAGTGTGTATCGCTTGGGCAAGCAGTACACAGTTAAACATAAAAATTCCAAAATGCGTCAAAATTTTGACATATACTATATATATATATATATATATATATATATATATATATACAGAGGCTGTTCACACATTTTTTAGACGATGTATATTGTATTCACAAAACTAAATTACATAAAATTCTTCTGTTTTAAATGTTCTATTTGACATCCCTTATTCTGAACTATCTTTCGACGCCGCAATTTCCAGGATAATAATGCCTTTTGAAGTGTCAGAAGAGGTATTCTATCCTATTCCTCCTGAACAGCTTTCCAGAGTCCTGTAAGGGTTTTGGGACGACGTTTGGATAATGCAGATTTTAAAAGTCCGAAAGCACAAAAATCCATAGGTGATACATCGGGAGATTTAGTAGGGATATCAATGAAGGGTATGGCCTTGATACCAGTTTTTTGTTCCATTTCTTTTAGGAAATTTACAGTGGATTTTGATGTGTGACTGTTAGCTTTGTCCTGATGGAGTCTCACAGATTGATGGCACTGTGGGTAAAGAGATGGTATTTCATTCAGAAAAATTGGCGATAAAATATGTTCCTGATAGTATTTGGAGTTAATCTTGACATTTTTTTCCACTCTCTTTATTTTTAACTTGCCATTATAAGAAAAACCAGCAACAATCATGAATCCCTTAGAAAAACTTTCTTTCGATTCTTTGAACCATGTACTTAAATTTTTTTCTCCCCTTTTATGATAATAAATGGCTCTTTTTTTCTTGCAATCATTTAAATACACCCATGATTAATCTATTGTGACAATTGATTTCCATTTTTCTTTGGACAAGTGTTTCTCATATAGAATTCTGCAGCGTCTCCTGCGTTCAGCGATATGATTTGGAAGAAGACGATGCACATTGCGTTTTTTCGCTTTCTTAAGATTTAAATCAACATTTATCATTTTGTTTACAGTGGACACCGAGCATTTTAATGATTTTGCAACTGTCCTTTGACTAGGGAGATTTTCTTTTAACATTAAACAACGTACCTTTGCAATAGTCGAAGATGTCCGTTTTTTCCTTGGATACTTGTTTGGAATTTTTGTCCCACTTGAGGCTCCAATTTGACGTTTTTTCCTTTCTTGTTGACGATATTACCTATCGACGCTTTAGATATCATAAAACTATGACTCTCACATCGTTTTTGGATAACGGAGTATGCATATTTCTCTTTGGAAAGAGCATAAATGTAGCCTTCGAACCACTGCTTTGTTAAAAACGCCATTTTGAATAAAAACAAAACTTTCAAGCCGCAGTCGATAATTTTGATTTTCAAAAACATAGTACAATTGCAATTATTTCTTTTGCAGCAAGCGATTTTTTATTACCGCTTACCAAAATCGTCTAAAAAATGTGCGAACAGCCTCTGTATATGTGTATATATATATATATATATATATATATATATATATATATATATATATACACATACGTACATGTATATAGATACATATATACATACAAAAGATGTAAACAATGATAAGTAATCCTACGTTAATAACCTGCGATAGTTTCGTTAGAAGAGACTACCTTTTTTGCACAGTAGTATATAGTGTAAAGGAAATTAAAATATATTTAGTTGAATTGAGTGTATGGTCTCTATCTAGCGTAAGCATGAAATTGTACTAAAAATTTATAACAAATTTCCTCAACTTTAAAATGTTATGAAATTTTTTCCCAAAATTATATTTGTTTTCATGTTTTTATAATACGTTTCAACTAAATATATACATATTTACTCAATACTGTATATTTTTAAATACTCTGAACTTAGACCGATACCTTAAAGCAACACGTTAGACAGTAGTAGGGGCACAGATAATACAGATCTCAGTAAAAATATTAGTTAATTGATCTAAAGGCAAATATTTCCCGTATTACCGGCTTGTTGATGTAGATATTAGTTTGTTTTGTTTTTTGGTAAATATTAGGACATCTAGTGATATTTTACGGGGCAGAATATAAATTATTTTAACTCTAGAAAACATTGATACTTAAATACGTTAAGAAGTTGAATAAAAGTGCGTGGTGGCAGCGAAAAAGGCAGCGAGCCACTAATCTGACCGTCACTTGTTCGATGCCCGTCGCTGACAAATCCCCCGCCGTGCACACTGATGGCGACTGGTGCACTAAAACTCTGTCGTGGCTGCAATGTCCTCCGAGTTCTCAAATTTACCTCTGGAGGCGCGGGATCAAGTGTATTGGTCTCGTCACTTGACTCGTTACTAAATTACGGGACCAGCTTGTAGAGGGCAGTGCTAGTCACCTATACGGTGACCCCTTAAATGAATGGCCAGCAGTCTCGTGGTGTACAAACAGGCGAATGTCTAGCTACAAGTGCCCTCGCGTTCGAAAAAAAATTGGATAAACCAAGACTTGTCTTTGAAATTATTTAAACTTTTAAATTATACATCAACATTTGCATTTAGTATTATGACACAGGAAAATTACTCCAATAGTTCCGTGCCTAGACCGGCACGTTAACTCTGTAGCTTGGAAAGTCCCTTTATGAGGTCAGAGAGGGTGGGAGAGGGTACGATCCCATAGATGTCACTCCTGGGGGAGTGCTCGGCCAAAATTGAGGTGGCACCTGGCTCAATCGGACTCCGATACTTATGGTGCCATTATCCACCGGAGCCGCAGCCCTCATCCCGCTAGCCTATAGAGACCGGGTCTGGAATACTTCCACCCAAGGGGCATTAGAAACAACAACAACAACTCCAATAGTTTTAAAATAACATCACATGTAGTAATGGGGATCTAGAAGAGTAAGGTCGTTAATTGATAAAAGCACATCCCATTGCACTACTATTGAAAATACTGTAAATTCAGGTTGCCCGAGAAAACAGCTAATGATACGCAGAGATATAAAGTAGTTTAATAAGCCAAAATGGGTTAACCCCATACATTAATATATTTATCTGGTAAATTGACCCATGAGGATTACTTCATTAGTTTTAAACTAACACCGTGGGTAGGAGTGAAGATATTGAAAGGCAAGGTCGTCCTAAAAGCCGTTAGTTGATTAAAAGACTAACATTTTACGTAATGACATTTCACGTGACGTAGAGAAAATGGTCATTTGATAGTGAGTAGGACATCATCGTATATTTTAATGGTCCGGATACTGTGTAAGTTTTTATTCCCCGACGAAACAGCTGTTAATACTACAGATTTTAAGCAGGTGAATAAACCGAAATTGGTTAATCTTACACATCAGTGTGTTTATTTAATATCATAATTCATTATGGCCACACCATCAGTTTTAAAGTAGCACCATGGGTAGGAACGGGGACATAGATTGGTCAGATAATTTCAAATTTAATTAACTTATCAAAAAGCTGACATTTCGGGTAATTATTGACTTGATGTGGCAGCTGGTTCTTTTATAGTATGTAAATCGTTTGTTGAGGCTTTACTACACAGGGTATGGTAAATTCTGACTGCTTGAGTAAACAGTTATAAATGCGTAAAGATGTTAAATCGTTGAATATACCAAGACTGATTTATCCTATATTACATTAACGTGTTCACTTAGTGTAGTGGCCCATTAGTAACAGTTTGGATTGCACTGGAGACATAGGAAGGCCAGTGTCTTGTAAAGGTAGATTACTGATCAAATGTCATTCGTTAAGGCAGCTATGTACAAAGAAAAAAATGGTATTTCCCTTTTCCTCTTCTTGCAGACTCTTTCGGTGGGAGGAGTCCAGTTGACAGTTCGAAAATTCCACCCCCCTTAGGATTGACATTTTGAAGGATTGTAATGGATCTCTCTCTATAGGGGGGTTAAGCGCTGCCCCAAAATTTTTTATTTGAAATATATTTTTGTCAACTATTTACAGGTACATAAATGCTGATAATCAAATAAAATTGGTATTGTCAGCTAGCCTGAACTTTTCTGCAAAGCGCTACAGGATTTGTTTTATAAATTTCGTCCACCGAAGGAATTTGTGAGCGTTTAAAACACACTATACCAGATATTTCCCCGAATAATTTAAATTTTAAAATATTAATTGCATTTTTTTTAAAATGAAAAATGTACACAAATGTAAAATTTTTTTCTATATGACGGAGTACAATTTAAAAAAAAAAATCTTTGAATCCAAGTCGGCAATCCGTGGACAAATTTTCTCCATAGGTAACATTGAGGTGAGCGAATCCAAAGGGGTTAGTACATAGCAGACTTAAAACTGCTTTGTACTAACCCTATTGAATTCGCTCACCTTAATGTTAACATATGAAGAAAATGTTTCCAAGGATTGCCGAATTGGATTTAAAGATTTTTTTTTAATTGTACTCCGTCATAGAGAAAAAAATTTTACATCTTGGGGAATTTTTCGTTTTTTCCTTAAAAATGCAAATAATATTTTATAACTTAAATTATTTTGGGTGAAAATCTGGTATAGTCTGTTTTAAATGCCCACAAATTCCTTTGGTGAACGAAATTCATAAAATGAATCCTGTTGCAAGGTGCAGAAAAGTTAAGGCTATCTGAAAATACCATTTTTAATGGATTATCAGCATTTATGTAGCTGTGAATAGTAGACACATCTTGTCTATAGATTAACAATGAGGTGAGCGAATCCAATAAAGTTAGTACACAACATCCTTGAGGTCGTAAAGAATAAAGGGGGCCATCCACCTTAGTTAGCTGTCCAGAAAGCAAGAAGGTCATATTTTGATTTCCAGATATACCAATTGTTTTAAAGTGAAGATAAAATGTAATATAAAAAATATTGCACTGAAATCACTATGAGCTAACATACTTGGATGAGTCAGTATCATACTTCCTTAAACGATAGGATTCACGAAGAGTGTTCCTGTTTCCTACTTTGAAATAAATATCACATGACCTATATCTCTATTATATTTCCTAATGTCTGAAACTTCCCTTAATCGAAGTCTCGAAGCTGATACTTAACAGGAAATACAGTTTTCTTACCAAACAAGCAGTAATTTAGCAAACCAAGAGAGACTGCCAGGGGAGGAAGGAGCTGAAAGGGAATTTCAACACTGTAGTACAAATGAATTTTCCTTATGTGATATTCAGCTCTATAGTGATATCCGATATTTATCCTATATTTACCGTTATATTACCCTAAATTTTACCTTATATTTTACTTTAATTTTAATATTTATGTTTACCCTGATTTCAAAAGAGGTAGGATTGCATATTCTTTCACGTTACACAAACAAAATTCAATTTCACAAATTTACATTGCAGTGAAAAATACAAACGTTCAGTAAATCAATCCAAGTATCCTAATTTTAATATTTATATTTACCCTACTTTTAAAACAGGAGCTAAGACTGCATACAGTGTGATTTACACAACTAAAATTCAATTTCACAAATTTTCAGTACAATGTAAAGCACTAACGTTCAGTAAATCAATTCAAGTGCATTTAACATAGAGATTTCTATTCCTTCTGAGTAATTTTTTTTTCTTGTTCCGTCTGAAATTTATAGAATTTTGTGAAAAATAAACCTCTGTTTAAGGAATGCATCCCTAGATTTAACGAATATAAATATTTATCTGAAAACTAACTTGTAATAACCCGAATTCTGACAATAATTTGCTTATACATAAAATGCAAAGCCGCGAAATTTCCGACAATTAAAACCAAGACATTGAACTCAGTTATATGTAATACTGACGGATCGGCCAGTTAAAAAAAATAAAACTTTCAAAGGGACTAATATAGAGTTTGTCAATCAATATTTATATAGACAGTTTTCAAACATGAATGATGATGCTTGGCGTGTTTTAAAAAATTAAAACTGCCTTTTGTAGGGAGAGATTCAAGTAGAAATCCAAGCATTGTTTTATTAAAGATACTTTTTCCTGGTAAAAAATTTTTACCTACTGCTGAGTTAAAGGTGACTCCACTGGTATGAACAGTACTGATTTTATCTATTGGTAGGAATTAAAATCCCAAAAAGAATAGAAATCCCTATATTAAATGTACTTGGATTGATTTACTGAACGTTAATGCCTTACATTGTACCGAAAATTTGTGAAACTGAATTTTAGTTGTGTAAATCACACTGTATGCACTCCTAGCTCCAGTTTTAAAAGTAGGGTAAATATAAATATTAAAATTAGGATACTTGGATTGATTTACTGAACGTTTGTATTGTACACTGCAATGTAAATTTGTGAAATTGAATTTTGTTTGTGTAACGTCAAAGTATATGTAATTCTATCTCCAGTCTTAAAATCAGGGTAAATATAAATGTTGAAACTAAAGTAAAATATAAGGTAAAATTTAGGGTAATATTAATAGGATTTTTTTTGGGGGGGGGAGGGGGTGAAGAATAAAGAAATATTCAAAAATATATACATACATACATACATACATATATATACATACACATACTCACACACACATTATATATATATATATGTGTGTGTGTGTGTGAGTGTGTGTGAGTGTGTGTGAGTGTGTGTGTGTGTATGTATATATTTGTATATATTTGTGTATATATATATATATATATATATATATATATATATATATATATATATAAACAATGGGGGAATGTTTCAATGGGAATCTCGGGGCCTTGGGATGTCTTTTGTTTATACCTGCATCCTATTCAGAATGTTCCCCTTGAGGTAATTGATTTGGTTAGGCTCCCTGATGACGAGACCAGTCGGTTACCTCGATTTCTGGTTCAATTCCGGCACTACTACAGAATGTTGCCTTAGGTGCGTGGATCCCTGAGAGCTTGATTTCTGTTTGTTTTTTGTCTGCATTCTTCTCATAATTATCTAGCTCTGTTGGATTATTTATTTTTAGTTTTATATATATATATATATATATATATATATATATATATATATATATATATATATATATAGTGAGAGAGATACATAATGCATACACATATACATACACATTTAATTTAAAGTAATCTTAAATCACACATCACCGGCACGTCTCTGTGAAATAGCTCCTCTAAATAATCTCCGGTGGCAACTGCACGGCTTAAAACAGGATCCTAAATCCCGATCACTTATCGAATCACGCCAACTAAATTAATCTATTAGTTACTTGAGACTTTCTCTTTTGCTTTTAGAATTTTGACGTCAAAGAAGTATAAGAAATACTACAACAGGAAATTTAATCTACCTTGAGATAAAGTGAGTTCAGAGCACAATCTCCATTTAACAAACAGTTTTATCTCTTCAAATACTTAAAAGAAAGGTTCCACAGCTTATCATTTCAATATTCAAAGTCAAGGTTTTAATAATCCTTATCGTGTTGTATTTACTCTTTTATGAAAGGTTTTGGAAAGACTGTTAGTTAAAACAGGGGAGAAATTATTAATTAAATTCGATTATTCTAAAGCGGGATGCTTTATATTAGAAATACGGGATTAAATTTGTCGTGTCTGTCTAATAATTGAAAGCTTATATAAATTCCTTCCCTCTTTCGAAATATCTCTGCGATTTTAATAAGACATGCAAATCAAGGTAATTGTATCCCACCTCGAAAAGCAAAATTCAGATATTAAATTCCTGCAACTCCTTTTCATGGAGCTCTTCTTTCACTAGTTGTGATATCACCCATTGTATAGTGGTTCCAAGTTTGGGAAGTTTTGGGCTTAAGTAATACCTAGCTCAAGGCTCTGTATTTCCTCACAACTTCTTGAAACACTCTAACTCCTCTTTTCGCGGTGAATCCACCCCACAACAAAGCCATGTTTTTGCCATTTCTGGCGAAATCAAGACGCATTCCACATATGTATTTATTTGTACCTACCTGTTTCAAAACGGTATCATGATCGGGCAAGAACAAAAAATGGTTTTCTTTAGATCAGTGTACATCAAAGTTTGAACGCTGAACTTGCGTATCAAATTTCATAGGATCAAAATTCAACACTTATTTTATTTAAAAGATATCCTGGGCTTGATGTAGCCTAGTGTTAGCGCTTCGGCTTTTGGTGCTGAGGATACTCAGATCGAATCCCGACACGCGCCATTGAATACCTCCGTGTCTAGGATGGATATGGGCACATTAAATACGTAGACTGGAAAGCCCCTTTATGAGGTCGGAGAGGGTACGATCCCCCCAGATGCCATCCTGAGGTTGCTTGGTCAAAATTACGGAGGCACCTGACTAAATCGGACTCCTTGTGGTGTCACTATAAACCAGAGCCGCACCCCTCGGCCCATTAGCCTATATGGACCTGATTTGGAATAAAGGCCGGCCAGGGGACATTATAAACAACAACAACAAAATATCATTTAAAAGGCCCCCGCGTATTAAACTGAATATGTCAAGCGTTTATACGACTAGCTGAATACCCGTGCTTCGCTACGGGGTACATTCAAATTAAATATAACGGACAATGTATGCAATTAATGCCCCTCCCCCCAAAAAAATATTTATGATAAATAAAACGGTTGACGTATGCAATTAATGCCATATATATATATATATATAAAATCGTAACGGATATTTTTATAGACAAAATAATGCAGAAGAAAATATTCAAATTAAATACAACAGTCAATGTATGCAATTAATTTGTATGTTTAATATCCATAAAACATACTAATTTGAATTAAATTCTTTAAAATCTTCCACCTCAATTAGTTTAGTGGTTAAATTTTATCTTTTACTGTGTTTTAATATTTTTTCAATTGTCAATTTATTTCGTTGTTATGCACGTGACGAAAAATTAAATTAAAATATCACAAAAGAATAGAAACCACGTGATCAGCATTCAATAATTTAAATTCTAAAAATTAATCTTTAAAAATTCTTCAAAAATCAGAAAATGGAGATAAAGATATCGAAAAAGATTTGATTTTAAAGGAATTTTCAGGATCTTTCTCGTGATGTAAATTTTATAACCCTTGGATTATTATTTTAAATGCAAACTTTAAAAAGTTACAAAAACAGCTTAAAAATTTCATTTTAAAAAATCTAAGAAGAATCTTTCAAAAATCTTTCTTAGTGCACCCCTACACTATAAGAAAAATCGCCATGCAAAATTTCAACTCTTTAGGTCTAGCGGTTTGGTCTGTGCGTTATCTGTCCGTCAGTTACAAAACTGTTTTATATATATATAGATGATACACTAGGTGTTTGTTAGTTTTTCGTCGAACCTTCAACGAAACAACATTAGACTATTCCGTTAGCTTATTTTTTATCAGGTGCTAAGTAGCTTCCACTTGTAGTGAGAGAGAGCATGGAGTAAAGAAATACTAACAGTGGATCTAACAAGGGAAAATTAGCGTTAATAGCATCCCACATTGTGACATCCTGATTTGACATTTGTCCATAGGTTCTCAATGCCTAAAAAGTAATCAAGAACTGCTTGAGAAAGATGGCTGAACATTACCACCCGAACTATATGTACGTAACTGTACACTTAAAATTTCACGACTGATCAAAAATAGTCGTAGCTTTAAATTGCAGTAGTTGGTACCCGTCAAAACATGAAGGCTAGATAGTAAATAAATGTACTAATACACAAATTATACTCAACACATCATTGCCAAATGTTGAAAATCATAATAATGTGCAGAAACAAATTAAAGTGTGTAAGCGGCCTCGTGCTTAGTGAGTATCTAAAGCCAAATTTAAAAATGTCACTGAGCATGCGCAGAAAGTAATTTTTAATTGTAAATTATCGCTAACTAAACAGCGCGAAATAAACAATTTCCATCAGGTTTAATCTTATATTTCACAAACATAAATGTCATAATAATAAAAATGGCAGAGAGAGAGATCTAGGGAGACTCCTCGGAATAAACGTGTTTGTCATTAAAACATGTCACTGAGCATGCACAGAAACAGTGAGTTTCTAAATCCAGATTGAAAGATGCCACTGAGCATGCTCAGAAATCAAATTTTAATTGTAAATTATAGCTGATTAATAGAAATTGCGGTTACAAAAAGCAAATGTGACAAATCACAGATTACAGTCTTTCGTTTAAGACCAAAATGAAGTAAATTGATGCAGTAGTTTTCTCTCACGGACTGCCCAAAATGTCGGCTTACCAACTTAAATATATAGATTTTTGTAAATGTTTGCAAATGAATTCAATTATACAGTAGCTCTATTGGTTAAAATAGATTTTATTTATCGACATAAATTTAATGAAATTCTCAAATTTATTTGGATTTCATACGGTAAAAAAATAATAATATAATTCTAATTTGAATTTAATCATGAGGAAATATTTTATTAAATCAATAGAATTTTAATTTGAAAGTAAAGTAAATGCAAGGTTTTTATTTTAATTTCTCGCTAGTCTGGCGGTATTGTTTTTGTGATATTTTTTGGTACAAATTTCAGCCTTAGGACTGAAAAAGATTATTCGTAAGTTGTTAGCTAAAATATCCGAACATTCAATAAAAGTAAAAAGGGGGAAATATTTTTTGCGCTTAAAATGCAAATTTTTAAATCAATTTCAAAGAAAATATAATGCTTTCTATTTGATGAAATGTTTCAATAACTTAAAATATAAAGGCTATATAATTTAATGAACATATTATTTTTTTCATTTGAAAAGAAAAGGGCGTTTGTTAAAAATAATTGTTCGGTTTGAATGTTTTGGAAAGGAAATAGTAAGAAATTTGGAAAGGTTAGCAGTTGTACTTTGGTATAAGGTTTAAAAGTTGAGATTAAATCTAAATACTTATTTTACATAAAAATCATCCAGAGGTCATTAAAATGTAAACAAATTTTTTTTCTTTAGAATCTAATATAAAACGACGGGTTTTTTTCAGAATGGACGAGATAATCGCATTTTTTTTTGCTTCAATTTTAAAGTTTTCTCTCCTACTGGAATATTTGATTTCTAATTACAATTTCTGAGAATGAGATGTCGGAGTAGGGGATAAATTAATGATATCATTCAGTTTTTTTAAGGAAAATAAATAAGAAATTCATAAAATCCTTAAATAAAGTTGAGTCTTATGTTATTAATTGGTAGATTTTATATGCTGTTCTCAGAAGTAACTGAATAAGTAAAAGATAACATACTTCCAAATTTCCGTACCCATCTAAGTTTTTATATAATTTGCTTTATTATCGGCGAGACATTAAGATTGGGAAAGATAAAGGATTTGATTATTATTATTTCTGACAATTCTGTAAAGAAATGAAAAATAAATGAACTACCATTTTCAACTGCATATTAACAACTGTATGTTTCGTATGGATTGGAGATACGCGATGATCATACACGCCACCATATTGTGACATCCCGAATTCGGCTTCAAACTGGCTTCAACGTTTAAGGCTGCTGTGTACTAACCCTACTGGATTGGCTCACCTCAATGCTAATCTATGGAGAAAATGCGTCTACTATTTACAGCTACATAAATGCGAATAATCCAATAAAAATGGCATTTTCAGATAGCCTGAACTTTTCTGCACCTTGCAACAGGATTCATTTTATAAATTTCGTCCACCAAAGGAATTTAGGAGCGTTTAAAACACACTATACCAGAACTAACACACTTGTGTTGTGAAGGAAAACAAATTTACCGGGAGGGAAAAGATGCAGCAGATAGAATTAGTTTCAAAATAATTCGATTAACCTTTTCCTTACGGAGAGGGATAACATGTATCCCAAGAATTAATATATATATACACTGAAGTGCCACTGAATTAGGGATACCTACCTAGTACCGAGTTGGGCCTCCTCTGGCCTTGATAACGGCTGCCACACGACGAGGCATAGATTCAACAAGTTTCTGGAAACGTTCCACGGGAATGGCTTGCCAAATAATGGCTAAAGCTGTCCATAATTCAGTAAGGTTCTTTGGTGCTGTGTGATGGTCTTTCACGCCTTGTTCCAAAACATCCCAAAGATGCTCAATAATAGTCTGGGCTTCTAGGTGGCCAATTCATGACAGAGAAGTCAGAGGAATGCTCATCCAACCAGCCAGTAGCCAACTGGGACTTGTGAGAGGTACAGTTGTCTTGCTGGAAAACTCCATTACCGTGCGGATAACAGAACAGCATAAACGGATGGAGGTGATCACCCAGCAACTCTACGTACCGAATTGTATTGAGGGAGGTTGGTACACGCACCAAAGATCCCAAACTGTGCCACGAAAAAACACCCCAGACCATGATTGAGCCACCATGCCCTTGTACAGTTCCAGCCAGGTATGCAGGATCCATGGCTTCATGAGCCTGACGCCATATTCTCAGCCTTCCGTCGGCGTTAAGTAGTCGGAATCGAGACTCATCACTCCATGCTACTCGTTTCCAGTCCTCTACACTCCAGTCTCTGTGCTCTCTTGCCCAGGCAAGACGTGCAGCCCGATGGCGAGTATAGAGCAATGGTACTCACGTAGGTCGACGGCTCCCGAAACCCATACGGTGAAGCGAGCGTTGCACAGTCCGCTTACTGACTGTACGACTGGCACCGTCATTAAAGTGGGTGGTAATTTGAGTTAATGTTTGGCTTCGCTGGCTACGTACAATACGTCTGATCCGTCTCTCACCACGCACTGTCAAGGCTAATTGTCCTTTGCAGTTTGCCCGATCGCTAGTTTTTTTCCACCATCCATGTATTCTTGGTATACTCTTGACACTGTCGACCTTGAAAATCCTAGCTGTCTGACGATTTCGGAAATTGAATGGCCCATGAGTCGCGCACCTACGATTTGTCCTCGATCGAAGGCGTCTAAATCAGGCAGTTTACCCATACTGGCAATTCCAACAACTAATTCAGAACAACCACAGTACGCGCCTTATATGCAGTTACCACAGCGCCCTCACTTGCGCATACATGATACGCAGCGCTACACAATTTGCATAGGCTTTGCTATCCCTAAGTCAGTGGCACTTCAGTGGCACTTCAGTGTATATATATATATATATATATATATATATATATATATATATATATATATATATATATATACATACATACATACATACATACATACATATATATATATATACATACATATATACATATACATATATATATGGTCGTTCTTACGAAGGGGGTATGAAATTTTCCGTACTAAAGAGGGGATCGGAAAAATGGGCCCTAAATGGTAAGCTAAAGATTAAACTTTCCGGAAAATAAACAAAAACGAAGCTAATCACATCATTTCGAAATCAAAATCCGTTTAAGCTTCAGCAATCTTATAAGATATTGAATTCTACTGCATTCCATTTAAGTTTTTACCTTAAGCTTAGGTAAGGCAAATGGTACTTTTACTTCGCTTTTTATCAGAATAAATGGGGCTTCTTGAAATGTGAGACTATAATCAATACAAAGTTTTTTACTTGTGTAGATTCATTAGGTCCTAAAGAAACTAAATATATTTTCTACCCTCTTTCCTCCTTTTAATTCTCAACATACAGGGATATGTCATTCGCCTCTTCTTAAGGAGATCAGGGATGCAAAAATTCTTTTTTCAAAAAGCACAAATTTATTTTCTTGGCTCAAAACATTCTGCAAAACTTTTAGAATCGAATTCGCAAACCGCGTGTTTCCCCGATGATAACATTGCTAGATTGAACGTTCTCTTGCTGCATTGTCCATAAGTACCATGGCAGATATATACTGTATATCTTTTTATTCCCGAATGAAATTTTTCTCGATTTTACCTCTATAAAAGGATCTACCTGAAATTCCTCGCAAAGTGCTTCTGAAATTTTGCGCTGCATTGCTTTTTTTTCCCCTTGTACTATATTCAGGAAATTTGATAAAGAATAAAAATTTTGAAAACATTTTTCCTTAGGTAAAAATCTACCCTAAAAAATTATTTTTTAATCTTTTAATGTGGTTTAAAATTTTTAAATTTTTCCATTAATCCTGGAGAAAAATTGTATAGAATTTGGCACTGCGTTTTCTTAGTTTCCTTTCCCTTGTACTATATTCAGGAATTTTGATTAAGAAAAAAAAATGAAAATATTTTTCCTTAGGTAAAAATCTACCCTGAAAAAAATTACTTTTTTGTCTTTTAATGTGATTTAAAATTTTAAAATTTTTCCATTAATCCCAGCGAAAAATCCTGGAGAATTTTGCGCTGTGTTTTCTTAGTTTTATTTCCCTTTCGTGCTATATTCAGGAATTTTGATAAAGAATAAAAATTTTGAAAATATTTTTCCTTGGGTAAAAATCTACCCCAAAAAATTACTTTTTTGTCTTTTAATGTAATTTAAAATTTTAAAATGTTTCCATCAATCCCGGAGAAAAATCCTGGAGAATTTTGCGCTGCGTTTTCTTAATTTTATTTTCCTTGTACTATATTCAGGAATTTTGATTAAGAATAAAAATTTTGAAAATATTTTTCCTTAGGTAAAAATCTACCCTGAAGAAAAATTCTTTTTCGTCTTTTAATGTGATTTAAAATTTTAAAATTTTTCCAATAATCCTTGAGAAAAACTTATGAATCTTTCACAAAGCACAAAATTTAAAAAAAAATTTCAAATAAACCTTTGGGTAAGAACAAATAACAAACACTAAATATCCTTAGAATTTTGAATTAAAATGGGCAATGGTCAAGTTTTTTATATGTATAATTGCCTTATACAAAGACACATTTGGTGAAAAATCAATTTAAAACGCGTGTAAACAAAAAGGGAAACAAAATTTTCCTTACCGGTTCTCTTTAAGAACTGAAAATTTTCTCAATAAATATTTTTTTTTTAATAAACATCTGTATTCCCCCAAATAAAAACCTTCTTTGTGTCATTTTTATCTACGTCGTTAATTCTTTTAGCGAGTTAAAAAGCACAACTTCAGTACGTGAACATTGCTGAAATAAAAAAAACAGATTTGCGTTGACATTTGGACTTGGTTTATAAATTGTAAGTTTAATGATAGTATACAAAAGGAAACCTATGATCGTGTTATTTTTTGTTTTAGTTTTTATGCAATTGGCATTAAATGTTGTAGCATTCTTCATGATACGTTCAATTATTTTTAAGTACATTGCAAATAAATAACACTGCTGCTTGGTTACAGGCTGTGCTGTCACCATTATACGATATATGTTCATTAACTTCCGATGCTCATAAAATATATTAAAATAAAAATTTAAACAAATAGTTTTGAAATACCTTTCTATTCTATACAGAAGTAGAAAATTTCCGTCCAACTCAGTATAGATTACTCCCAAAAGTTCAAATGAAATTTAAAAACCTCTAAATAAAAATACTTGGTTTAATAAATTTTTGAACTTGGACAAAGGGATTAATGCGTATCATTAAAGCAAATGGTTTTTATTTGGGATAATATTAAGAATTTTTTAAAGAAGTATAGCTTTGTAATACTATCTAAGATAAGTTCTAGATATTCTGTGAGCTGGTTATTAACTTGGAGATATCATTGTAATTTGATTAACTTTGTTTGCAGAGAATAGAAAGGTTTGTTATGCTTATTTATGTACGGAGCACTTTAGGGGTTTCCTCTGGGCGTTTGCACTTTGCATGCATAGAAGCAGATAATAAAGAAAAAGCTTATTTTTTATAATAATATTAAAAAATACATAGCTCCCCGATAAGAGCAAGTCTACATTTACGATGCAAGTTCAATTATCCATGTTTAGATGCATTCTTAAGCATGTTGTTTAAATGCTACTAAACGCCATTTATATATAAAACAGTTCCGTAACTGACTGACTGACATGTAACGCACAGACCAAACCTCTGGACCTAAAGGGCTGAAATTTTGCATGGCGATTCTTCTTATAGTGTAGGGGTGCACTAAGAAATATTTTTGAAAAATTCTTCTTAGATTTTTTAAAATTAAATTTTCAAGCTGTTTTAGTAGCTTTTTTTAAGTTTGCATTTAAAATAATAATTTGAGGATTACAAAATTTATATCACGAGAAAGATCATAAAAATTCCTTTAAAATGAAATATTTTTTGAATCTTTATCTCCATTTTCTGCTTTTTGGTTAATTTTTAAAGATAAATTTTTAGAATTTAATTTATTAAATGCGGATCACGTGGTTTCTTTTCATTTTGTGATACTTTAAACTAATTTTGCGCCATGTGCATAACAACGAAATAAACAAAAAAATATTTTTTTTCTTTGCTAATGCGGCAGACGATAGGAAATTATCCAAACAAATATTAAAATACAGTAAAAGATATGTTCCTCAAACTATACTATATTAACTGTACTATATTCTTTAGTATGTTCTATTAGATTTAATTTGAATATTTTCTTCTACATTATTTTGTCTATAAAAATATACGTTACGAGTTTTTTATAAATATATATTTTCGTTTTTTTTACATCAATTGCATACATTGATCGTTGTATTTATTATAAATATATTTATACATATTTTTGGCATTAATTGCATACATTGACCGTTGTATTTAATTTGAATGTACTCCGTAGCGAAGTACGGGTTTTCAGCTAGTTTTATTATAAAAACATACAGAACTCTAAATAAATGCTTGTTAAGATGACAAAATATTTATAATAGAGTATACATACTTTTGAAAACAATCTTCATTAAAACTTATTTCTTTAAACCCAGGTTCAAAATTAAACAAGTTCTCCATCAGTCATATAGTGACTCATTTGTAAAAGCATATTACCACTTCCTACTCAAGAATTCTGTCATAAATTCAGCCAAACAACGTGCGTGCTACTTTCATGAATGAATTCCCCTGAAAAGTCATAAACTGAAAAACATAATGACGTGTACGAAGGGAAAATTAAATTTTTCATGTCGAAAAGTAGTGCAAATTGTTATTACGAACTATCAGGGCACATTTACTTCGCGATTAACATGCTTTGACGTGAAGAGATGGATAGCAAAGGTTATTTCTTTTCAACTGTTGGAAAAAGGAAGTCTTGATATAAACTAGAAGGTATAATATGTTTATGGTGACTCTCAGTTTGAATTTTCAACTATTTTCAAAGCAAATTGAGATCTTTGCTACGTTTGGAAATGCTGAAGAATAATATAAAAGGCGAGTTTGAAAGCGATGGTTTCAATTCACTTTATTTTGAACATGTTAAATATTGTTAATAATATTATATTAAGGTACTATTTATGTATGTTTTTGTGTACGTGTGTTTTATTATCTAGATATGTATTAGAGTATGTTTTTAGTAATTTACATGATATAAGAAAACTAGCTGAATACCCGTGCTTTGCTACGGAGTACATTCAAATTAATTACAACGGTCAATGCATGCAATTAATGGCAAAAAACCAAAAAAATATATTTATAATAAATACAATGGTCAATGTATGCAATTAATGCCAAAAAATATTTATTAAAAAAAGCGTAATGGATATTTTTATAGACTAAATAATGTAGAGGAAAATATTCAAATTAAATACAACGGTCAATGTATGCAACTAATTTGTATGTTTAATATCCATAAAACATACTAATTTGAATTAAATTCTTTAAAAAATTCCATCTCAATTAGTCTAGTGGTTAAATTTTATCTTTTTCTGTATTTTAATATATTTTTTGTCAATTTATTTCGTTGTTATGCACGTGATGCAAAATTAATTCAAAGTATCACAAAAAGAAAAGAAATCTCGTGATCGGCATTTAATAAATTAAATTCTAAAAATGAATCTTTGAAAATTCACCAAAAATCATAAAAGGGAGGTGAACATTTGAAAAAGATTTTATTTTAAAGAACATTTTATGATCTTTCTCGTGATATAAATTTTATAACCCTCAAATTATTATTTTAAATGCAAACTTAAGAGAATGTTACAAAACAGCTTAATTTAATTTTAAAAAATCTAAGGAGAATTTTTCAAAAATATTTCTCAGTGCATCCCTACACTATAAGAAGAATCGCCATGCAAAATTTCTCCCCTTTAGGTTCAGCCGTTTGGTCTGTGCGTTATCTGTCAGTCAGTCAGTCACGGAACTGTTATATATATCGATAATAAAAGCTATTTAAAACATTTCATCTTAATATCTTCGATAAATTGAAACCTGTTTATGCCAAATACTTTTCTGCCAAAAGACACTTTAGCATTCTAAACAGTATATTATAAATAAAAACTCTATTTATGTTACTTTTCACATTTTAGAATTATGTTATTTCTAACGTTTATTTCGTTACGTACTTTACATTTAAAAGTATTACGTATTTCAAAATAATTCTTTTTCATGCTATCAACAAATCTACGCGTTTTATATTTAGTGTATTTCTATTTCAGTTACGTTGCGGTATTATTGAGATTTAAAATTTCATTTTGTTTGTTTCAACCTTACGTTAAGGTCCTTTTAGTTGGCTTTTTAAAAATGTCTGTTTTGTAAAACAGATTTCAACATATTGTTTATCTTTTGACTCAGTCGAACAAATATTATATATTGCATTTAAAAAAATTATTAAAATTCGTAATTAACTCCTTTTTTAAACTATTACTAGATCAGTCTAAAAAAAGGTGTAATAAAAAATAACATTACAAGAACCAAAAGAGATTTTTTCATATTAAATAAAGTATTAAACTTCTCTCCTAACTATTTAGCTTTCTTTGTAAAATGTTATTAATTTCTCTGTACTTTATACACTTTTTTGTTTTTTTAAATATTTTTGCAATTTTTTAAGTATTTCCCAAATTATACATTAATTTCTCTGTCAACTGTCATCTGTTTTAAATTTTTCTCAAAAGGTAACAAGTCTTAAAAGGAAATATTTTCTAATCATAATATTTTCATTAATTTTTTCTTCATCTGACACCATTTCGTACAGCTTTTATTGTTTCATTATTTACAGTTTACGTTTTTCCTAACTGTTTCTCATTCATAAGCCCTCAATGAAAGGCAACTGCCTCCTGAGTACATTTATTTAATGTTAAAACAAAGTCTAATAATGTTGCTCTGTATGGGTTCACCATTTGAACAGTTTAGTGTTTTAATTTTTATACATAATATAACTTTTAAATATTATTCTAAATGTACGATTGAAAGATAGATGTACGCAAATTTTTTAACCTTTCCTCAAGTCGTACCCCTGAATTTTACAAGAAAAATGAAAAGTACATCATAAATTTTACATGAAATGACTCTATTGCCTTAGCATAAAATTATTTTTGATTTAAATTTCCTAATGAAATTATTTTCAATTTAAATTTTTGAAAATTCGGGCTGGCATTCGGTCCCAGAGCCAAGAATTTCGAGTCCCACTACTGCCATGGACGCCCATAGCCATTCGGAATCGGCTTTAAATTGTAGGTCCCGTCTAATTAGCCCTGATGTAGTAAAAGTTAAGAGTAGCGTTCTCAACCAACTCACTTTAAAGTTGAGGTAATTAAAAAGAATTTTCAAAATTGCGCGTGAATTTTTTTTGTATTGTACTCTAATAATGTGATTTTAGTTTCTTTATGTCCCAATAAAAAGTTATCTATACTTGAAAAATCAAGCCAAGCAAGCTCAGTTAGCTTAAAAAAATGCTCTATAAATTGGCAAATATTTCACATCTAAAGAATTCAAAAGTTGTACAATATTTTTAAAATAGTATGAAAAGGGTTGTCACTCCTTTATGTCTTACAAAAATTGTCTACACTCGAAAAATCAAGCCAAGCGAGCTCCGTTAGCTTAAAAAATCCAGCATAAATTGACAAATATTTCGCATCTAAAGAATTCAAAAGTCACTGTACTATATTTTTAAAATAATATGAAAAAGGTTGTTACTCCTTTATAATTCTTTCACATATTTCTTACTAAAACTCTACTTTATACTAATTTATCAATCTGAATCTTTCTCCTATAAATCCCTCATAATTTTTTTCCCGTGTTCGAAGAGTTAACAATTTTCCTTATTAATTTCATTAAATCATTGTATGTATACTAAAGGGTGCACATTAAATTTCCTCAAAATCTTAATTTCATTTAATTCAACCACTTCCATAGCTTTAAAAAAATGTATAGACTCAATTTGAAAGAAAAATTTCCATTTTCTATGTGCATCATAAATTTTACACGAAATGACTCTATTGCCCAAGTATAAGATTTTATATTTAATTGATTGGTCTATCATAGTTCAGTTTATGAACTTTTATTTTTTCCTACAATATTTTTACAATTCTAAGACGTTTAATCATTTCTCCATCTTTTTTCTTTTTTCGTAGTTAAAATGAATACAAATATCGTGTAATTAAAACTGAAAAATCGTGACAGTAACAAAATGTTATCATTAAACACTATTTAGCAAATATTTTACAATTTGAAATGTTTTTTTTAAGCTGAGGCTAAATTAAATAGTATTTTAGAATAATTTTGGCACTTTAAACTTAAAATAAAATATTCAAGTAAGGAAATTTTTTAGAGTTTGCCAAATGAAAAGTTGTACTTTAATGTTTATATTTTTATTACATGCAATGCTAAAACGTAGAAGTATTTCATTTAAACATTTGTTTACATACATGTAATGTAATGTAAGTATTAAAAGCCCAATAGCATTTTTCAGTTTGTTTTAAAGCGTTTTATTCATTAAATTCAGTACTCCAACATGCATCTAAAGTTAGAAATTTGAAGTAAATCTTTTATGCAAATACAGAAAGAATGTATTATTAAGTAACATTTTCTGAACTGAAAAGTGCTCGAATCAACTATGCATTGTAATTAAGCATTTTGAAGTCAATTGAGAAAGCAGTTCCAATTGTAAACTTATCATGTTTAGATATATAAAGAAATTTATTTCATCGGGAATTCTGTTTTCTGAACTATATCCCATTTATAAATATTTAATATTTTCATAAAAGTAGTTTTTTGGCTTCAGTTTTGTTGTTCTTAATTTAATAAAGAGCTATGGGATATTTATGATATATTTCAGATAATGAATAAATAGAAAAATAATTACCTTGGGATTTATTTACATGCGTAAAAAAAATGATTTTCAAAGTTTTCCCCGCAAACTACAATTAAACAAATAATTTGATTCCAAGCACATTACTTTTTTACATTTCTAAGTTTTTTATTTTGTGTATCATAATATTTTTAGAAAGCTAATGTCTCGGCTAAATTTTGATAAATTCATAAGTATTTTATTAGTTAAAAAATCAGGAAAAATTTGTAATTGTGAAAATTTAATAATTTTCAATTGGGCAAGTAAGATTTGTTATTTTCTTAATTAGGTGAACGGATCCTTTTTAAATATTTGAGAAAATTTAAATAAAATGCATCATATGTCCGTATTATCCATACACACCAATGAAATAGAATGATTTTCCTCGAGTTTTTGTTGCACAAGTAAATTTCTTAATTTGAAAAGAAGACCCCCCCCCCGTGTTCCAAATTTAAAGCTGCTGTGTACTAACCCCTTTGTGTTCCTTCACCTCAATGTTAACCTATGTAGAAAATGCCTCTACTATTTACAGCTACATAAATACAGATAATCCAATAAAAATGGTATTTTCAGATAGCCTGAACTTTTCTGCACCTTGCAACAGGAGTCATTTTATAAATTTCGCCCACTAAAGGAATTTATTAAGCGTATGTTTAAAACACACTATACAAGATTTTCCCCGAATAATTTAAATTTTAAAATATTAATTGCAAATTTTTAAAAAACGAAAAATTTCCCAAGGTGTAAAATTTCTTTCTCTATTACGGAATACAGTTTTAAAAAAAAATCTTTAAATCCAAGTCAGTGAGCTAATCCAATAGGGCTAGTACGCTGCCTTAAGCTTTTAATAGTTTGAAAATTGTTATTGGATGTTTTCGCAAGTGAAAAATTTCTTTAAAAATACTACTTTTATATTTTTTAAAAATCTAAATAACCACTATAATTTTAATAATTATCATTTATAAAATACATTGTATTTTAAAAATAAAATACCGTGTTATTTGAAACGTTTCTGAAGTGTCCAAAAGCTTATAACTAACCTTCTTTTTACAATGTTAACCCATTTAAACTATAAAGTTAACTAGCATTACAAAGTTTATTATCCTATATATTTAAAGATTATTTTATATAAATTCTAAACTTCTAATTATTTTTCGCGTTTGTTTGTTTTCTTATGTTTGGGTATTGTTGCAATATTTGCAAACGAAATTCATTAATGATAAAATAAATTCTTTGCCAGTTTTTTAATATCAATCCATTATTAAAATGTCTAAGCACTGTACATGTTTCCTTATTTTCATTACCTTTCCAATTCTTAAAGACCATAACTGAGTCATATTTTTTTTATTCTATACGCTTAGTAATGATTTATAGTTTTGGAATACAATCAATATGTTTACCAACTATGTAAATGCTCGGACACAAATACTAAATACGTGTCAAATATTTAATTTCCCCCTTTATGTTCTGATACGCCTCTATTTTCTTTATTCATAAACCAACTAAAAAATATTCATCTATTCCAGTTTCTGAAAGTGAAAACCACAAAAAAAGGAATGATGACAGATTTAGGAAGTATTTAATATTAAAGAAGTTTTATACCGTCTGGGATTCCTGACTACTGAAAATTTATTAGGAAATTATATATTATATTTTTCTAAATTCGACAAAATAAGAATTTATAATCTATAAACTCTATATTTATAAATATTTAATAAGCATTTAAGAGAAAAGTTTCATACCAAATATTTCATTTTGCCTTATGAGGTCAATTCAAATATTTTACTCAAATTATAAGAAGCTAAAGTTACAAAGCATCTAATATATTAAAAATGTGAATGTTATTTTCAACATATTAGATATAAGAATTTAGTATTAAAGTTTTTTTATACTGTCTAGGACTCCTAACCACTAAACATAGATTAGGAAAGTATATACTATATTTTTCTAAATTCGACACAATAAGAATTCATAATATTCCACAAACAGTATATTTATAAATATTTAATACGCATTTAAGAGAAAAGTTTCATTCCAAATATTTCATTTCGCCATATTAGGTCAGTTCAAATATTTTATCCAAATTATAAGAAACAAAAGTTACAAAACATCTAATATGTTAAAAATTTGAATGTTCTCTAATTTCAATGTTTCTAAACTACTAGATAAATTTTTTATTGAAAAATAATTATTAATAAAGTATTCCTTCCGTAGTCTTAATTTGTTATTTTAAATACTAATACGTTTTAATAAGTTTGTGACTAATGGTAAGTTATATCTAATGTTGATAAATATGATAGTAAGCCAACATAATTATTTTTAAATAATAATGAAATTTATATCAGTAAATATTATATGCATTACATTTAACACTTTATAAAGTGTCTGGGCTTTTCATTAACAATTGAAAGTACTGTTAGAGTTAAACATTGTATTAATATTAGTACTCTAATTTTAATATAGAATTATTGACACCATATAGTGTTTTTTATATTTACTTTGACTTTCAAAAATCTCGAAATACCATCGCATTTTAAAGCAGGTATTATACAGTCTATGTGTAAATTAGTCGATAAAATTTTAAACTTTTAATTAAAGTATTTTAGTTGGCCCAAGCGCAAGTTACTAAGTTGTAGAAATTCATAGTATGTAATGCAGATATTTTTTACATTATTTTCATGATATAGCTACATCAAACTTAAAATAAAAACACTACACAAATATATTGCACGAAAATACACGATGAAAATTAGATTAAAATGTCTCTTCGGGATCTGTTATTGTTACTCATTTAATATAAATTGTTAGAGAAACAATCGAATTGATTACACAGATTATGATGATTTTTTTTTCAATTCTTAACGGCTAAATATTTTAAGTTTTGTAACCTAAATTTTATTATACATAAGAACTTCTTCACAAACGAGTTTAAAAACTTTGCAATCAATAGAAAATAATTTTATATGAAATGCATTATTTTACACGATTTTGTCATTTTTATTTACTAATTAACTATAATGTTTATTCTAATAAGTAAAGACACCGAGCATTATTAATATCACAATCTTTAAAGTCATTTAATTTGCCTAAATTCACTGAATATGATTTTCTAGATTGTTGATCAACGTCGTATATTTTAATTAAGACCCAAAAACTATTCAAAAAGTCTAAACATTTCAATTTTAATAATTTTTGTTCATTTTTTATAATCTATTGACACAAATTTACACAAAAATTTACATATAGAAATTTATTGATGTTGGCAATTAATTTTACTGAATAGTTAAATCCAAATCCTCCCCTAAAATTTGAACTAATATGCATTCAATTGCCGAAAAGAAAACTTCAAATTTGGTAGTATATACTTAAAAATATGTGATTTTTTTCTTCTAATTATCAGAGACTGTTTATCATTTTAGTAGAAAAAAATTATAGATCAATACAGTTCCTTTTCTAAATTACACTGTTATATTTTCTTACATTTAATAATTTCAGCTGTTCTGTGATCAAATTATCTTCAGCATTTTACCACCTATTTATAATTTTATGAAAAAAATGCTAATAACAAATTAGATTCAAATCAAAAATTTTATCTTTCAAATCAAATATTCGATGTTTCTACTCTGAGCTCAAATTGCCAATAAAAATTGCAAAAAAAAAATTTATTTTGTAGCACATCATGTGCTAATAATGTGATTAAGCTTTATATTGACATTTATTTTAACATCAAACTAACATTAATTTTAAAATCTCCAATAATAAATAAGGACCGTCGTATATTTCAAAACAATCATACAAATTTAAAGTAAATTATACCTCCCGCTCCAAGATTTTAATTTACATTTGACACTAACATCTAAACATTAAGCTATTTATCGTTAATTTAACGATAAAGAAGAAGATTAGGCTCCTTCTCTACACTTTAGAATTCCGAAATCTACTTGAAAATATTTAGAAATAACTTTTACAAAATACATATAATATTATTAATTTCACGTCTTATAGTTTACAGATCGTTTCGAGTGTCTCCAGTCTACCATCCCAAACCATTAAACGCGTATCTCTGACTACCAAAAGTTCTTTCCTCAAGTACGAGTTCACAAGAAATTTTCCAAAACAAAGCCCACAAAAACATTTCCTTCATCCCCCTCCCTCGAAACTCCCCGATATCTCTATAGATTTCAGCGCTGATTCGCTTATTTCCGTACCTTTCCGTCGAGCCTTTCCTTCTCCGTACGTGCTCCAGACACCTTTTCTAATCAAATTAAATCTTTGAAACTTTACGGGACACTTCACCTAAAACTCCTCTGCTGTTAAACTACCTCCCGGAAGTACGCTAGGAAACGGAGTGTATGTGTTTATGTGCTACGTTGCGACCATAAGGATCAAAACATTCTCCGGGAGTAGGGGGAATTTAACCAGAAAATCAGAAAACAGTTCCCTACCTTCGAGGAACAGGGGGACGTCCGAAGCGAAGGACTTTGCATCTGAAAAAAGGGACCCCTTAGCCTTTTTTTTAAATTTTTTTTATCCGTAGTATCCGGAAACCAGAGGCAAGCGGATGGAATCCCGCCGGTTACAACGAGTGTTACAGTTCATCTTCTCTTATGCGGAAGAAGTTGTAGCTGTAGAAAAGGAGTCGCACAGCGCCGTCTGACGGGGATACTGTAGCGGCTCATTTCCCGAAAGATCGATCGCTTGGTCACTCCATCCACACCCCCGCGAGCTGCTGCTTCGATCGAGAAATTCGAAATGTTCGCTTTTTAGAGAAGAACACACACACAAAAGAACGTTTTTCTTTCAAGTACTTTGAACCGGATATATCACTTTTTTGGGGGATAACGATATTCCTGATGCTGTAAATGAAGGTAAAGCGGTGAGAGACCGTCCAGCTATTAGGCAGGGAACTTTCTCCAGAGTGTCAAGTTTGGAACGTTTGGTTACCTGTGAAAGACAGGAACGGCTTCTTTCTCTCGTGAATTGGCTCATTATATGTAAGGCTGTAGAAGTGGAGATGATAGGTGTTGAAAAGTTGGAAAAAACGAAAGTGAATTAAAATAATATTTTTAAAGAAGTTTATATATATATATATATATATATATATATATATATATATATATATATATATATATATATATATATATATATATATATATATATATATATATATATATATATATATATATATATATATACAGTGCTCGATTTCTAGAAATAGAGGTGCCGGAACTGTAATCATCCGGGGTGTGTGTGGGGTATTCCAAAAAAATAAATAAATAAATAAAAAAATATATATATATATATATAATAGGCCAGGCCCACTCACAACAGAGAAATATGTGATTAAATAAATATTTTGAACTATCGTAATTTTTTCTTCCGGCTAGAGAGGTTCCGGCGCGTTCCGCCTCAAATCGAGCCCTGTATATATATATATATATATATATATATATATATATATATATATATATATATATATATATATATATATATATATATATATATATATATATATATATATATATATATGTATGTATGTATGTATGTATGTATGTATGTATGTATACATGAAAATAGATTTATATGTACTAACGTTAAGAGCATCGGTAATGATTTTAATCTCAGATGATAAAAAATAATTAAAGAAGATATTAAAAATCCTAGGGTATAAATATAAAAAGAGCCCATTTTTAATTAAAAACATATCCTAGATATCGTGGAAAATTTCGGCAATGATTTTTTGGACATACGCACTATGCGCACATATGACTTCAAAAGCCTGTATATTAATATTCCAAGAATCGGTTTGAAAAAAGTTCTGTTCAAGTTATATGAGACAGTTAAAGATGATACTTCAAAACCATGACATACTTTATTTTATGATTAATATAATTTTTGTTTGTATAACAATTATGTTAAGGGTGGTAGGGATCTTTATTTACAGGTAAGGGGAAGAGACATGGGTACAAGATACTTTAACATTGTACCGACTTTTTTTTTCCTAATGATAATCATAAATCCATTTTAACAGATTTGAATATCAGGATTTTTTGTTACATTGACGGCATTCTCGTTATTAATAAACAAGATGAATTTAAAATCAGTGAATTATATCTAGTCCCTAAATAATTCAAATACAAATAATAATTACCATAATGCTGATTATTTTAGATATCATGTCTGAAATATAAAAGCAGTTTTATTTTCATATCTATGTATGATAAAAGAGAGGATTTTCCTATCAAGGTATTTTAGCTAATTTATTAATCTTCGAATATAGCAAAGCGTGTTTTTACCAATATAATTATTTGTAAGTTTTTAAGATTTCATAGAATATGTAATTTTCGTGAGGATATTGACAAAAAGATTTTTATTTTCATAGCTAAGCACGATGGTAATTTACCTCTTGATTTTTTAATACGTTACACTACGACCAGTTGCTGAGTTTTTTTAATAATTCCAACACCGTGGCTTGGTGTATGATTGTTTCGGGCTAAAGCCATTGGAAACTGAAGGCAGAATGTTGCTGGGGTGGAGGCTGGAATGACGTCGCATGAATTTGAAACTGAATCAAAAGAAATCAGAAATATCTGTTAGCTGTTACCTGTTCACATCTATCTTATCGTTACAGGTGCTCTGAGCCGTGATGTTCTTTAAGTTGGTTTTGATTACGTTATAGCGTGTTTGAACTCTGTGTTTATTTGTAGGTTGTCAAGTGGTTCCGTGGGGTGGTGCTCGAAATATATTTCATATTTTTTTTTAATATTTTTCTCAGTGCATTTAGCATAATTGAGAAGTTTTGTTGGTAGTGCCTGACTAACATTGTATCATGTGTCTCGCTTTATACATTTTGTTTTGTTTGACTGATATTAGTAGGTTTAGTTTTATTTTTTTCTTTAAATATTTTTAATGTGGCGCCAGGGATGAAACCACTTGTGTTTTGTAATTTTCTCTTTCTTTTACTCACGGCTGATGAGCCTAGCAAAGATGGAAGGTGTTTTATTTTATTGTACATGGTTCTTGTACAATCTTTTTTTGGATTCTGATTCACTTACTGTGTCTTTTTTGGATGTTAATTCACCTAATGCATCTTTTTTTGAGTTTGAATTCGCATACTGTACCTTTTTGGGGGTATTAATTCCCCAAATGCGTGTTTCGTTGGGGGTTAATTCGTCTACTGCGTCTTTTCGAGGTGTTAATTCACCTGTTGTGTCTTTCTTTGGGTCTTAATTCGCCTAGTGCGTCTTTCTATGGGTATTAACTCACCTACTATGTCTTTTTTGGGTGTTAATTACCCTGGTGTGTCTTTCTTTGAGTCTTAATTCTCCTAGTTCGTCTTTTATGGGGTGTTAACTCGCCTATTATGCCGTTGTAATGATGCGCCTTCGAATATGTAAAAATGTCATAAAAATATGAAAAGGTTAAGTCGATCGAAGGCTGTCATCATTACATTTATTTGACAAATTTGGAAACGACGGCTGAAAGCGGTACGTTAATTACAGAACGGACCGGTCCTGTGTGATGTAAGGTATTGAATAGTCCTACGGCGGTGGTCAACTTGGGAGGTTGATCGCCAGACGAAATTAAGAGAAGATGGCGCCAGGGTTTGACATTACACGACAATGGACTGTGTTTTAGGATTTACAACGGTTGCATGTGAGAAACACGGGCGTCGTGGGAGGTTTTTGCAATTTTTTTTTCCCGTGGGGGCGTACGTTAGTTGAGCAGGGGCGGCAATTTAAATGATGGTGGAGTAAAACAAGCGAATGAGGTGATGGCATGTTTCAGAATTGGTCTAAAAGAATTTAGAAGGGGGAGCCAAGGAAGAAGGATGGGCTTCAAAAATATATAAATTGAGGAGTTTGAAAAAACTCAAGAGCTCTCTCTCTCTCTCTAGCCCCTCTCTTTCTCCTTTTTTTCGGAGATAGCCAATTCTACGATCTCTCAGGGAGAGATCTTTTTCTTGATTTGTGGCGTATCGGGTCGAAAAGGAAGTTCGGCATTGCCTATTGAGATTGGTGTGCTACGACGTGAGAAAAATATTTTAAATTCCCCAAATAAAGTCTGAGAAGCGAAATATTCGTGTGTGTGCGCGAAGTGATTTAAAGGCAGCAGCAAACTCCCCAGCAATAGAAGCAAGAGTACTCCGGCCCACGTCAGAAGTGAATCTACAAGTGCATCGAAATACAACGTATTGAGTGAGTCCAGATAATTTATTTTGTAAAGATCAGTCTGGATCTTTTTGGTAGAGGTTTTTGTTTGGTTTACGAATAGGTGTGGAAATAATTGATAGAAGAATTTAGTGGTATTAGATGTTTTGGTTAATTATTCTGTGCTCCCTTGCCTTGTTTTTTAAAAGTAATCTTTTAGAACCATACTTTTTAGTTGAGAATTTGGTTTATATATGGTTAAGTGTTTTTTGTTACGAAAGTGTTTAAGATAAAGTGTACAAATGTATAAAAATTGTAAATAAATTAAATTTAATTTAAATTTAAATCAACTCTCTGTTTTAATTGTTTTTCAATATTTTTAGTTCACTTGTTCGTCAATTGCTAATTACGTCCTGAACTACGGGTTATTAACAATTAATTTTAAAACACAACGCACCCAACTACCCCTTTATAAATAACTAGCGGCCCGTCCCGACTTTGTCAGGGTTAAACAAAATATTATACCAATAAATTTCCAGTTGATAGCCATTAAATTGTAAATCTTTTTTAACCTTAATAATAACCTAAATAATACCTTAAATTAATTTTATGTTAGTTAATAATTAAAATAAATTTTTTAAAAGAAAAAGGCGTGCCGGAGAACGGCTAGGTTCGAAACGCTAGCGTCAGAACAGAAGCCCACCGCGATAGCACCACGATAAGGATCGTTGAAATCTTCGGAACAAAAAGCGGTAGAAGACAGTAGCGGAAACAATGGAGATTGTTAGGATTAATCCCCTAACTTTATTTCTACTGATCAGATATACATAATATATAGCCTATGTCCATCTGGAATAATGTACCTTTCAAACAGTGAAAGAATTTTTCAAATAGGTACAGTGGTTCTGAAGATTACCCTCCACGTACAAAATCGTTCTCTCTTTATATATAAGTATACATAGCACCACGCTAAGGATCGTTGAAGACTTCGGCACAAAAAGTGGTACAGGACAGTAGCGGTAACAATAGAGATTGTTAGGATTAAGCCCCTAACTTTATTTCTACTGATTAGATATACATAATATATAGCCTATGTCCATCTGGAATACTGTACCTTTCAAACAGTGAAAGAATTTTTCAAATAGGTACAGTGGTTCTGAAGATTACCCTCCACGTACAAAATCGTTCTCTCTTTATATATAAGTATAGATAGCACCACGCTAAGGATCGTTGAAGACTTCGGCACAAAAAGCGGTAGAGGACAGTAGCGGTAACAATGGAGACTGTTAGGATTAAGCCCCTAACTTTATTTCTACTGATTAGATATACATAATATATAGCCTATGTCCATCTGGAATACTGTACCTTTCAAACAGTGAAAGAATTTTTCAAATAGGTACAGTGGTTCTGAAGATTACCCTCCACGTACAAAATCGCTCTCTCTTTATATATAAGTACTAGCGGCCCGTCCCGACTTTATCCGGGTTGAACAAAATATTATACCAATAAATTTCCAGTTGATAGCCAATAAATTGTAAATCTTTTTTTACCTTAAATGTCCAATAAAAAGCGTAGTTCCAAATGTAGTTTTCTTCAATAAACCCTTTAACGTTGCCAGTTTCAAAAATCCTTTTTGTATTTATCAATACCTCCTCTACTTGAATCTTAAAAATATTAAACCTTTTCCTTACGGGGTGGGATAGCATATATCCGAAGCACACACTCTCGAAAAATACGGTGTGATGTCGGCAGAGATATAGTCTCGAATTCCACTTCGTTGTGACTTTCCTAACGTCTTTGCCCCCAAAGAACAATTGGGTGACATTCTGGGAACGGAGGGTCAATCTTGCCGAAAAGGACTGAATAATAATCTTTTGTCGTTCTAGCTAGAGGCTATTTCTTTTCAGGCGAGAGACATCAAGCGGTACAAAATCGCTCTCTCTTTATAGGCTTGATGTCTCTCGTCTTGATGTCTCTCGCTTATATGTAAAGGGCGGTTCACCCACGGTTCATCCATTTTCAGCCTTTTGAGAGATGAAAGAGGCACGGAATGCCGATGAACTACTATTGAAATTCTTTTTCAATAGTAATAAGAAAGCAATTAACCACTCTTTCCCCTGACCCCCCACGCTGAATGTCCCCCACGTAAAATGGGGATAGGAAGTAGATAACATTTTCCCGTTGTAAAGAGCGATTTCGAAAAACGGACCCCGTAAGCTAAAGGGTGTTGCCATGGTTACTTGACTGCGGTTGGCAAAGGAAAATATGTAAGGTACATTTTAATGTACAAAAGTTGTACATTACCCTCCACATACAAAATCTGCTCTCTCTCTCTTTGTATATTATTATAGAAGTATAGATACACATTGGTATCCCAAAATTAGAATAAGAGATGAAATAAAAATACAAAATTAAAAAAGGATTTTAAGTAAAGATTTTTTAAAATTATTTTAAGCACCTAAAATAATATTCAAATTAATATTACGTTATTTATTAATTAAAGTTAATTTTTTAAAAGAAAGAGGTGTGCTTGAGACCGTAGTTTTGTTCAAAAATAAAAAAGGATTTTAAGTAAAGAATGTATTTTTACTTATTTTAAGCACCTAAAATCGTATTCAAATTAATATTACGTTAGTTATTAATTAAAGTTAATTTTTTAAAAGAGAGAGGTTAAGAGATGAAATAAAAATACAAAAATAAAAAAGGATTTTAAGTAAAGAATGTTTTTTTAAAATAATATTAAATTTTTTTTTAAATAATGTTCCTAAAATAATATTCAAATTAATATTACGTTAGTAAATAATTAAAGTTAATTTTTTAAAAGAAAAAGGCGTGCCAGAGAACAGCTAGGTTCGAACCACTATCGTCAGAACAGAAGCCCACCGCGATAGCACCACGCTAAGGATCGTTGAAGACTTCGGCACAAAAAGCGGTAGAGGACAGTAGCGGTAACAATGGAGATTGTTAGGATTAAGCCCTTAACTTTATTTCTACTGATCAGATATACATAATATATAGCCTATGTCCATCTGGAATAATGTACCTTTCAAACAGTGAAAGAATTTTTCAAATAGGTGCAGTTGTTCTGGAGATTACCCTCCACGTACACAATCGCTCTCTCTCTTTATATATAAGTATAGATGATCAGATATACATAATATATAGCCTATGTCCATCTGGAATAATGTACCTTTCAAACAGTGAAAGAATTTTTCAAATAGGTGCAGTGGTTCTGGAGATTACCCTCCACGTACAAAATCGCTCTCTCTTTATATATAAGTATAGATGATCATATATACATAATATATAGCCTATGTCCATCTGGAATAATGTACCTTTCAAACAGTGAAAGAATTTTTCAAATAGGTGCAGTGGTTCTGGAGATTACCCTCCACGTACAAAATCGCTCTCTCTTTATATATAAGTATAGATGATCATATATACATAATATATAGCCTATGTCCATCTGGAATAATGTACCTTTCAAACAGTGAAAGAATTTTTCAAATAGGTGCAGTGGTTCTGGAGATTACCCTCCACGTACAAAATCGCTCTCTCTTTATATATAAGTATATATGATCAGATATACATAATATATAGCCTTTGTCCATCTGGAATAATGTACCTTTCAAACAGTGAAAGAATTTTTCAAATAGGTGCAGTGGTTCTGGAGATTACCCTCCACGTACAAAATCGCTCTCACTTTATATATAAGTATAGATTAATGTACTACCCAACTAATTCACGCCCGATAAGATAACTTTGGACGAGCAATACAATAGCCGTTTTGGGGGGGGGGGGGTGTTAATTTGCCTACTGCACCTTTCTTTGTTAATTCGCCTACTGCGCCTATCTTTGTTAATTCGCCAAGTGCGTCTTTCCTTGGTTGTTACTTCGCCTACTGCGTATTGCTTTGGGGGTTAATTCCCCAGCTGTGTCTTTCTTTGGATGTTAATTCGCTTACTGCGTCATTTTTTGTTTGTTAATAAGCCTACTGTGTTTTTGGAGTGTTATTTCGCCTGCTGTTTTTGAACGTTAATTCGTTTTATATGCTATGTTGCACCATACATATTAGAATACCGCGTTGAAGTAGCTTTTAAATTAATTTTTTTCATTATTATTATTATTATTATTATTATATGAGGCGTGGTGGCGTAGTGGTTAAAAGCGTCAAGTTGCCTCATCACACATCCAGGATTCGATCCTGGCACTGGGCAAGGTCGACTCAGCCTTTCATCCCTTGAGTGGGTCGATAAAATGAGGACCAAGCATGCTTGTGAACTAAACTCTAGGGGTTCCACGTCATGTTGACCACATGACTGAGACATATGCTGTATGGCACCCCAAGCCCACGGTCAAGAAAGCGGAGATGGGCACCACCGGCCTTGGTCCACAGTGGACTGTTGTGCCATGAGTTTATATATATATATGTGTGTGTGTGCGTGTGTGTGTGTTATAAGGAAGCAACAATCTGCAGTTTTCATTCAGCAATAAAACAATTTGACCAGTCTAGTTTGGAATGAGTATCGAAACTGTTGATGAATTTCGAACTTTCAGAAAGAGATTACAGAATTTTCTATAATTGTTCTATGATATAAACTGCTGCAATCCTTTTTAACTCAGTGCACATGCTAATGCATTATGAAGAGTAGCTTTTTTGCACATTTTTCTTTTTATCGCTGAAAATTTTCCTTTCTAGCGGGAAAGGGAAATCAGCGGCATTTACTATATTAAAAAACTCACCTTGTATAAGTGCTCCTTGAAAACTAAACGGAAAACACTTGAAATTCAATAAAGATTATAAATAAAAGACCTTTTAACATTCTCCTATGATAATATGATTACAAGAAAAAAGTGTCATTTGTTTTCTTTTTATTCCTTTCATTATCGATAATTTTAAATGTTAAGCCTTCTAAAAAGATCAAGAATTCATGGTGGATTTAGACATTTTTGAGTCATTTCGGTTTTAGCAATATGCTTTAAGATCATGATAAAGCTTCCATCCTTTAAAACGTAAAGCTCTTACAGTAAAGTTTTATTTCAAATGTATCATTCGATTTGTTATTTAACAGAGTTCTTTGTATCCATTATGAAAATCGGGGAAGGAAACATGCTGTTTTAAATAACTGTAAATATTCTGTATTTCTCCTAAATTTAAGGTTTTTTGTGTTAAATACCATATTTTTAATGTAACTGAGTGTTAGATGTTAATATGTGATCCCTTGTAGTCCATGCACTAATTATTAAAATGACATATTTTGAAAAGTGTATATATATATATATATATATATATATATATATATATATATATATATATATATATATATATATATATATATATATATATATATATATATATATATATAATATATATATATATATATATATATATATATTATATATATATATATATATATATATATATAATATATATATATATATATATATATATATATATATATATATATATATATATATATATATATATATATATATATATATATATATATATTGTAACAACTTGGCCGGTTGGCTCACTATTACTTAAATCCATTGTGTAAGGCGAAAAGCACTAAAAATGGACGATTAGCATCACACGCATATTTATTAACAAAAAGAACACAACATTTTAAATGTAAGTTACAATCACATCTCAGCGGTTGAACAACAGCAAAAATGTCGGTGAGAGGAAAAAACTCCCAACGCCGTTGTAAACAAACAATCTTTGTCTACTGTCCCGCCATCTAGTGGCGAGCTATGGCTTTCAATTTTCAACTCTAACGTTGTCACAAACTCCTCCCCCCTCCAGTGTTGAACTTGTCCGAACTCAGGATAAGTTCATGCTTGTTACTAGTTCAGATGCTCAAGGCAACAGATGTCTCAGTTCCATAATGTTCAGGAAATAAGCTCCCAATTTGCCAAAGACAAAGACATCTCTTTTCCTAATACAGTACTGTGCCAAGTCCCTATTTAAATTTTACCTAATGCTATTAAGTCCCTAACAATTTAGACTACCCTCAATAGCACTTCACAATGTACCAGTTACAACATAATATAATTCTTTGCAATCATATACAATTTAAATAAATTCAAGCAATTTTAAACAGAATATCTCAAAATACTATTACATAAGGAATTACTTAAACATGAGACTCTAAATTAGTACAGGTAAATACATATATTCCGGCAACTTATAACTAATATGAAACAAATTTATTTACACAAGGGATAAAATTTTTATACACATTACAAAGTCACATGGTTTAATAGAAACTAAGTAGGATATGGGTGCCGGCTTAAGGTGTCTACATTGCAGTGATGTTTCCCTTTCTTGTGTTGAATTTTGTAATTGAATGGTGGTAACGCCAGGGCCCATCGCAAAAGTCTCTGGTTGTTTGCGGCATGAGTTTTGAGCCACATCAGTGGGTTGTGGTCGGTCTGTATTATGAACGGTAAATGACCATCTAAATAACACTGTAACCTTTTCACTGCATACACTATAACCGCACACTCTTTTTCAGTGGTAGAATATTTCCACTCTGATGGTTTGAGTTTTCTACTCATTTATAGAATCGGATGTTCTTCTCCTTGGTCGTTGATCTGTGCTAAAATTATGCTTAGACCGGTGTCGGATGCATCAGTTTGAGACAGGAATTCTTTTTGGTAGTTAGGTGCATAAAGCACTTGTTTGCTTGACAATCTTTCTTTTAATATACGGAAAGCATCTTCACAAGCTTTATTCTCTTTTATCTTCCCTTTTCGTTCTTTTCCTTTAAGGGTCTCCATCAAAGGGGAGGCGATAGCTGAAAACATGGGAATATACTGTCAATAGTACCCCGCTAAGCCAAGGAAAGCTCGAACTTCTGTTTTGTGAGTCGGGAATTTTCGGACTGCTTATACTTTTAACTCTGCTGGTGATCTTTTCCCTTCCCCAATAAGATGCCCCAGGTACTGGACTTCTTTTTGAGCAAATTTATATTTCTTGGGCTTGATGGTTAATTGAGCACTTTTTATTTTGTCAAGAACCCTCTTCAGATGTTTTAAGTGTTCTTCACAAGTTTTAGAGAATATAGCAATGTCGTCTAAATAAGGTATTGCGAAGTTTATACAATCATGTAGCAAGTCTGACATCATTTTGCTAAAATAATATGGGGCATTTTCAGACCAAACGGCATTCTCAACGGGCGGTAGACCCCAAAGTTGGTTGTGAATGCAGCTATTTTCTGGGCCTTCTTACTTAAAGGAATCTGCCAATATCCTTTCGTTAGATCTAACAAAGTAATGTACTTTGCTTCAGCAACTGTTTCGACTCTTTGCTCTATGTTTGGCAATGGAAAGTATTGGGTATTAGTAACTTCATTGATTTTCCTGTAATCTATACAAGGTCGAGGATCTCGTCCTGGTGATTCAACCAGTATCATGGGTGAGGTATAATCTGATTCACCCGGTTCAATGATTTTGTATTGTAACATCTTCTGGATCTCTAACTGCAGTATCTCGTTTTTTCTAGGTGACATACGATAGGATTTCATACAAATAGGCTTATCGTTCATCAGCTCTATGTCATGTTCGATGACGTTTGTTTTCCCTGGGATGTTAGAAAACAATTTGGCATCTTCTACCAATATCTTCTGTAATTGTTCTTGCTGTTTTTCATTTAAAAGCTTATCTAAAGTACTATTCTCTCTTATTTCATTGAAATCGAATACGTTAGGATCCGATTCAATCTTCGGAAAATCATCTTCAATTTCCGCAGGATCGTTGTCATCTAAACTCCATAAGATGTTCAGAAGCTCTGGCCATTTGTAATACAGTTTTGGCATGTTAATGTGATAAACTTGATTTTTCTCTTGACGTCCTTCTGAGCTAACAACAAAATTTGTTTCTGACAACTTCTTAACAATTTTGCCAGGTCCTTTCCACTGAACTGCCAGCTTATTTGGTCTACAAGTGGATAAGATCAACACCAAGTCTCCCTCTTGAAATACTCGTTTAACAACATTTCGATCATACCATTTTTTCCGTTTTTATCTGATTTCTCATTTTTTCTTCAGCTAACTCCTGACTTCTCTTCATTCGATTTATTAGCTGAAACACATATTCAACTACTCCATTTCCTTCTTCAGCTGGCTCCAACCATTTTTCGTACAATAGGGTAACCGGTGACCTTATATTTCTTCCATGTACTAACTCAGCAGGACTGAATCCAGTACTTTCATGTGTGACAGTCCTTAAGGCAAATAGGGCTGCTGAAACATGTCTTTCCCATTCAGGAGCAGCTTCAATGCATAACACCCTCAAAATTCTTTTGATGGTCCTATGGAATCGTTCAACTGGATTACTCTGAGGATGGTGCACAGAGGTTCTAATGGTTTTTATTCCAAATCTCTGGAAAAATTCTACAGTTAAGTTACTCATAAATGAGGTCCCTTGATCATTTTGTATTTCCTTCGGAAAACCCATACGACTGTATATCTACAATAATGCATCAATTACAGACGTTGACTGCATCTGGATATTTGGATGCCATGCACATAACTGTAATCAGATAACGATTTCCACTTGGTGTAGTGGACAAGGGCCCACAAGCATCTACATTTATTTTGCTGAAGATCTCAGATATGACAGGTACCAAAGTTAATGGGGCTTTCTTCTTGTCATTACATCTGGCGGCTCGTTGACAAGTATCACAGGTTTTGACAAACTCCTCTATTTCTTTGTAACAATTCGGCCAGAAGAAATATTTCACCATTCGGTCTTTTGTTTTGGCGACTCCTAAGTGAGCCGACGTTCCTACGAGGCACATGCTTTTGACTTGCTCCCTAAAACATTCAGGAACCACAAGTATATCTACTTCTTTCCCCATCTTGTCGACTTTCTTCTTAAGTAGTAGTTTATCTTTAACTATTCTTAAATCTTTTGATTCTGTCGAGACGTTTTTGGCTAATGTAAACAACGGAGCCAGATCTTTGCTCTTCTATTGTTCTTCAGCAAACTTTTCTGAATTGACTTTTACCAAGTCCAAAATAACTTCAGTTTCATCAGTTTCTGGCAAAAGTTGATCGTCTGTACTTGAAAGATCATTTTATTCCTCTTTCTCTAACTCTGTCTGTTTGGAAATTTGAAGTTTCTGTTCTTGGGATTTTGACAATTTCCTTCTTCTGCGAGATGTTTTCTCTGCTGCGCTCTCGTAAGTACTGGGTTCACAGTTTTCTTTTTCTTCCTACTGTCAGCTTTAATTTCTTCTAACAGTGAGACGGTGTTATTTCCAAGAATGTACCTCCCTTGGTCCAAGTTATCTCTGAGAACGGCTGCCTTAGTGGTGACATGGCCCAACTCGCATTCAATTTCAATTTCGGCCATAGGCAAGCAAGACATCTGCCTGTTCAGTAAATGTTGCACCCATACATGTTCTCCCGTCATTCTTTGAGGCGAAACATATTTCTGGCACACTACGTCTACAGTTGCTCCAGTATCTCTAAGTATAGGAATGCTAGTCCCATTTATTTTACCAGGAATGGTGTATGGAGATAATAGGTCTTAATCAACTTTATTCTTAACATGATTTACGCTGACTATACTGTTTTTCTTTTTGAGTTTAGGACAATCAGGCCTGATATGTGTGGTATCCCCACATTCAAAACAATGAAACTGTTTCCTTTTATCAAAGTTGGGATCTGGTTTCTTAACCTTGTAGAAGTGTTCCATTTCTTTTACGGCATGCGTATCTTCAATTTTCTGGATATTTCCCTTCCAAGATTTCGATTGCCATGGTTTTTTATTACTTCGATCCTTGTAACCCATCGAAGGAGTTTTACCCCGGATGCACTTTCTCACATCCTCAAATTCGTCAACCTTGGTTACAAGTTCAACTGGGGAAGTAATGGATGTCCAATGATCCAAAAAGTTTTCTTTAAATTCATTCGGTGCCCTTTTCTTTATCTGATCAACGATCCTCAATTCTTTTAATTGTTCATAGGTTTCTATCTTCAATCCATTTAGCCAGCCTTCTAGATAATTTTTTCATCTCGTAGTAAAAATCCTGCCAAGTACGGTCTGGTGATTTTTGCAGTTTCACAAAATTTTGACGAAATTTCTCTGGGCTCATCTTAAAACGCTTAAGTAATATGGTCTTAACATATGGATACTCACTAGCCTGTTCTTCGTGTTCACGAGCTATCAAGTGAGCAATTTCTGATGGCAGAACACCAATTAATTGAGTGACCCACTTTTCTTGGGGTACCTTAAGAACTTTCCCTTGTCGTTCGAAAAGCTTATCGCTCTAAGAACAAACTTATCTCACCCCCTTTTTCCTCAAATTTGGGCATTAGCTTTTGAAGTTCAGTTTTAGAACTAAAATCTGTATTATATTTAACAGAATCCTCAGAGTTTTTGTTTTCCTTTAACTGTAACTCTAATCTTTGTTTTTCAATTGAAAACCTCTTTCTTCTTTCTCTTTTCTTTCACTGATCACAGTTGAAAGCAGTTCTTTTATATACTCTTCCTCATAATTACTACTTTTCAGAATTAAGTTACGCAGATCAATTACCTTTAAGTCTTCTGTCACATTTTCCCCTAATTCTATCGCAACCACCTTCAAGTCCTCCTTCCGGCCTTGGCCAAGATAATCCATCTTAAATTCCGAATCTAAGAACACTACTATATTCTAAATTGCACAAATAAATTATAATACACAGTTAATATCTGCCAGTTTGGCTTTAGCAGTATTCAATACAAAATAAAATATTCTTTTTCTTTACAAAACAAAAACACAATTAACTTAAAAATAAGTTCAATTTTTAATACATGAATCGTTATTCATTTAATTATTTCAGCCAGTTTGGCATTACACAATATCTCAATTATCTTAAGTTTTAAGATTTTAAATAGCCAGTTTGGCTTTAGATACACTCGACACACGAACACACTTTATGTAATTCGAACTAACAGAGGGTACACAATTTAATTATTACAGATACGAAACCAAATCTAGAGTTTCTAGATAAAAAATAAGTCAGTCTGGTACTTGTGAACTGCTATTTTAAACCGATGCATATAAGCCAGTTTGGCCCCCCAGTATACATCCAAAACTTTCAGCTGGTTTACCCTAATAGCAATCACTAAGTTCCTAACTTTGCCAAGGCGGCAACAAAATCTCAGGCACGTACTGTACTAAATAAAAAAGAAATACGGGTCAATCCATTTCAAATCACCAAGGGGGTGTTGCTCGACATTTTTAATTTTCCTAATTTTTTAACCAAGTCCACTTCATGGTTTTGTTATTTTAAAAACATGATTGAAAATTTTTTTGACCTTATAAATTTTTTTGGTGGCCATTTTTATTCAGCTTCGGAGTCATTTTTTGGTGAAAATGGTAATTCACGGAAAATGTTATAGATACTTTATTATTATACCTATAAAGATGAATAAAAAACTAAAAGGTTCAGAATAAAATTGTCTACATTTTAGGTTATTAGAGAATTTCATTAGATTATAGGATCTAAGCCAAAAAAATGTTTAAAAAAGTTAGAAATTAAAGGTCAAACATCACATTTTGCTACCCTTATTTTTTATGAAGGAAATGCGACTCACCTTAAAAAAATTTTTCTTGAACAAATCTCTCATAGAGCTACTTGTAAAAATTTCAATCTTGAAAACCTTTTCCTTTTTGTGGTACAGCTTATCAAAAACCGTGTTAAGCCTGTTTTAGGCAGTTTTCACTAATCAATACCTCAATAGGGACTGAGTAAAAAATTCTAAAATCGTAGGATAATAAACATCTTTGTAATATGAAGCTACCCTATAAATTTTATGAGTGATATTTGACTGGTGTTTGAATTACAGTTCACTAAAAATGCCCAAAAACTCTGTTTATTTCCCTTCAGTCCAGAGAAAGGAAGTTTTACCTTTTCTTTGGGTGATGCTTTCTATTTTTTAAAAAATTATCCAAGATTGTTCTTTAATCTTAATATACTAAAACCTACATGAATAAATTGTATCCCATAGGTTTTATTGCAATTAAAAGAACATCAACATAGAAAGTATTAAAAATAGTAGTATGATTTTATTTTGTTCATCCCCTTAAAAATTGTTTATAAAAATATCTGAATGTCTTTTCTTTTATTAACTTACTTCTTTGCATTTTAAAATCTATTTACAGTATTAAACAGTGCGAAAATTTCATTACATATCTTTTCTAAGTTATTGAATGTTCGTCCAGAAATAGTTGTCAGTTCAATCGGGGTCAATTTGTATAGGACTTTAGTGACAGGAATCCAAATACTATCATTTTTTGATAAATTAAATGTAGTTGCAGGTCCTGATGAATGAAAAAAAGGCACTAAAATATCATTGTACTCTTCTCTTTTATCTTTAACTTTACAGATCCCCCATTCATCGCTATAAATGCATGCCATGCTATCGTTATCGTCAAAGGATGAGGTTTTTGTAAACTCAATTGAGGTTTTGAAATCCTCAAAACTGTGGCATTTCAAAGTAGTTTAACACCTAATCTGATTTTCACTTATGGGTACATAAATATGATAACCTTAAGTTCCTGGGATTGGTACATAACATTCAATTTTTTTAATTAAAGATTCTTTTTCATTATTTCCTCTGTCGAGATAAAAATATAATTTATCCCTAATATTTCCGCTGAAAAAAAAACATAAATGTATTTTGTGGTGTGAGTATTTGATCACTGTAAGGTTTTAAAAGACTGGCTCTTGTCACTTCCCGTTTCGTGGTTCCACCTATACCACCGCAAGAATTTTTTCCGTGCTATGAGGCAAAAAATTCCATCCTGCTGCTATGCCAAAATCGTGTTTCTGTTGTCAGACATTGATGAAATTCTTTTTTTTTTGTTTTTGTATTGACTGATGGCACCATCACTAACGTAAATAATCTTCTGTATTCTAGATACAACATTCACCTCATGTACAACATGTTGTTGAAATGTATACACAGTGGTTTTATCGTGTATAAGGTGGTTACTAATAATACAAATACTTTTACAAAATATTTGATTTTTGCTTAATATAGCAAACAAAAGGATGTAGTGTAGCCTGTGTATTCGTACAATGGAAGCTTTGAATTTTATCTTGGACCGTAAAAATATAATTATCTGAGAAGTCTCTAATAAATATGCATTCAAAATCTGTAAGATTCTCTTTCAGTTCTCTACAGTGTTGAGTTTAGACATTTGATATAAAATGGTGTGATTTTAATGAGATCGGTTTTCCACAAGAATTTGTAGAAATTCATCACTAGGTAACAATTGTGTGATCAGAACAGCTTTATCTGTCTTCACCCACTGTTTGAAACTTATTTCATCAGACAAGTTACCAATATCATTCATTAAGACTTCAAGAAGTACTTCTGGTCCAGGATATTCCAAGCACTTATTCAGCATGCAGGTTTCACTCTCAATGTCACACGAAAAGTCTAACAAAGTCCGGTAATTAGTATTTAATTTTGCCCTTTCTGTCATCAGTTTAACAATTTGGTGATATTTACACACACTGTGAGTGCCAGATTTTCCAGGCAGAACACACCATTTTGACCGGAGAACACTGAACATTGACTACCAATTATATATTCTGGATATCTCTGTTTGTAAATACTATAAAAAGCTCATTTAAGGGTATTACTACTAACCTTTTTTGTTTATATACCTTCACAATGTTAATTTTATCTCAGACACATTTCTTTTTACCCGGAGAGACAACTGTTCTCATCTTGATAAATCTCGATCACACAGTTGACAACTTCTTCACTTATCTTGTGTCCACCTGGTCTTTTACAAAGATTTAGCAGGATACGTTGCTCCTTAATTGTCTTGTTTGACTTACAAAATACTCATAAACAACAAAAAAAAATTTATTGACCATAAATCTGGTAAGAGACAAATGATTTTAATTTGTTTCATTTTTATTCACCAAGCTGCATTTTTCTTTTAGTTGGTAGATCAAAATTTCATAACCACTTAAGCTGATTTAGAGAAGGTCTGGTTTTGTTGTTCCTCTAAATCTTCAATTTCCTTTTTACAGATATTGCAGTTTTATCTGTCTTTTTGTGAAAAGTTAACAATTCCTTTTCTTTATTCAGTTTCGTTATTTTACTGATCGGAGACAACTCCAATGTAACATATATTGATTTCACTTGATTCAAATTATTTTCATCCACTAACTTATTAGAGTCGGAGACATATAAGTTTTAGGGACAAGTTTTAGGGTTAGGTAAAACAAAACATTTATGTTTTTGTTGTCGAAACAAGAACAACAGGCTTTAATACTGATTTTGAAAGTGGCTAGTCCGAAAAAATTAGCACAATTTTTTTTCACAAATTTAGTGCTCTACCACTCTAAAACCAGTAAAATATCACTCATAAAATTTATATGGTAGCTTTATATTACAAAGATGTTTATTATCCTAAGTTTTCAGAATTTTTTACTCAGTCCCTTTTGGGATATTAATTAGGGAAAACTGCCAAAAACAGGCTTAACATGGTTTTTGGTAAGCTGTACAAAAAAAAAGAAAAAGGTTTTCAAGATTGAAATTTTTACAACAAGTAGCTCTATGAAATATTTGTTCAAGAAAAAAATCTTTAAGGTCAGTCTCATTTCCTTCATAAAAAATAAGGGTAGCGAAATGTGGTGTTTGATCCTTTATTTCTAACGTTTTTAAACATTTTTTTGGTCTAGATCCTTAAGTCTAAAAAAGTTTTCTAATAACCTGAAATGTAGACAATTTTATGCTGAACATTTTAGTTTTTTATTCACCTTGATAGGTATAAAATTAAAGCTACAGCCTCTTCCGTGAAAAACGTTTTTCACCAAAAAGTGACTCCGTAGCTGGTTAAAAATGGCCGCCCCCAAAAAATATAAGGTCAAAAAAATTTTAAACTCATTAAAACTGTGAATAAAACTTGGTTAAAAAATTTGGAAAATTAAATATTTCGAGCAACTTTACCTTGCCAAATTTGGTGATTTGAAATGGATTGACCCATACCTCCTTTTCGTTCCTCCACGCAATATTTTTTATCGCTGGATTCCGCATTCAAATCTCGGTTGAAACCTTCATTTTTATATATATAAGACTGTAACAGCTTGGCCGGTTGGCTCACTATTACTTAAATCCACTGTGTAAGGCGAAAAGCACTAAGCATGGACGATTAACATCACACGCATATTTATTAACAAAAAAAAACACAACATCTTAAATATAAATTACAATCACATCTCAGCGGTTGAACAACAACAAAAATCTCGGCGAGCGGAAAAAACTCCCAACGCCGTTGTAAACAAACAATCTTCGTCTACTGTCCCGCCATCCAGTGGCGAGCTATGGCTTTAAATTTTCAACTCTGGCGTTGTCACTATATATATATATATATATATATATATATATATATATATATATATATATACCATATACATATGTATATATAAATTTATATATATACATACATATATATATATGCGTATATATACATACACTAGCAGGGCTTCGCCCGTCTAACCGGTCGGTTTAGGGACCCGCTCCCTTCAGCAATCATTGCCAGAGAATGGAAATACTAAAAAACAACGAATAAAGGTATTTGGATTTTATGGATACGCATCCCACGTCTTGCAAACAGTCGCAAGCAGAAGAAAAATTATTTTCTTCGTCCCCCCACTGGCGAGCCGGCGTTGCCCGGGATTTTAAGAAAGTTTGTTAACCCAAATCAATTTAAAAAATAAACACAGTATAAATTACATAATAAAAAAGGCGTGTAAAATGTTATAATCATGAATAAAAAGAAAACCCATTATAAAAATATATAAAGTTATAATAAAAACCTCGGAATTCAGCTAGATTTTGCCTTTCATCATTGGAGCAAAAAAATCTGAAAAGTAAAACATTGAATGCATACATTTATAATAAACCACTATAAAAAATGGGTGAAATCATTTTCTCGCACCATCAACCTATAAGTAATAAAAGGTAGTAATAATTTATAAATACATAAATTTATAATAAATAAATAGATAAATAAATTTAATATAAATAAATTAATTAATTAAATAGTACAAAGATATGTATTATAAACATAATATAAATTTCAAACGATTCTTGGAGTCAGGTAACTTTCAAGAACAGTAAAATACTTTTTCAGAGTTTTGACCTTTGTTGCCACTTTCTGCTTCTCTTTGCTTCTCTTTAGAGTAAAAAAATTTCAAGAATTCAGTATAAAAATAACGCTCGCGCATGAAGTACTTATTTTGATAAAGATACATTTCCCTTTTGAAAAAAAAGCATTTACTGAACAAATGAACTTCTAAAATGAAAATGGCAACGAAGATCGTTTGTGTACAATCGTGAATTTGAGTTTTGGTATGATTAATCACTTTACTAATTATTGACTGATTTTAATTATTTTAGGCTTTTTGTGACCGCCTGAGGGTGGGTAAGAAGAATTTTGAATTTGATTTTACTTTCTTTTAAATTTTTTGGACCTCTATTCTCTGTTACGGCTGATTTTTGTGAGTGAATCACAAATCACAAAACTGTGCTTAAAGTTTAGCCTGATTATTTTTAGTTAAGATATACTAATTTTTATGCTTTTTAAAGTACATCGTGGATTATAATATTAAGAACAATATAAATTACAGTATACTAAGCATTCTGAAGTACAAACACAATATGTAATATACCAAATTACTGAATTTCAGAAAGTAAACAATCGCAAGTTAGCGAGACACATAGGGGTGATTTCCGGAAATGTAACAGCTTCCATTTACTGTTGTCACTCTTCAAAATTGCTGGGATTTTATCAATTAAAAATTATTATAATTATTTAAAAGCTTCCAAAATCTTAGAATTATCCTAAGTCTTCAAAACATAAGTATACGAAGTTTCAACCAGATTCGTCAAGAAATATAGATTTGTATACGATATATACATACATACATATACATACATAGAGACACTTTGCTTCATTTATATAGATACATACATATATATACATACATACATACATACATACATATATATACTTGTGTGTGTAGAAATGCTGAAAATACAACAAGGAACAGATACCAGATATTGAAACCAGGTGACTGGTCACTCTAAACTGCTGTTCAAACATAAAAGAAATGCTTGCTTCCCGGCTCTCTAAGTTTCGCGTAGCAGAAAAAACATTTACAGGCTAATTGTTGAGTTAATAATTTTGCTTTCCAACATCACAAAGGGGTAAAGTCTAGTTAGCACGTAAAGTCGAACATGAAACTTCTGCTCGTAAATAAATGATTTCGATCTTCCTAAAATAGTATAGTTGGGGTTTATCAGTAAATGTGCATTTTTCTCTTTGGCAGGTTGGGCTAGTAACCGGAAATGGGATATGGTATTTTTATGTGATTAATCAAAAACTAGATAATTTGGAAATTAATAAGCAAATCTTTTCATGGCTACGCTTGGATAGAAGGAAGTTCTAATTTTACAGAATGCAATCATTTTAAAAAAATCATAACAAAAATTTATTTGTGAATTTTTTTAATGAAAATACTACTAACATACTCAAATTCTTGAACGGTGTTACGTCTTCTATTATAACTTAAAAGCAGTGAAAATATGAACTGTAGAAAGTAAATATGAACTGAATTCATATTTAGAATGCATTAAAACTTTTTTCTTCAGGAGTTCGGAAATTAATAAGCAAATATTTTCATGCCTACGCTTGGATAGAAGGAAGTTCTAATTTTACAGAATGCAATCATTTTTTAAAAAATCATAACAAAAATTTATTTGTCAATTTTTTTAATTAAAATACTACTAACATACTCAAATTCTTGAACGATGTTACCTCTTCTATTATAACTTAAAAGCAGTGGAAATATGAACTGTAGAAAGTAAATATGAACTGAATTCATATTTAGAATGCATTAAAACTTTTTTCTTCAGGAGTTGCTAGTAAGATAGCATAGTTTAACTAATAGCTAAGGCCAGAGGTAGCCTAGAGATAGCACGGCGGCTTTCGGTGCTGAGGATGCTCGGTTCGAATCCCAAAAAGCACCATTAAATACCTTCGGATATAGGCCTGATATTGGCACGTTAAATCCGTAGACCGAAAGTCCCTCTATGCGGTCAGAGAGGGTGGGAGAGGGTACAGTCCCCCCCCCCCAGATGTCCCCTTGGGGATGCTCAGTCAAAATTGAGGTGGCACCAGGTTAAATCGGACTCCGACCCTTGTAGTGCCATTATAAACAGGAGCCGAACCCCTCAGCCCACTAGCTTTGACGGACCTGGTCTGGAATACTACCGACATTAGAAACAACAAATAATGGCCTCGATTATTGATTTACACCTCCCATAGAGGATAGCTGTTTAACGCAACCAAACTTTAAATTGTGTTGCAAGCTTTACCATCTGTAGGAAACGTTTCAATTTTTGTTCATTTTTTTATAATTGTTTTAACTTGGTTTTGGCCATTTTGCGTTTATTTTTTACCCCTAACATATTTTACTGGAGTTTTAATCTAGAGGCCTCATTTTGCCGACGGAATATTTACGAGAGAGACCATGTATACATTTCTTTGATAGACTCATGAGTCAAAACATTCGACATCTCGTTCACAAAATAGAGAATCGAGTATTGTGGAATCAAAATTAGCAATTTCCATTTTTTCTCAAAATTGAGTTAAGGATATTTTCTTATTGTATTTCAATCAGTTAAAAGCGAAAATTTTGGGAAAATGGCCTACTCATTAACCCCTTATCAGTGCGGCCCGAGCTGGGTTCAGGCAACGAAAATGGGCAATATTCAAAATGCCCGAACTGAGTTCGGGCAGAATAAAATTGAGTGATTCTTTTCCGTGATGTACGTTTTCCTTTCGAATGGACATTTGATATGGAGTTTTACTATTTTCACAATAGATGGTGGTATTTGTCCGTCATTTATTTCATTTTCGGGGATGTGGTGAGTTCTAAAGGCGCAAATTGGCGCGAATGAGTGTTTCACACTGTTAGCCTGAATTTGTAATAACCGCTCTGTCCTTTTCTTTGAATTTTATACCGAAATTTTGTTTTTGCAAACACTTTATTTGTAATATCTGATTCAGACTCCGATGAAAAGTACCATTTGGGTTATTCAGGCTACGACGTAAGACACGAGTATATTCTAAAGAGTGTGATGTGGGCTTGTGTGCAGTGCTGGGATTTTGTATATATCATACTGTAAAGGATTTGTGAAATTTGCATATTCAAAATCATATATTGTTCAACATTAGTTTATAATATTCAGCTTTAAAATTACCATTCCATTTGATTTATTTTGCTATCATTAAAAAATTTTGAATAAAATATCCATCAATTTTTCACGTATGTAAAATATTTAAATATAGTAGTTATTTCATTTAAAATTTTGTATTTTTAAAAAATAACCATTTTCTAACCTTTTTATTGATATAATACACAAAATTAAGCAATAATTTTTTTTTTTCAATTTTGGTTGCATTTTTCTCAAATAAATGTCACGGGTAACGGGTTAAAAAAGTGTGGGGATTTTTCTAACGGTCTATTTAACTTTACATCTTCAAAAATGTAAACTGTATAGTTCTTTGCCCTTTACTGAAAGCAAAAATGCTCTGATGGAGATTGCTAGTTTTGATTCTACACTACTCAAATGTGATGATATACTGTAGCGAAGTCGTGAAATCAAAACTCTGAAACAGACAAAAAAACTTGGATATTTCGAATGCTGTAGTTAACGTTTGTAATTATCATCTACTTTTCTCAAGTTAAATTATTTGCCGAAAAATTTTTCCCTCGGGACTCAAATCGAAATTGATTAATGGGTAAAAGAGTTGCTTTATTTCCAAAACTAATCGATTGTTTCCTGTATAATTGGATGCATAGTACCAACCCTCTTTCTGCAGGCAGTGAAGATTCCATAATTCCTCACCGAAATACAAATCACATAAAGTTTTCTTTGAAATTTTACTGCCCTTTGTGGACTTTTATTTCACAGATAATATCGTAAAGAATTTATAAAATCAGTTCGAAAAAAAAATCTCCTTCCCTTCAAAAAAAGATATCAGCTTGATAGCATTTTAATGAGGTACTTAATAAATAACTACAATGTACAACTAAATGTCGCTTGCCTATTCAGAAATGGTAAATCTCCTTCTGAAAAGAAAATAAAAACTAAAATTAATTTTTCCTTCCATAAAAAGATGAAAGGAATCAGCCCCCTATCGATGAATTTCCACATTCGAAAATTTTTTCGAACCCAACCATTAGATCTGAAATATCAAGTAACATCCATCTTCTTTTGCAATTGGATTTGCTTATTATTTCTCTCTAATATCGTTTTAAATAAAAATAAATAAATAAAAAACAGTGGCGAAAATATCTGCATTCAGAGACCCTTTATGGGAATACTTCTTAACAATTCAAATATAAGATGAAAAGAGAGCTCGCGCAATACTTTTCTTTGGGGGTTATTTTGTTACTCTTATGCCTCGACAAATTATGCCATTAAAAGAGTAATAAGGGTTTTAGAGGCCTGCTTTTTAACCTAGATAATGACGCATCTCGTTATTGCAGTAGAAGTTATGCAAGGAGCTTAAAAGAGCATACGAGGCTTAAGAATGCGTTGCGAATATTTTGCATATTACACTGTGGTAGTGAATCGTGTTTTGATCGTTTCCAAGAATTTAATAAAACATCAGATCGGATTTTATTTGAAGTTTTCGCCTAGTAAGTCTTTTGTTCATAATCATCTCTGTTAATCGCATAATTTTCAGCCTCGTACTAAAAACCGAAGATTTTAAATATATGAAATTTTCATTGATGTCATTTGTTTATGGCTTGACTTATTATCAGATGTCAGGGGAAAATACCTTCACAGTTGTAAAAAAATTGTACTGTTGTTAAAGAAAATTTATGGTTTAAGCCGCGAAATAAATAATATTTGGCATACTTTATGCAGTTTGTCATCCTCTTGTGCTATAAATTTTATAATTCAGTTCATGACAGAAGATGTTTCTTTCAAAAGTAAGCTGATTGACTACACTTTGTCAGTCATTAGTTAAATTTAGAGAAATTCCGCATAAAGAATTCTTATTCCAATAGCGTAAACATCGATAACCGATGTTTACGCTTGCTATGGACCCCATAACAAGAGAGAAACCTAGGTAAAAGGCTACCTGTACGCTGGAAATGTATATGTGTGCTTCAGTATAAATTGTTTATGCCTTGCTATGGACCCCATAACAAGGGAGAAACCTAGGTAAAAGGCTACCTGTACGCTGGAAATGTATATGTGTGCTTCAGTACAAATTGTTTACGCCTTGTTATCGACCCCCATAACAAGGGAGAAACCTAGGTAAAAGGCTACCTGTACGCTGGAAATGTATATGTGTGCTTCAGTATAAATTGTTTACGCCTTGCTATGGACCCCATAACAAGGGAGAAACCTAGGTAAAAGGCTACCTGTACGCTGGAAATGCATTTGTTTGCTTCAGAATAAACTCTTGTGAGAGCCTTTATACCAGGGGTCTCCAAACTTTTTTGCCTAAGGGCCACATTGATGCCTCCACTAAATTCCAAGGGCCAAGACGTAGCTAGCCAGCTCATCATACCAACATACTGTAGTTTTGAATTATGCGCAAATTTTCGTTTCAGGACTAGTAACCATTTCCACTAGTAAATTTGATCCACAACTGCAAATAATTAATTGTCAGTGGAAAGTTACAGCTACATAAACCTCGTAAATCATAATTATAATGTTTAATTTCATTATATAAAGCCGGAGATCGGGGATAATACAGGTCAAGGTATTGTTTCCGAGTTGGCAAGACTTGGTCAGAGGAGTTCTGTGTGTCTCCAATGGATACCGTCTCATGTTGGTGTGCACGGAAACGAGATCGCTGATGAGCTGGCTAGAAAGGGATATGAATACCCTGACCCCAGTCCTTCCATATTGTGGCCTTCGGAAATTCATTCCCTTCACAAAATTAGAATAAATTCCTCATGGCGTACTCCCCCTGTTCACTACTGGTATGCCGCAAAGGTCCCAGGCCTCTCTCTGCAGTGCAGGAGTTCTAGATCTCTCCAGACGGCCATGGCGCGACTTAGAAGAGGACACCTCCGTAGTATGAAATTCGTGGAGGGGGAGAAATCTTCTTCTGTTTGTCCTTGCTCCTTCCTTCTTCTCCTGCTCACCTCTTAGTCCGTCTGCACACGGCGCAACTGGTTACAAACCCGTCGGACGGGTTTGTAACCAGTTGCGCCGTGTGCGTGGCTCCATTCAATTACATAGGTTGCGACTCATCAGGGACTGGTTTGTGATTTGAGTCAGTTATCAGTTTCTTTTGAGTTGCCCAGTGTGCAGACGGCCTTAGAATGCATGGGCGTCTCTTTGAGACAGCTGTCGGTTGAGCAGGATATTGTCTGTGATTCTCTTTTGCGGCAGGGTATCTTGCACTTGGTGTAGGCTTTCCTACAACAGGGGGATTGGAAACAACAACCAATGTATATCACTTATTTTAAGTTTTGGGGATAAATCTGTTATCATTAATTACAGTTAAAATGTTCAATTTCATTATGTATGTCAATTATTGGGTATCTTAATTGGTAATTAAAAAAAAGCATTTGATTATTATTTTGTATGATTTACTTACATTGTAAATTTTACAATGTAATCAAAATAGACTATGTCGGGCCGTATTGGGGATGCTCGCGGGCCGGTATTGGCCCACAGGCCGTAGTTCGGAGACCCCTGCTTTACACCAATATACGACACTATATTGATTCAAACAAAATGTGGATGTTTCCATAACGTTTTTGCAAGATGGTGACCCCAAAACGATCCACGGGTTATCGGCAAGTGAATTACAATGGAGGTAACGCATATATATGCAGATGTCTTATGGTAGAAAATAGAATAAGCGAGGAAAAGCATAAGACAAGTTGAAAAAATATGGCTTTGGCAGAAAAACCTAGTGACCTCAGATTGTACATACATGATAAATGATAAGATTAAATGATACGCATCTTAATATTTTTTTCAGGCGATATGCAACAAATCATGTTGTATCATAATACACAATGTCTGGTTTTATATTTCCTTTGTTAAGTTTCAATTCATATTATACATTCATTCTTTTTCTTCATATATTTTTTTTACTTCTGACAACATGAAGAGAGTCGCCTGCCAGTTATAACTTTCGCAAAGATAAACTATTACCAAGCATTGACAAAAATCTGTCGTACGAAAACAGTTCCTTAAAGTGCATCCCTTAACAGCTCTATAAATTTATCTTCTTCGGAAATTGCAATTTTTTTTCTTTCATGAATATATATATTTTTTTCTTTTTGAAAATAATTGGGTCCTTAATCCAGCTTTCAAAAGATTCTGGTTGAGGAAAAATATCATTACTTGCAGGACTCAGAATATTATGCGACGATCCCCCCACCCACCCACCCCAGGGAACTGACGACCAAAGCCTACAGCCCGTAAAAACCAGAACAGTAGTGGTCAAAAAAATTTACTTTGGAATTTTTTCGCTGTTAAACTTCCCTATTACCACGAATTATAAGATGAAGTGAAAGGACTGTTTTTGACGTGTTCTCATTAAACGTTAATCTCTCTAGATTATTGGTCCCCTAAATGATGCGAGAGAAAATTACTTACGAAACTTTCTATTAAGATCAGGGGAATTGTTACCTTATACATTTTGCCATGACAAAATGGGAAAGAGAACTCCGAGGTGATTTAAATTTCTTTTCTCATTCACTCTCTCAAAGACAAAAGAATTGTTCTTCTTCTATTTTTACCTTTATAGGGAGATGAAACATATATATATACTAGCTGAATACCCGTGCTTCGCTACGGAGTACATTCAAATTAAATACAACGGTCAATGTACGCAATTAATGCCACTATATATATATATATATATATATATATAAATCGTAAGGGATATTTTTATGGACAAAATAATGTAGAAGAAAATATTCAAATTAAATCTAATAGAACATACTAAAGAATACAGTACAGTTAATATAGTACAGTTTGAGGAACATTTCTTTTATTGTATTTTAATATATTTTTGGATAATGTCCAATCGTCTGCCTCATTAGCAAGAAAAAAAAATTTTTTTTTTGTCTATTTCGTTGTAATGCACGTGACGCAAAATTAGTTTAAAGTATCATAAAAAGAAAAGAAACCACGTGATCAGCATTTGATAAATTAAATTCTGAAAATTAATCTTTAAAATTCACCAAAAATCAGAAAATAGAGGTAAAGATTCGAAAAAGTAAAGATTCCTTTAAAATTTCCTTAAATAAAAGTCAGGAAAGTGGGGAGAAAAGATCAAAAATCAACGAATAAAATTTAATTTTTCAGTTCAACCTTTCTCCTCCTCTTCCATCAGCATCTTCAAGTCTGATCTCCAAGGTAAATGTTGTACTTAATAAAACAAATATATATACTTAATACTACACTTAATAAAACAAATTTATTGCAGTACATTCTATTGTATTGCGTTTTTATACAATGTTCGTCGTTTATAAGCACGTTTTTCTTATTTAAAAACATGTAACAAATAAAATTGCGGTGTTTTGGAGGAGCCCGGAACGAATTAATGGCATTTCCATTCATTTCAATGGGGAAATACTCGATACGAGTATTTCGAGTTACGAGCTAAGTCATGGAACGAATTAAACTCGTAAGTCGAGGTACCACTGTATATATATATATATATATATATATATATATATATATATATATATATATATATATATATATATATATATATATATATATATATATATACACTTAAAAAATTAGCTGCGTAAACATTCCTATTTTTTTAAAACTGTTAATCATACCTCTCACGGAAGATGGAATTTTATGAAAAAGTCGGATCACATGGAGCAGATTGTGATTACTAGTTCTAAGTGGGAAATGAGGATCAGGTGGTATTTTATGCACAGCTAATCAGAAAAAAAAAGGATCTGTTTACGCGAACAGAGGAATCGGGTCTAGACACTGAAGCCCCAAGGAGAAAAGGTCAGTTTCATTCAAAATGAAGGAAAGAAACTGTAGTTTCTTTACATGTAAAGTAATTGACAGAGACCCGGAAGAAGGGATCTGGTTAAATTTCATGAGTGATAATAATTTGAGAAATGGAATTTCCGATGGCGGGTTTAAAATAATATCCCTCTTACACATTATACATTCATATAGTTTCGAATGTTCAATTAATGACCATAATCTTTACCGTCATATTAATTTATAGTTCGCTGGCAGCTGTGGTTTTTTATGGTCATTTCTTACGCTGCATCGACTAAATTGGGTTTGGCTTGCAGTTTAAAGCAGTTCAGAAAGGCTGCTTTCAACAATGAAAACAGTAAGCCTCGAATCCATAGTTAGGTCTTTCTTGTTCACACTGCGTCCGTAGTGGAGCGTAACGTTCCTCCGTTGGCACCGAGATCGTTGACATGACCTGTGAAGGGTTTGACGGGTTCACGTGGTCTTTGTATTGAGTTCTGTGATTGGTTAAATAGCACCTCTGCTAGAAGAGTGTTACATCACCGAAATTTTCGACTTTGAGATAATTGCACCACAAAGCTCTGTAAGAAGTGCTTCTCATTCTCGAATAATGTTATAAGCCTAATACCAACACAATCTCTTAGATGGTTCTTATTACCCTCTTCCACAACTAGGAGGGGGAACTTGCTCATGCGCAAAGAATAAAAATAAGATTTTTGTCAGTGCCTAATGTTGTTGTATTAAAATGTTCCTGTAATAAAAATGTTCACTAAATTTTATTTGGAAAATAAATGTTTTTGTTTGGAAAATAAATTTGTATTTTTTTCTAACCTGCTGTTCGTGTTATCAAGGTTTTCTCTCTGTATTGTAAAAAGTTTAGATAGATTGTGCATTAGAATAGAGATATGACAGTATTCCCTCAAGCTTTTCAGTCCATGTTGACAAAATGAGGTTACTAGAAGAGGGTTATATCTTGTAATTAAAATTCAAAATCATGCTTTAAAAACTGAAAACAACTTTAATAGTACATAGTTTTGCTTTCTGAAGTAATCCAAACAATAAGGTTTCCCAAAATTATCATAGGCATTCATAAAACAAGAAATGAAATTTTGACATATGTGACATGGAATTCGACTTTGTAAATATATTTTCTTATCTCATAGTCTTGATACAGCATTGATTCGGTTCCATGCACATTTTAGTGTATCTGTTTTATTATGTATGTCCTAAGATGTATGTGTGTTTGGGATCGCGCCTATGGTTTATTTTGTACCGGTTTCTGGAAGAAAGGTATGTACCTCCCGGAGGCAAATTTAGCGTATCGTGTAGAAAGGTTTTGTGAAAGAATAAAAGAGTAACTTGCCACCCCTTCTCGGCTGTAAAGGGGTCTTAGCGTCCCCATAGGAACGGCCTAGCAACATCTTTTTAGCCAATGAGAGCTGAAAGGTGTTTGTTCGAGGACATAGCTGACCTCTGCTCTCTCCGGTTCTAAAAGAAGTAAAAAAAAACGTTTCTTAGTCAGTTGAAGAATAAGCAGCGACAGGAAGAGGACCTCGTGGTGGCCCGATCTAGAACTATCCGCCATTTTTTTTTCTTGCTTTGCCGATTCCGCTGGTCGACTTAGTAGAAACGAGATGCTTCAATTTCAAACGAGGGTGGTGGTAAGTCATAATTATTTGTGTTATATTTATCAGGCGAGAGTACAGTGCTAATTTATTATATGTAATTTGAATTTTATGTGTTCTAATAATTTTTTAATGTATGATAACGATTAATATGATTATTTCTGTAAAAGTTTGTAATCAGTGTTTAAATTTATGTTAAGTAATATTAAGAGAAATCAAATGGTAACATTAGATATTAAATTTGAGTTCGTGTCCTTTAGTTATTCTCAGACATGTGTCAGAGTGTATTTCTCAAATTAATAATTTAGCAAAAAAAAAATAAAAAACCACTATACAAAATATTCTAATTATTATATGTTCTAACTTAATTTAATAACATACAACTTCTTTAGTTCTTCTTGAAAATATGGCTATTTTGAGATGTAACACTCTTCTAGCAGAGGTGCGAAATTTTTTATCTCTGGCGCTCCACTCCGGAAGCTATGGTAACAAGGCCTAAGCGTCTGTTCATATAGAATCCGTCAGCGTCTGTGTAAAAAAATTTAACCAATCATATACCAGTCATTGACTCATTTTACCAATCAGCGGCATCGGGATCTTTGACTCTGACACTGACGGATTCTATCTGAACAGGCCGTTATGGTCGGGTATTCAGCGTTGAGGAACGATGACAAATTAGACATAAGTGTTAAGAATTGGTTCCACTTGCAGATTTCTTTGATAAGGAAACTCACCTAGTCCGATACCTGTTGAGTTTAGATTGGAACTGCAACTTGGACAGAGTTTCCTAGAGAAATAATACGTTCGTACGTTTTAATATATTTTGTATGTATGTATATATATATATATATATATATATATATATATATATATATATATATATATATATATATATATATATATATATATATATATATATATATATATAGTACTAGCATTATTGCCCGGTGTTGCCCGGGTATATATAGAGATATAAAAATTTTCATGCATTCCATCATAAAAATACTGGGCTTCACCCCCCGCTCTTCACGTTCATCTGGCTAGACAGAATGCGCTGAGCGCGTTTCTACTGAAATGATATACAAACAATAAGAAAGAAAGAAACTTTGAGCCTGCGGACCTTCGTCTGATTATACGTCTGATTTTATTGAGAATTAACAACACAGTGTTGCGTGATTCGTACGTTTGGATTGAATAAGTTTACTGTTTAATTATATTTGTTAGATAATGTTTAATTAGATTTAATTAGATTTGTTTGATCCACTGTTTAATTAGAAATAAGTTTTAAAATTTACATTTGCCTTTATTTTTCATTTTTCCCTTAAAAACGCAGTTTTTTCCACATCACCCAAGAGGTAAAGTGCAAGATACGTTATTCCCTTTATTTAATCAAAGTAAGGCGGGATTCCGCATGAAGCCTAGGCCCAAAGTTTCTTTCTTTCTTATTGTTTGTATATCATTTCAATAGAAATGCGTGTCTGGCCAGATGAACATGAAGAGCTGGGGGGTGCAGCCCAGTATTTTTTGATGGAATGCATGAAAATTTTTATATCTATATATCTACCTGGGCAACGCCGGGCAATAATTCTTTAAAAATAATTTCATTAATTTTCTCATGCCTTAATATAACTAATAGACTAATAGTTCGGAATGAAAGTTATGTGTCATTATGTTTCTCTGTTTAAATACCTTTTCCTCCCACTGCTTAAAAAACCCCAAAACTCTAAAAGATTTATCTTATATGATTTCACAGAATAATTAATTCAAATACATATCGTATGTTAACTCAGCTTCACGAACTTAGGGGAAAAAACCTGTAGAACTCTTAAACTTCTTCCTATTTTATGATCCTCAAACGATTTATATATTTAGATCAACAGAAGGCTTCCAAAAACTGGTCATGGGACAAACTTAATTTTTTTCTTTTTTTTCTTCCTTTTTTCCAAACTTTATTAAGTTCTATTAGTTTGAACGCCATTGTCTAAAATTGTCTAAAGCAGCGGTTCTCAACCTATTTAGACCCACGACTCCACTAAACGTAAGAAAAATAAAATAAACACTTCCCCCCCCTCACCCCCAGACCAACCCTCAGACCACCCCCAGATCACCCCTCAGAACAACCCTCTTCCCCCCCCCGCGCATCGAATTTCACTGATAACTCCGCTGGTTGTGATGAAGGGGCTGTATCCACATTTAAGTGGTACACGCACCTCTTAGGGGCACAAAAATCATTTAAAAAAATAATTTTAAAAAAACTAATTGAGCCCTAAATTTCGTTTTTGCTGCTTTAAGTTTCTCGGGTCCTAAGCATTAACTGTGTCGAATTTGGTCCCGGTGGGTGAAACAGTCTATGATTCTATAGCGGACAAACAAACAGACTAGCTCTTTTATATATATATATATATGAAATGACCCGAATGATCATCTCCTGAAAACAACACATCGTGGCCGAAATTAATACGAGTCTATTTCAAAGAACAAATGCAGTTTATTCCATCAAAAACATCACCTTACAACCGCCGCTTCCAACGCTCTTCTGGCGAGCACGCCAAAGTAGCTCCAAACGGGTTGCCGGAAATTGGCGAGGTAGTTTAGTATATTTGAAAGACGGGGTAAATCACCAAAGAACGGAAATGTTACCACATAGAGAGAAAATTCGTATTACGGGCGATTAAAGATTAGTGGTGGTTAAAATTTTATTACACACACACACACACATATATATATATATATATATATATATATATATATATATATATATATATATATATATATATATATATATATATATATATATATATATATATATATATATATATATATATATATATTGCTTTATACTTAAAGTATTTTCAATGGCCAGTTCTTGGATTAATATAAAAGTTTGAAAAATATTTAAAAACTGTTTGCAACATTAGGTTGTCTAAATGTAAAACAGAGTAACTGCAACTATTTATTCTCAACCAGTGTCTATTAACACATCCTATTGTGTTCCACAACTATTCTTTCAATAAAGAAGATGAGTCATTATCAAGGTTTCAAGTGAATGTCTTTTAACTCCTAACTTACGCATTAAGTGGCATAATTTGCGTTGAAATAAGAGTTTCAAAATAAGCTGCCTCATAAAAGGCGGAAAAAAGAAGAAACCGAATATCGCGTGATGCTACTTTTTTCTCAAGCTATTTGAATTGCTAAGAAAAAAAGGTTTTAACGCATTTTGATCGCTGATGTTTCTTTTTCTTTCTTTTATTTTCATTCTAAGGAAAAGATATAAAAAACAATCTTACTCCAAGAAACATTAGTTGATTTTGGCGTTTAGAGGTATTGAACGGATTCTGAGATCAAAGACGTTCATTCTTAGAATCAAACGAATTCATGCATTTAACAAAATCCGTATATAGCTACACGCACTTTTATGGATATGCAGGAGCGAAGGAAAGACAAAATTTATATATGTGTGTGTGTGTGCGTGTGCGTGCGTGTGTGTGTAACGGCGACTCATGAATTCCGTTAATTAATCCGATTTATCATCTAGCAGTGCAGTGGTGGTGGCCCGTCGAATAAAACGCTTCCGAATCTTTAGCAATGCATTCATCGTGGCTCGCGTGAGACAATACAAATCTTTTAAAACTTCCAAATATGTTTATTAATCTAACAGAAATGTCTCTAGCTCCCTCATCTAATAATAATAGTTTTCTATTTAACTCCTACGGCCTAAAATTATATTTAACTTAAATCCTTTCATCGATCATCTCAGTCCACAATCCGATCTCATCCCCGTGACGCGACGACATGTCTTGTTGCTCTGAAATTCTACATGTCTCTGCTTTGTTCTTGTATCGCTAACGCGTCTAGAGGAAATACGCTTAGCTTGCATAGAACATTCTCCAACGTTCTCTCCGCTGACACAGAGGGAGAAGCCTACGCTTCCGCTTGAACACTTACTCAAAACGCTATAAATAGCTTTTACATCATCTCTGTCGATTTCCGCTCCTCGCGAATTCACTCCAATCTATGTGATATTACCTTTTATAGACAAGTGCCGTCATCTATCGATTAATTTAAGAATTAAAACCCTCTTTTCGCTAAATATATTATTTTCAATGGTTATTTCGCACCTCCCTAAATTTCCACAAATTAACCTAATTAGACCTAACTAACCTACGTTTACTATTAATAGCCTGACATGTATATATATATATATATGTGTGTGTGTGTGTGTGTGTGTCTGTGTGTGTTCCAAAAGTAAATTACTATTATTCTCCCTGTTACTGCTTTTACTACTATTGTTATGTATTTATTAAAATGCATAGCGGTGTCAAACGCGAAATGTTTCGCTAAAATGTACCGCAAAAATGATAATTACATTGCTTTTAAAAATTTATTTTTCATTTCTGAAATGATGTGTCGAATTCAATTTTTGGTACAACGTCGTTTATAGGTTACGTAAATTGCCAAAAATCCATAATGTCTTAATTGAAAACAGTACTTCATAAGTCTTCGATTTTTTAGCTCTCAGCAAAGCGTTAATATGAAAATTTTCCCTGCTGAGAAAACAGCAAAAGTATTTTTCAATGGATTTCTGCTAAAGACTAAATATGTGCCTCGGTAAATATAAAAGGAATATTTCCACTGACTTGCAGTGCGGTGGTAATTTGAAGATAACTATGAATGTAAATAACAAACTTCGACTGTAAATAAAGTGACAGCAGAGACAAAAGAATCCGAAAGCAATAACTGAAGAGGTAGAAGAGAGCATTTTGAGCTCTGAATAGCAGACAGTTTTAGAGATGCATTTGCAACTTTTAGCAACGTAAACTCTTTAAGTAGGGATAATTGGAATGAGGGAACATACATGATACCTAAAACACGGAATAATTAATTTTTTTCAGTGGAAAATGTTATCAAAGCAAGGTAATTAATAGTAAAGAGAGTGAATGCATGAACAAAAACGCAAACAAACAAACAAACAAACACAAACAAACAAACACACGCACACACACACACACACACACACACACATATATATATATATATATATATATATATATATATATATATATATATATATATAAAAAAATAAGATGAAAGAGAAAACCAGTAATAGCTCTAAAGCTACATGAAGCCAGGAACATCCAACATGTAAAGATAAGTATGAATACGGTTTTTGACAGCATTTCTTCATCAGCGGTGTCAATACTGTCTAAAAACCAATGGATTGTTTCTGATGAGTATGATCTATTAAATAAACACACTCAGACACCGTACAATCCATTATTAACAGAAGAATTGAATAATAAATGAATTTGTATTAAAGTACTTAACCAAAGAACACCAAGCCTAGCGCTAGTCAGAGTGGAAGTTAAGAACTTGTAACCGCAAGATGACTGACGTCATAACTTGCAACCATTGAGGTAGTGGATACTCAGTTACAGACTTACTTAGGTAACTTATTTTAAGACTATTATTCCATTATTTATTTAGTTTTATTATTGTTACTACTATTAGTTAATTATTTTTTATTATTCTTATGTTTTTATTTTTGTTTTTAGTAGTTATTATTTTTATTTTAACCTATTTATGTTTAACTTATTAATGCAACAGAACAAACTATTCATTAAAACAAAAACAACCAATTATGTTTTTGGATAGACTAACTGGGTAATTATTACTAGTTAGCACAGCTTTCAAGTCTATTATATGCTTAATCCTATTGTCTTTAGAACATAGCCTATTTATACGAACTAACTGATTTACAATAATGTTATTAAAAACAGATTTATGTAAACAGGTTAGATAATTTTGAAATTTAACAATATTAAAATTATATTCAGATCTTTTGTCGTATAAGTCATAAGTTAATTTATTGTTAGTACTTAATTTAATATTGATATCTAGAAAGTTTACATTAATATTATCATGACTACTTTTAATTAGTTCCAAATTAGGAGGGTAAAAATTTAAGTCTATAGGGTTATTACTTTTATTTATTACTATTATATCATCTATATATCTAAATATATTGTAATTGCTATTTTCTATATTATTAATTTCAAAATAATAAGTATAAATTAGCTAGCATACTTGAAGCATTACCACCTTGTGGTACACCTTTGGACTGTAAGTATATACTATTATTATGAACTATGTAATTATGTTTAGTTACTAATTCTAGGAGCCTATTAAAACGAGTTAGTTTAATTTCGTTGTTTAAGTATTGAATATTATTTTGTACTAACATTATGATTATTCTATTTAAATCAATTATATCAATATTATTAAATAGATCTTTAAAATCATAAGTTACAATATATTTACAGTTATCTAATGTTTGTAGTTTTCTAATTAGACTATAGCTATTATCAATTATACCACAAACACCTGATGTTATATTTTTATAGATTAATTTAAGGTATTTTAATAATAATTTACTTGCTTTTGTAGCATAAGTATTATGACCACAGGTTACTGCTCTAAAAGCAATAGGTGTTTTATGAAATTTTGGAACTAAAGTTATATAAGGAAAATGATAAATGTTAGATGAAATACCTAGCAGTTTATATTTAGCTATGATTTTCTTAATAATAATATTAGTAGTTTCATTTAATGGCTGAAAAAGATCACTATTTTCTAACTGTTTTTTTAAACATATGGCAAAATATTTTTTACAAATTATAGCATAGTTGTTGGCTGCTTTATCTACATAAGTGACTATAAAGTCATCTTGTAATTTTGTAATAGCAGCTTTAAAGTGTTTATAAGGATTATTAATGTTATTACTATTATTGGGTAATTTAGCTTGTACTAGTTTTAGTAAATTAATTTTCCAAGGGTTGAAAGCTTCAGTAGGTACAGAATAATTAATTGCTATTTTGTAAATAAATTTATCTAAATCAGCATTTAAGAAACTAATGATTTTCTTATTATTATTAGTACTAGGTATTCTAAACTTAGTTCCTAAATTCATCAAATCTCGCAGTGCATCATCTTCCACAATATCCATATTGCCTGTTATTACATGACCATGTGTCGTATCTAAATAACTATTGTAAATGGGCAGATGACAAACACAAGTTAAATTTAATGACTCAGAAAAATTTTTTGAAACCTGATTATAGTTAAATATACGTCTACCCATAGGCAGAGTATATTTAAAGGCACGTTTTATTTTTATTTCTTTTATAGGAAACATATCATGAAGTTTATCAAATATACTATTGAAGTTAATATAATTAAGTTTAAGGTTAGTAAAATTTAGTACACAAAATGTGTTATAATCTGAATTTTGTTTTTTATATAAGTTTATTTTTAAATGTTTTGCCCGTGTTAGTATTAAATCATATACCAGATGCTGATAATGATAATTCTTTAGTTTCGTATTTAAAAATAGTTGATAAAGCTTAATGATATGTTTTTTAACGATAGAAAAAATCCAAGCTTTTAATATTTTATATTTATAATCAATTATAAACCTTTCCTGAAAACTTAATAAGGCAGTTTTATATATGTTACTATCAAAAGTCTTACTTTTATTATTACTTTTACCTCTTTTAGTTCTTTTTGAGGACTGTGTATCTTCAATTAGATTAGGGTAAATAGGTTGAGCTGACACATCAGTAAAATTAAATTTAACTATATTTTTTTGTTTAAACATTTGATTAAGGCCATATGGAAAGAGAGTTTTATGTTTTTGCATATAAATATTTTCATAATATAACCTTTCAGAGGGTGATTTAATTATATCTAGTATGGAGATTACAATATTTTCAAAATTATGTTTTTTGAAGTGATCAAATTCAATGTTAAGTGGATGACTATTTAGCGTATTATATTTTTTTATATTAGAACGGTGTAAATTTATTCTAATATGTAGAGCTTTAGAAGTTTGTCCTATATATTCCATATGGCAACAATTACAAGTTAGTTTGTATATACAATTATAAGTTTTGCAGAAATTTTGTTTTTTTGAATTTACTTGTATTTGTGAATTATCTGCAAGGGGACAAGTTTTACATAGCTTATTAGTGCATTTATCAAAAACCAACGCCTTTTGCCTGACATTATAACATAGAGAGGGTACAGAGAAAGAGGATGAAGTTGATTGGTAACTGTATGACGATCCATTGATACCCCAATAAGTATCAATGTACCGAGCATTGACATCATTAGAATGATATGCCAAATTGCCAGTCGCTAGATATGTTTTATTATAACTCATATTAAGAAAGTATAGGTTCAATTGAACCTACATATTAGCTTAGTAAAAAGCTTAAGAGAATAGAACAATTTATGTAACAACTAAAACTAAACAATAGTAGTATATTTTGATTAATATTATTTTAAACACTAATAATGTTGTTAACTATTCTTAGAAAGTTAATTTTTAACATGCTTAAAATAATTAATGATTTTACCTATTTACAGTACACAAATAATATTAACAATTCAATAAAATAATATGATGATATACATAAGTAAAATAATAATTAAAAATGAATCAATAGAAGATAAAGTGGAAAAATTAATCTCGATTAAATGTTAAACTCATAAACATATCTATAAATTAATATGTAGTTATTCATGAGTAAAATATACATTATCAACCAATAAACAAATCAATAAGATGTCTAATAAACATTATATAATAAATAATTAGATAAAAAAACAATAGTATATAATGTTGTAAATCTTGAGTAAAATAAATTGTTAACACCAATATACATAACTATAGATTATATGTTGAATTATTTTAGAGTATTATAATTCATGTATTAACCATATTACAATACATTAGAAGATAATGTTATATAAGTATTATAGATTAAAATGTCAATTATACATATCAATATTTATCAAATATTATTATTGATTAAGTAATTTAGATTATACATTACAAATACTATTCAAATCAATAGAATATAAGTTGTAATTTTAGAAATATAATTAATTTATAAACCAATACACAATATACTATTAACAAATTACTATTTACAATTCAATAAAAGATCATGATGATTAAAATCTTGAGTAAACTAATTACATAACTAGTTTAAACCAAATTAAACAAAAGAATCTCCTGTGCCATATAATAGAAAAAGGGCTAACTAAAGTTCAGGCAAAACACATCAGTCCCACAACAAATGCAATAATAAATAGCAAAACCTAATTACTAAAGTTAAGGCTAAGATTAATTAAATTATTTAGTTAAACCAAGTGTCATGCATAAACAGCATGTCATGTTACAACAAGGCATAAATTAAACCCAGACATCTACCAAATTTTACAATTTTTTATAATTAGTTTTAGACATTTTACAATTTTTTTATTCATTTTTATATTTTTATAAATTTTTTTGTACACTTATAATAAAAACTATAACAGTATTTAAATAAGTGTTAACATTTTTTTTTTATTATTTTTTATTTATAATTTTTTCTTACAATTTTTAACATAATTAGTTTGTTTATTATTAATGAAAGATTAACAGTTGCTTACAAAGTTAACTAAACTTTTAACACAACATATTATCAATACCACAGCCACAGAGCATAGAAAGAATTACATGAGAATCACTAACATCATAGGAGATATGTAATAATTGAAAATAAAGACACTTAACAGAATAATTAAACTAGTAGTTAAGCTAGCAGAAAGTTGAAAAAACTACTACTTACTTAATTATACTGCGCATAATGCTGCAAGTTATAATAGTAAGTTAAATGAAATTAACAAGGCTTTGAAATTGACCACACGTTAGAGTATAGGCTTAAAAGCCAAAACATAGATGAACTTAAAACAATTAGTATTGGACATTAAAACATATTACTTTCATGTAAGGCGCTGAATGCTGCTCTTTTAATGAAAGAAAATAAATAAATAAGAATAAGATGAAAGAGAAAACCAGTAATAGCTCTAAAGCTACATGAAGCCTATATATGTATGTATATATATATATATATATATATATATATATATATATATATGTATGTATGTATGTATGTATGTATATATATATATGTATATATATATATATATATATATATATATATATATATATATATATATATATATATATATATATACATACACACACAGGGTTCCCGCCTATATCCGTTACACCCCTTTAACTTCTAAACGGTGACAGCTTAGGCCATAAAGTTGGTGTCTGGGTATAATAAAAAGGCTATGCGCTACTCCGTGAGACAACTTAAAACGCCATCTATTGGCAAATTTTGGAATTAGCGTTTTTATCTCAAAAACGGTACGAGATGCGGGAAAAAAGTCAATTAAAAAATTGTTTAGCATCATCGTTTTAGTAAGAAAAGACATCTTGTGCACATTAATACTCAAAATAGAATGTAAAAAAGGATCATTTGTTTGGTCGTGATTTTCAACACTATGGCGTCATGAAACGCGAGCGAAGCTCGAAAAGACCAGAGAAACCACCAGTCCAGAGTGCAAATGTGTATAGTGGCTAATGGAGAGCATTTTCAGCAACATAAATAAATGATCCTGAAGATTGGTACGTGTCTCTGTTTCTTTCTTCCACTCTTTATGACATGACAATTTTCGAAATCGTGACCAAACAAATGTTCATTTTCTATATTCTATTTTAAGTATTAATGTGCGCAAGGTGTCTATTCTTACTAAATCGATAATGTTGAACAACTTTGTAATTGACTTTTTCCCGCATCTCGTACCGTTTTTGATATAAAAACGCTAATTCCAAAATTTGCCGATAGATGGTGTTGTAACTTGTCTCATCGAATAGCGCATAGCCTTTTTACTATACCTAGACACCAACTTTATGGCAAAAGCTGTCACCGTTTAGAAGTTAAGGGGGGGGGGTGAAACAGATATAGCTGAGAACCCTGCATATTGCTATGAAAACACACCTTCCAGACTGAAAATTATCACGTGTTTCTGATATTATATTGCTAAAGTGTGTAAATCAATGAGGGTAAGGCCACTTCGTTACGTTTTAGTATGAGAATGAACGGATTTGAATTCAAATTCATGCATTCATATACCCATCTTCTTACATTTCTAGTTGAGATGGAAATCAATGACAAAGTAAGAGGAATAATCGATACAAAGAAATAGGAGAACTCAATCCACGCAATTAGAAGCACGTGGTATCATTTTTGCAACTCCATTTTACTTAGAACAACGACTGTATTACTTTGGTAACACAGCTAAGTAATATAGTCTTGAGCGAGGGGGAGGAGAGGAACACTGATTAAAAATACAGCCAAAAATACAATTGGTGCTTTTTGTAAAATAGTACTCAAAAAAAGGTTTTAATTGACAGTTATTAAAATTTAGACTTAAAACTGACAAACATTAGCTAATTTTTTTTAAATGCCAAAACACAGTTTAAAACAAAATTAAAGATGTAAGAATTAATATACCTATAATATTTGAAAGCTCAAACCTTGTACTCATAAAACCAGTTTTTAAACATTTTATTTAAACGTTAATGGCAAATTTTCAATAAATCATTTTTTTTCATAATTCCGTTCCACCCAGTCTGTGTTGACAATAAAGAAACTAACTTAGGAAGAAATTATTTATTTTTTTTAATATTATAATGTCATGTTATGAAAGCAAAAACCATCAAAGTATAAAGATTAAGTTTTATAATATTTTTTTTTACAAAAATAGAACTCTTCTCCTAAACGATACAAATATGCTGAATTGAAAGCAAAACAGCTGTGTTAAATTAACAGCAAATTTCTGTGTTATTATTATATTTTTTTTCCCGGAGGAAAGAATTTTTTCTCCTATTTCTGGTTTAACTCTGTCACTTTCAGCGCAATTTAGGGATTTAGAGACTTCTTTCTTGAAATATGACTCCTCTGCGTCAGTGGAACATGAGTAATGTGAGCGAATTGTAAGACATTTAATCAAAGCCGAGAGATTTAAATATGAACAGTAAGTACATTTTTGCGTGTAATTCCAGCATTAAAAAACAGTTTTTGAGTACTGGCGAGTCCTTTAATCCCATTTTTTTTTTAATTTCTATTGATTCGGTTCATTTGTGAAATACGAAGGGGGGATCGAGTAAAGGAAAGTTGTATCAAGCTAAGAGCAATATTATCGGTAAGACAAAAACCGTCAAAAATTTAGAGGAGTATATTTTTTAATCCACTGTTTTGTTATATAAGAAAAGAGTATTCTGTAATTTCTGATCAACAGAAGATATTAAGATGTTATTAAAGAATTTAGAGGTTAAGATTCAATAATTACTATCGGAATTCCTAACATTACTTCTGCATGGTTTTTATCTTGGCTGTTCAAAAAAAGTGGCTGATTTGAGGGAAGTTTTACTATATATATATATATATATATATATATATATATATATATATATATATATATATATATATATATATATATATATATATATACAGTTGGTTCTCTGTTTAACGACGCTCTACTTAACGACGATCTCTATTTAAAGACGATATTTCCCGGTCCCGGTCCCTCCGACGTAAAAAGATTCTGTTTTAAGACGATTTTGTTTCTATTTAACGACGATTTTTTCTTACATGATAAACTTTTTCTTCAACATTTTATCTACTGGAGGGTTACTTTCTGTGGGGGAGTTTGGTTTCAAAAACAGACCCGGAATTTCCTTTATGTTTGTTGCAATCATAGACTTGTTGCAGTGGAAAAAACCGGGGGAGGGGGGTGGGGATTACTGTTTCTCAGAAGATCGAACATTCTTCCCTGGTGGATCGAATTTCTTAGTGCGGGTGTGGAATCACTCTATTGTACCTACCATGTTGTCATGTGATTTACGAACTGTCCAAAAGCACCCCTCTCTCACTCCTTCTGGGAAGCACGTGTTCATGTTTAGAGAATTGAGGCAGTGAAAGGCAAAGTGGTGTAAATCACATTTTCAACTTTTTTCATTTGAGGGCAAATATGTAATCTCCATGTTCAAGTTATAGTGGAATTGCAAATAATTATTGTTTGCAATATTATAATCATTATTATGAATAATAATTTGTTCAATTTATACTGGATTTTTTGTAGTTTTTGCAGTAAAACGCTTTTGACTTACACCACTTTACTTACTGACTTACACCACTTTGCTTTTCACCGCCTCAATTCATGGTTGGGTGTAGGAGCTCATTCCAGTACGAATACGAGGTGAGCAGAGCAAAGTGGCATCAAAGTGAAAGCATTTTACGCTACACGAAAAAGGGAAAATTATTGAAAACTGGGAAGAAAGTGTTGGAATAACAAAAGTCCAATTCACAAGACAATTTCAGCTACCCGAGTCTACTCTCAAAGGCATTTTAGCAAGCAAAGAGAAAATTCTTGAAGAAGCACAAAAATTTGGTTTGAGATCCAAATCCAAACGGCAGAAAATTCAATGTGGCCGATCAGAAGAGTTTGAGAAGGCAGATAAAAATAACATTTTTAAACACGCCAATATATTAAGAAATATATTGACAGTCCTAAACCTGTAAAGTGTGAAGGGAAATGTTATTTTTTCACAAATTCTGTTTAAGGATGATCCCTACTTAAGGACGATTTTTCACGGTCCCTTGAAAGTCGTTAAACAGAGAACCAACTGTATATATATATATATATATATATATATATATATATATATATATATATATATATATATATATATATATATATATATATATATATATACAATAAGCGGTCACTTTATTATGACCGCCTGACAGTTTTATGCAAATGAGCTATTCCGTCACAGTGTTGCTGCAAGATAGCTATAATAAGGGAATGCAAGACAAGTGAACCATCAATTGCACTGTGTTGCTTGCTCAGATATAGACAAAAAGCATGATTTAAATGAGTTTGATCGCGGGATGACTGTAGATGCTAGAAGCGTCGGAACGAGCATCAGCAAAACGACTGCACTTGTGAAGTTTTCGAGAGCAGCAGTTATTAATGTTTATAGAGAAAGGACTATCAAGAAGAAAACCGGGTCTCAACGTTAGGTTTGTGGTCGTCACAGGCTACTGAATGTTTGATCTGAAAAGAGACTTGCCAGAGAGTTGTCCAGTCCAACAGAAGAGCAACAGTACGTATCACAGTTGCTCCTTGATTGCGGGGAATCTCAATCAAGGAGCAACTGTGAACGTCTCTGAACGAACTGTTCGCCGCACATTACACCGTATAGGCTATGGAAGCCGACAACCTGTTCGAAAGCCTCTACTGTCTGCCTTGAACAAGAGCAGACGTCTCCAGTTCGCAAAGGAGCACAAGTATTGGACAGTAGATGACTGGAAAAGGGTCATGTGGTCCGATGAATCGCGTTTTCAATTACACCATGCAGGTGGCAGGGTGCGAATATGGAGAAAACAGCACGAAAGCATGGAACCCAACAGCATTGCCACAACACTTCAAGCTGGTGGAGGCAATATTATGGTTTGGTGATGTTTTCTTGGCATTGTATGGGTCCTTTGATTCCTGTGAAACAACGTCTGAATGCCCAAGGGTATTTAAGTGTTATCGCAGATCAGTTACATCCTGTTATGTTAATGGTGTACCCTGACGGGGATGGATACTTCCAGCAGGTCAATGCTCCTTGACATAAAGCTGGCATTGTCCTCAGATGGTTCGAAGAGCATGACGGAGAATTTACCTTGCTTCGTTGGCCTGCACAAACACCAGATCTCAATAGAATTGAGAATTTGTGGAATGAGATTGAACGGGGCATCAGGCAGCTGGATCCAGTACCATCAAATTTTAAGGAATTGGAAAGTGCAGCTCATCGAATATGGTCTCATATTCCTCATACTACCTACCAACATCTCATAGAATCTATGCCAAGAAGAATTCATGTAGTATTAAGGGCAAAAAGTGGTCGAACATTGTATTGAGGGGGTGGTCATAATAATTTGGCCACTCAGTGTGTGTACTTCGGAATATATATATATATATATATATATATATATATATATATATATATTATTTTCAACCTTAAACATTACGTAAACGTTCTGTGTTTATGTAAAAGAAGTCCATAAATTATGAAAGCTGTTGCTTATTAAGTCCAAATCTACAAAACATTGTAATTTCGCTTGTGTTTATGAACGTACTCCAAAACTGTGAAGTGCTGGTTTAGTTTGATCATGTCAGCGATAGACAGGGATTTTTTCCCTGACAACTGTTAAACTTCTCTACAGTGGAAATAATCTTCAAGTGTTATAATTTCAAATTTATGTGTAGTTATTCAGTGACAAATTTCTGCCATCCTTCGACAGCATGGTTAGGGATGTTTTAAAGGGGGGTTAAAAACATATTTTTGTAATTTCCGCAATCATGGATAAATAATTAAAGATCAGATTGAGGGAGGGGAGAGAGACAGGGAAAGGTATTGTAACGTATGAAAAAAATTCGCTATCAACTTCATATTAACCTTAGCTTACGGGGAACATTTTTCCGATTCCCTCTATAAAACGGGAAATTTCATACCCCCTTTGTAAGAACGGCCATTATGGTGGTTGTATATATATATATATATATATATATATATATATATATATATATATATATATATATATATATATATATATATATTTATATTATATATATATGTATGTATGCATGTATGTATGTATGTATATGTATATGTATATGTATGCGTCTGTATATATATATATATATATATATATAGATAGATAGATAGATAGATAGATAGATAGATAGATAGATAGATATTCATTCCTGGGCCCGTATTCTTGGGATACATGCTATCCCACCCCGTAAGGAAAAGGTTAATTCAACATATTTTCTAAATATCTATCACTTCAAACGTAGTTCATTTTGAAAATTGTTGATTGCCTTCGGAATTTTTATTTCATTCTTGGTAAAAAAATAAAAATAACTTCGGAAAAAAAATAATTTTTCCGACAAATCTCGAAAAATTGAAAAATTCTTCCTCACCCTTTAAATCTGCAGTATCTGTTAACAATCTCCCTAGCTTGAGACAGATTCCTTGATTATTTTTCTCTTATATCCCGAAGAAAAGCACAAAAAAAATAACACAAAAAGCATCAGCGTGCGGAGAACGCATCAAAAAACAATTCAAAATCAACTCTCTCTCTCTCTCTCTCTCGGTAATTTCAAATATTCAAAGAAAGAATGCTCACGCAACACATTATTTCCCAGGGGATTATTTTGCAACTGATATTTCTCAGCAAATTACGCCATTAAGTGAATGATTTAAAGGCGCCGAGTCTCACTTTTGATTTTCGAATAATGATGCATCTCGTTATTAAAGCAGAAACGATGGGAGAGCTATGTATACGGAGCTTAGTCAAAGCTAGGATGCTTAATAATGTGTAGTGTATACTTTTGTACATTGTAATGTGGGAGCGAAAAAGAGTTTTAACATGTCTTGAATTTTATCCTAACGTAAATTCAATTTTAATTTCCATTTTTAAACCAAGTCGATTTTCTTTATGTGTAGCTTTATTAATCTCTTTTCTTCTTCTTCTTCTTCTTCTTTTGCTGTTCTGCCTTCCTATTAGCCGTCGCTAATAATAATTTTTAGAAATACCGACATAATTTACATTCAATATTTTCTTTCTCTTTCAATAAAACTTTATTTTAAAATATTAAGAGGAAAAAGAGATTATCTAGAGCAGTGGTTCTCAACCTTTCAGTCTCTGTGCCCCCCTTTGAACACTGATGTGAGGTCACGACTTCCCCCCATCACCACCATCATATGTGGTCAATACAAGTAGTACAATCGGAATTTGAAACTGAAGCTGGTTAATAAATGAAAATATAAAATAGATAATTTCATACTCATAATTTAATATTACTACACGTTTTAATTTGGAACATCTTATTATTAGAAGATATGATATCAAAGAATTAAATACAGATCAATTATATATTTGAGGTAATCAAGGATCTAGGTGAGGTTGGCATGTAATACCAGTCACTTTCAAAACATTAATGAGAGGGCTGGCATTGTTTGTCCTTGACAAGTTTTTGAATATTAGGTTGTAACTGTGACAAAGCACACCTCAGGTCACATTCAACTTCCAGCTTTGCTCGATATTTTGACTTTATGTATGCTAATGCTGAAAATCCAGATTCATAGAGATATGTAGATGAAAACTGCACTAACAACCTCAAAGCTTCCAAAGCAACTTCTGGGTGAATAGGAAAATAGCGTAACGAAAATTTTTAACATCCATGTTTTCGAATTCCGCGTTTGCTTGAGAATCACATTTTAAGTCGATTGCCTGTTCCTGAATATGATCAGGAGGTACATCCACAAGGGAAAAATTAATAACAAAGGGAAAGCAGCTGAGCGAGAAACCGTTCTCAAGCTCTTGCAGTGTTGCCAGACGTACGACAATTATCGTGTTTTTACAATTACGACAATTATCGTGTTCGTGTTCGTATGTCGAAAATAAGTTACGGTTACATTGTGACCGCAAAATTGAATACAGTAAATTACAGATAGTTTTACTTTTTATTTTATTTAAACTCACGCCTTCCTTGAAATTCTTCTACGCCCCTCTAGGGGGATGCGCCCTCCAGGTTGAGAACCGCTGATCTAGAGGAAAAAGAGATTATTCTTTTATAAGTAAAGACATGTCTAATAGCGCAAATAATGTAAATAATTCAACACGAAATAATACGTATAAAGAGGGCACAGACAGCCGAACAAATTAACAGAAAATCTACCCTAGAGTTAAAAAATTTTAACTTTTCAATAAAAAACAGCGCAGTTGCAACAAATCCTCATACTAAAAACAGACAACTATAACTAAAAGTAAATAATTCAACAAAACAAGATAATTATTAGCAGGAAGAATGCAGACAAAAAAAAAATCACGCACTTAGGACTCAATGCACCATAATGCAAGATTCTGTAGCAGTAAAGGAACTAAACCATAGAAAGAGGCAACCGACTGGTCTCTTCATCAGGAGGCCTAACAAAATCAGATACCTCAAAGTTCCCCCTTGAGGGGGATATATATATATATATATATATATACCGTGTGCGTCATAAATTCGTGCACAGTGCAAAAATTCATAATAAATGAAGTAATGCTCGGAAAAATTTTCTGTTTGCGCCAATAAGATCAGAGGGACATTGGATTTTTTTTCCATGAAAAAAAAAAAAAAAAAAAAAAAAAAAAAAAAAAAAAAAAAAAACAAGTTTCCAAAAGTAACCGAAAGAGGGCTCTCATACGTCATACTGATACGTTTTATGCAAATCAGGCAAACTCAAACAAATAATCAAACAGATCATAATAACATGAGATTGTGCATTTATTTTAAAGTAACAGATGTTCAACATTACTACCAGCACAAGGTAATAGGCAAGTGAGGCGCGTCACTAAGCCCATTACAGCGGATTCTATCATCGATGGCAGCGACTGTCTGTTGAATGACATTTTTCAGTTCCACCAAAGTGGTTGGGGAGCCCCGGTACACACGAGACTTCAAGTATCCCCCCCCCCCCAACTAAAAATTTGCTGGGGTCAAATCTGGTGATCGTGAGGGCCACTGAACCTTACAACCACGACTTATAGACTCGGTCTTCAGGGAAAGATTCCAACAGGAACGTCTTGATATCACGTGAAATGTGGGGCGGGGCACCATCCTCCATGAAGGTGACAACAGGTAATGCATGTCTTTCCTGCAATACAGGCTTAACGGGGTCACGCAAAAGCGTCCTCTTTCAGTTACTTTTGGAATTTTTTTTTTTTTTTTAATTTTTTTTTTTTTAAAACATGGAAAAAAAAATCCAATGTTCCTCTGATCCTATTCGCCCAAACAGAAAATTTTTCCGAGCATTATTTCTTTTATTACGAATTTTTAAACTTTGCACGAATTTATGACGCACCCGGTATATATATATATATATATATAATTCACGTCTTCATTGAGGATCGATTCAACCAAAGATATGGATTCCTAAAACTCTGTTTTCGAGAAATAAAGGCATTTAGCGACAAACACATTGCCTATCTTGAACAAATTCATTCATTACTCTAAAGAGAACTTCTTGGTTTCTTCTTTATTCTTTGTAAAAAATGTGATATTAAATAACTTGGAAAACAAACTCATCCTAGTCGTTCAACTTCACTCTTATTGTTCTCTCCCTCACAAACTTGTTTCCGTTGCATTGCCTTTACTTGTTTATATCTTTATTTCAATGTACCGAACTTAAGAGCCCGCAAATCTAATCCATCGAAATCTATTTTCCTTGCTGTGATTGGAAGTTTGTCCCTTTTTTTATTCCCTTATAAAAAGGGCTAAAAATATCTCCATCTTCTAACGGAAACTTCATTTCTTTTCGCCTTTCTAGATTCAAGCTGAGACGCTACACCGCGACATTAGATACGGCCGCGAAAATAGCATCGTAGATGCTCTTTTGACATGATATAGAATTTAGGCTGAATTTGTTTTACTGTGTGCTTCAGTTCCTGGCGCTTCCCGTCTCTCCATTTCTTGTGAGAGATGAACGCCCACACTTCAAACACAGACTCCATGGTACAGCGAAATTTCTAATTTCACACACGATGGCTCCAACTTTTTTATTTCTTTCCAGCAGTAATATCTTCTCTATTGTTCTCGTTCGTATAGAGAAATTCTTTCCGTCGTGTGATGAACAAATATTTCCTCGATTAATCCCTCATTCCTTTCTATGCCTTGTTTTATCTTTTATCTTTGGTATATTCTATAACACTGAGTGCCCCTTAAAGTTCCCGTGTCGAAGCTTTTTTTTTAATGATGAATATCTGAATAATATTTAGTTTTATTAAGCAAACAGTCTTTGACTTTCGATGATAGAACTTGTCATTTATTAACATTACGACAGATTGAAAGGGATACACATTCATTCGAAACCGTGCTTTGAATTTTGCTTCTTTGTGTGAAGATTGTGTATTCGCCACCGTACATAACGCCATGCTTTCAGCCAAGAAAATAAAGCTTAAGGCTGCTATGAACTAACCCCATTGGATTCGCTCACCTCAATGTTAATCTATGGAGAAAATTTGTCCACGGATTGCCGACTTGGATTCAAAGATTTTTTTAAAAGAATTGTACTCCGTTAGAGAAAGAAATTTTACATTTGTGTACATTTTTCGTTTTTTTAAAAAAATGCAATTAATATTTTAAAATTTAAATTATTCGGGGGAAAATCTGGTATAGTGTGTTTTAAACGCTCATAAATTCCTTCGGTGGACGAAATTTATAAAATGAATCCTGTAGCGCTTTGCTAGAAATGTTCAGGCTATCTGACAATACCAGTTTTATTTGATTATCAGCATTTATGTACCTGTAAATAGTTGACAAAAGTATATTTTAAATAAAAATTTGGGGGCAGCGCTTAACCCCCCTATAGAGAGAGAGCCATTACAATCCCTCAAAATGTCAATCCTAAGGGGGATGGAATTCTCGAACTGTCAACTGGACTCCTCCCACCACAAGAGTCTGCAAGAAGAGGAAAAGGGAAATACGATTTTTTTCTTTGTACATAGCAGCCTTAAGAGATGCATATTACCAGCTGTCCGGGAAGTGATGCGCGATTAATAATTTTTAAAAAGCCCGTGAAGATTTTTGAAAGAAACTTTTTATTTTACTTAAATATAACTTACACTACTTTTCTACATAGTCACCATGTAAATTCAAACACTTTTTATGGTGTGTAAGGAGTTTTTGTATCCCTGCCTCGTATTCAGCCACTGTCAGTTCATTGAGAAAAGTAGAGACTCCTTCCTTCAGGTCTTCATCACTTTCAAAACTTGTTCCTCCTAAAAAAGTCTTTCAATTTTGAAAAAAGAGGAAAATCAGTAGGTGCCAGATCTGGGCTGTAGGGTGGCTAGCGGAAAATTTCCCATTTAAACTTGTTCAGAACTCGTGTTTTTCCAGCTGTACGAGGTCTGACATTGTTGTGGAGAAGCACGACCGCCGTACTGACGGGCGTCCTGTTCGCTCATCGTCATGGACGTTCTCTCTTCCCGAATTAAAATTTCGACACAATCGCCGAACAGATGATTCATGCATTTCATTATCTCCTAAACCCCTTTGATTTGACGATAAATCTCACATGCTCGCTCATTTCTTGCATTAAGGAATCGAATAACCGATCTCACCTCATAACTGGCAGTGTTCTCTTTTTTTAACGTTTTAAACACTCACAGAGAAAAAAAGGAATTAATGGCAGAGCATAACCTCGCGGACAGGAAGCAGATAGTCGACTGAGGTTAGCTGACTTTGAGAGACGACTACTTGATACGCCAGTACTGTACACGCCGAGAGCGGGTACTACTTTCCGGACGGCCCTTGTATAAACAAGTTTGTTGAAACATGGAAGACGTCAAGATGTTGAAAGGCGAAACATTTTAATGAACATAGCCTGGCCACACACCGAATGCAACAAAACATTGAGCAACGTTTCTGTTTCTAGCTTTCTGTGTCGGACGCATCGTCTGCAATGTAATCAAAGGGGAGTGCCGCACACCGGATGCAACATTGTTTTGATACATGTCGCGTCATTTCGGAAACCGTCGCGTCATTTCGGAAACGTTGCTGCAACAAAAGTTTATGCTTCTTTGACCGATGTTTCTCGACACACAGCTGGTGAAACATTTCATCTGCGCATGTGCGGGAACACGAGCATTTTATTTTCATTAAGGGAACAGTGGACCTTCAAACCTAACTTTTTTTGTTTTGAATGGATTTGCTTGAAATTTGAATATGTGATTAGTACCATAGATATGTAAAAGTGGTTAAAATTTGAAGATGAAATATTAATAATTTATGAATTATGAATCATTAATTATATCAAAAATTGGCCTAATTAAAAATGTTTCATGCGCGTTTCTTTTGCATATAATATGGAAATTTTTATTTACATGATACCTTATAGAACTAAAAATGAAACTTATTGCTTATTTTAAGCATTCATTAAAAATTTAAAGAGAAAAAATAATAATAGTGAAAACACCCATTTTATTAAGCAAAATACCTATAAATCGTCTTTTCAAGTACAAAATTTAGAAATTCTGAGCTACGAAGCATAATTTTTTTCAATAAAATTTATTTTATATACAGTTAAGTATATAAAGCTTAAATTTCAAAGCAATACGATAATTAGAAATACGCCTGGAGCAGTTTGAATATTCGTATGACATGAAAATTTTTATTTTGAGAAAAACACATTTGAAGTTATTGCTATTAGTAACCACATAATATCTAAATTAAATACAAATGCCTATAACTAGGAAAGTAATCGAAGAAATTAAAAATTATTTTTGCAATACATTCCTACTCGTCCGTAGTTTCACAATTCAATAAAATAAAAAAATCGAATTTTTGGACAAATTTCACAATTTTGAAAGTCCACTGTCCCCTTAATGCTCCGTGTTGAGGATTTTTGCATTATTATAATAAAAAGAGATGGAGGTTGATGCTGACAAGTTGACAATTCTTGTCCACGCAAGACCAGAAATTTATGATTTAAGAGCAAAGGACAACCACAACCAAGATGTAATAAATAAAATTTGGCAAGATATAGCTGAGGAATGGAATATTCCAAGTATGTACCACACCAGTTTATCACATTTAATCGAATAAACCTTGCACTCAAGTAATCCAGACACCCCCCCCTTTTTTAAGATATTGGTAAGAAAAATTGCGTTGCGTCACTCAGGGCCAGATCTAGGGAGGCGCAAGTAGGGCATCTGCCCAGAGCGGCAAAATTGGTACAAGGAGAAAAAAAATTGCGTTTAAGTTGTTTTTTTTATTGATTTTTTTAAATATTTTATAAGATATGCTTTTCTTAGATTTAAAAGGGATTTAAAAGTAGATACTTAACTACATATTTGTCTTTCTTTTGTTACTGCTCTTTATATTAATACTTTTACAAAACTAAAAAGCTTTTGTTATTCAACAATGTTATTAAAAGTTATTCCGTAATGTTATTAAAAGCCTTTCTTCTGGAGGTATACTCTTCCGGTAGTAGGTGTTCTTTTTCCGAATCTTGTCTTCAACAAATGCCAAGAGATAATCAAACGTAGGTATGCTTAACCTACAATAATTGTAAAACTTGTCTGGGTCATTTCTAAGTTCTTTAATAAAATTGCCAATGTGTCTTTTTTTATTGATTGGATGAATCCAAGAGCTTCTTTCTGGTTTTTCATCCAAACATTGTATAAATTGCCACAAAAGAATAGCTACTTCTACTTCATCACTTGCCATATCACCCACAATTATGACCAAACTACTTTCCCAAAACTTAACACTTCCCTCAACAAAGAACAAAATACTGCAGACCTCTTCAACTCCCATGTTCTTACTACTGATGAAATATCAAATCAACCTAGCTTTGCGAGTCAAAATGTATCACCATTTTCCACGATAAAACATTTTGGTTGCTCAACGTCTAGCAACAGAAACGGTGCGCAGTGTTTTGTTGCATTCGGTGTGTTGCCGGGCATAGACTTATTTACCAAAACTACATATATTACGTATCACAAAAGATATTAAAAGCTAATCCATATTCATACACGTACTGCCGATTCATAGTCGGAATAACAGGAGAATCATTTTTGTTCTTTAGAGGTAACGGTGTTCTAGCTCGCTGAAGAATATTTTATTCTGTGGAGCGTCTGTTACAATACGTTTAAAGCCTTCTGTTTTCGCCAAGAGTTTTGGCAGGTTGTTGAAGCAACTGATTTGACCACAGAAATAGACAGATTTGGAGAGTTTTGAATTTCTGGTTTTGAAAACTTCCGAATAGCATTACAGCTACAGTAGTTCTACTCACTATTTATTCTAAACATCGATGCTGGGTTGTGCTAAGTCAATGAACAGCTATCGCTCCTATTTTTAATATCGCTCCTTGATTTTGAAACTGAAGAGACTTCAAAAGACAAGCTGACTGAGCTAAAGGAAGGAAGAAGTAACGAAGTTCCAGGGGGAGAAAATAAAAGAGTACTCGATGTACCAAGAAAGTTGTCAACAAAGAAACTAGCGAAAGTATTTGCTATTATCAGGAGTATAGTATAGATATAAGAAGCAACAGACGTCAGATACGAGAAATTTGTAAGATATGACAGATATATACAAAATACTCTGAAAGTGAAGGCGCTGAAAGTGAAGGACGTATGCACCACAAGTCTTTTGTTGATGGCATCGACTTGTCTAAATACCAACTCTCCAATATGACTGCTATGGATGAAACTGCAGTGTTTATGGATCAAGGATCACAAACGACAATTGATCAGAGGAGTGCCTCGTCAATCTACATTCCCGCCACTACTTTTAACCAAAAAGGTGCCGAATAAACGATAAACTCGTAGGGCGGTTTTGCTGACGTCGTCGCTTTCTCAAATAACTGGAAACCTGAGTCCCAGTGTTCATTTTTGGAACACATTTGGCAGAGCATAGTTCTCTAAGACAAAAAAAAGCTTTAGGAAGGATTTATATGAAGTCTTCAGCGGTGTGATGTCATACGGCGGTATCGCCGGCTCCGCGGATGTAGCGAAGACTGTATCATCCCGGTCTCCTCGGGATATTAAAAAACTCGCAAATTCGATTATCCTTGCGGCTTTGCGACACCCGACGTGTGAGGGGCATGTGAGGTCGTCCTGAAAGCTTCCTGTGCGTTCGATCGACAGCGGAAAAATCGGTACTTTCGTTTATCTGACGTCTGGGTGTTCGGACATAGGGGTCCGAAGTAGAGCAGCCATGGCTGCTAAAATACTCACTGCTAGTGGGGGGGAGGGGTAATTATGCACCTGTGCGTAAGGCGCATAAGGTGACACGATATTTGCATACCATTATATTGGTTGGACCTGGGCTTGGGCCGCACAAATAATTGTTCAGGGCAGCATACGGCCCGCGAGTTTGACATGCCTGTTCTACGGGAAATGAAGTCGCAAGACATTCAGGTCGGAATTCAGGGTTAGGAGATTAATGACGATGTTCCAGAGGAAGATGACATGACTGTACTTGAATAAATGTAAATATTTGTACATGAATATATGAATAAATGTAAATATTTGTAAATGAATAAATGCAAATTGTTGTGCATGAAAAAATAAGACATCCCCTGAAAAGAAGCCCTAATGCGTCTTTTGGAGCAAAAATTAATATCAGACTCGTCTTATTTTCGGGGAAACACGGTATCTGTTATTAGTATTTTTCTGGTGTACGATCGAGTATTGAGTATTTCCACTCTTGATATTATATTGTGAAAGGGTCTTGAATAAATTTTCTTCCAAGGAAGCCCCACAAGCGTTATAGAAATGGTTAAACACGGTTAGAAGTCAAGAAAATTTAAAAGCTCTCTCTTAACATAGTGCCTATCAACAATGCCACAATGAACGGGATTAGAAGGATAACAGAATCCCGTATGCAACCTAAGAGAACAGGGAAAATCTGAAGATAAGAGCTAAATAAACACCAGTATCTTAATTAAATGCGAAATTAACTAAGATAAAAACTTTACAGCCATATCTAAATTACATGCCAAATTAATGTTACCTTGAATTTAATGCAATGTGAAACTGATATTAGGTTCTCAGTTAAAGTAAAATGAAAGTACGCAACGATAAAAATTATTTTCAGTTCAGTATGAAACAAGTGGATCAGGACCGTGAAATAATAACTATAATAAGTACAAGATAAAAAGAACTTTTTACATACCATGTTTTTAAATTTTCTGTTGAATCATATAAACTTGGCAATTCTATGTATTAATAAATACTTTTTTAAAATTTTTTTAATGAATTATCCCATCAACTTGAAAGAAAATAAAGTTAATTGGAAGTTAATTTGCGTTTAACTTTTCGTTCCCGTCCCAGCCAATAAATGGCTGCACCAGTCTACAAAACAAAATTAACTTAAAATAACTGAAAATGAATTTAATTCTGCTTAAAGATGGCTAAAAGTATTAAAATAATGCATTGTCATCGTGTTCTGAGCTATTCTAAAAGTTTCAAATGTCTAGCTAGTCGGGAAGTTAGTTAAAAATCGATTGCAAGATTTGTACGGGACAAACACACAAACACACAAACAAACAAGAAAGCGAGTTAATAAAATCATGGTAAAAATGAAGAAAATAGTTAACTTTTGACTACCAAAAAGATGAATAAGTTTTGTGGAGTTTAAAACATTTGCAGACGAGAAGTCTGTTGAACTGGCATACTGGTGGGTCGACACTTTATTTACTTGAAACGGAATCATGTACTAGTGATATTTATATTAAATATAGAGGGGGAAATGCACTGCAGGACATCGGGTTTAAGGCTGCTGTGTACTAACCCTACTGGATTCGCTCACCTCAATGATAAACTATGGAGGACATTTGTCTACTATTTACAGCTACATAAATGCCGATAATCCAATAAAAATGGTAGTTTCAGATAGCCTGAACTTTTCTGTACCTTGCAACAGAATTCATTTTAGAAATTGCGTACACCAAAGGAATTGAGGAGCGTTTAAAAACACACTATACTAGATCCCCCCCGAATAATTTAAATGTTAAAATAGTATTTGTATTTTAAAATAAAAAACGAAAGATGCCCCAAAATGCAAAATTTCTTTCTCTGTTACGGAGTACAATTTTTAAAAAGAATCTTTCAACCCAAGTCGGCAATCCTTGGACATATTTTCTCCGTAAGTTAATATTGAGGTGAGCGAATCCAATAGGGTTAGTACACAGCAGCCTTAATAGCCGATGCCTAACTATGTATTAAACAGGTATCCCAGATTATCTGGCACTTCAGTATAAACACCATAAAAGCTTAATTTATAGGGGTTCGGGTTAAATTAGTAGAGATTAGAATTACTCGCATTTCACAATCATATATTTTCCTTGAACATATTGCCAGTGGCGGGTTATGCATTTGAGGAGCCCGAGGCGGAAATAAATTTAGGGCCCCATCTGATGTTTTTAAATATTAATTCACTTAGTTAAATGCAAAAAAAAAAATTAGAATTTTTTTGTGAACCTTTCATTTTTAAAATCAGAACAATATAACAAAAACATTTTTTTTCAAATATTATTCAAGTTTAGTTGCTAAAGATGCGATCTGAAAGTCACTTCCTTTAAGAGAGCCTCGGAATTGTATGTTCGCATTTTTATTACGTAATTAAACTATTATATAGGGTAGATAATTGTTGGCCCATTTTTTTCTTCAATATTTTTTTTTATTTATTAAAATTTTTTAGTTTGTACAGTCAGCACATCTTAAAGCATAACCACGTATGAGAAAATTTGAAAAATATTAATTGATAATTTCTATATGAAGCTCAGCAGGACATCAAGTCACTGGACCAACCTGCCCCATCGAACGGGGCAGGTTGACCCTCTACGTTGATTTGATTTTCGGATTACTAACGGAAATGAAAAAACACATAAAATATCAAATGTAATTTTAATATGGTATATAAAAGACACAAAGGATAAGAAAAGATACTTTGTCCAACTTAACTACTGCCTTCATCGATCTTTCTGATCATCACAATGAATGCAAACATAAAATATCGTTTCCTCGGTGACACATGATCCATGTGTCCAACAATTGCACCTGGTACATTGAATCCAGTCTTCTTCTGATTTATTGACAATTTTATTGACTTTTATAGGTTTATGAATGTAAAAAACAAACTCTTGGACTGCGGGGCATCTTGAGCCACTGGGCCAACATGCCCCGGATGAAATGGGCCAACTTGCCCCATATCGCCATCTTGGCTTTTGATCGTTGTATCAAATATTCTGTTAATATTTTTTTCAAATCAGTAGGTAGAAAATTAGCTCTGAACAACGATCTTCTAGATTGCTATTCACCTAAGTGAAACCTTAATTTAGAAACAAATCAGAAACTGTTATTTATAAATGCAAAAAAAAAAACTCACTTTAGTGAAAATTTAAAAATTTGAAGTGGCTTCCGTTTGATTGCTTTTTCGCTGCTCACGCTGTTATGTGTAAAAGTAAACGTGCTAAGACACACGTCGCTTAACTAGTAACGCAATCCACCGGATAGTTTGAAAAATATCGCAGATGGGCCAACGTGCCCCTATGACCAACATGCCCCGGTCTACCCTAATATAAAGTTACTATAAAGTAAATTGAATAGAAAAATCAGTAAAAACACAGCACTCCATAATGCACTCAAAAAGCGAATAACTTAAAATAGATTCTGATCATCGAGATAAGAATAATATAGAGACGGCAAGGACTCTGGGGTCAGGTTAAAGGTGTCGATGTCAGTCCAGGCAGTGTTATATCCTTATCTTTATATGCCGTTTCGGAGTTTCCAAACATCTGTTAAATAATTATTAGTCCAGTCAACGTATGATTCTAAGTGAAAAATCATAGGGCGGAAGAACTGACTTCAGAACTTTGTTTGGACTAGTTAGGAAGTAAACATACTAAAAGTCCCCGGTCCTAGGGGGGAGCAAGGGGGGGAGGGGGGCCTAAGAAGGTCCCGTTTTTTGGTTTTTCACTTATAACTCGAAAACGATTGATCCTTACAAAAAAAGTCTTCTATAAGAAATAAAACTGACAAAATTTCCTACAAAAAACATATATAAAGTTTATTCGTATCTTCAGTAGTTTCTGAGAAATGAGCCGGAGAAAATCACTAATTTATGAAAAAATAAATTTTGTCCCCCTTTTTTCGATAAACTTTGCCTCTGGAATTCTTTTCCGTCGATCTGAAAGACAAATCTTGGGAATTAACTTGTACAGCATTAAATTTCCTTCAAAACGAATATATTATTTAATGTTTTACCTTCATCTGTTCAAAAATTAGAGCAATTTTGTGATTTCTTACAAATTTGAAAAATAAGCCGCAAAGCTGTAGTTTGCACTTTTTGTCATTTTTTAACTGTTAAACCATTTGTTTAAACGCCGTGTAAAGTGCAATACCTTCGTAACACCTCCGGAAGAAAGTTTTAGTGTAATTAAAAACTGGTACATAATTACATTAAATTAATATAATGTAAATTTAAGATAATTTAAAAAAATTTAGGTTACAGTACACAAAAAATTGGTAATGTAAATTTGGTGAAGCAACTTTAATCGCAACAATTTTAAGAAAGAAGATTATGTTGAAAATTTAATTAAATTACTTTGCGTCGCTTTGGACAAGAGGGTCCAGGGATTTCCTCAGGTGGTGGGTCGTCTTTTACTGCGAATGGCTCCTCCGCAAATTCCTCCATTTCTGTAGTGAAGAGAAGGGTTTCAGTTTCTTCCTCGTCCTCAAATTCGCAATCCAAAACGGGGATACCGTTAGTACAATGCCCATGACAGTTATGGCAAACAGTAGAGCAGTTCATCGATGCTCTCTTGCACCCACATTTGCTACTGGTTCAACCGTTAGTGCACCGGCAAAATATCATATTCAGGATATCATCTGGTGCGGGTGGGTCCTTCGTTGATATTGGATAGAGATGATTCCCTTTCCGTTCCCACCCCCATTCTTCAGGAGTAAGCTCTTTTCCTAACCACAGTTGGACCTGGTGGTAACATCGATACAAATGTTACCACCAGGTAACATTTGTATGGTAACATGGTATACATGGTTTTTTGGTAACATGGTTTTTTGATTTATCAATCGCGGTTCTCACAATCAAGGAGTCAGCATCACTTGGTGCTTCTTGCGTGTTAATTCCATCAGTCTCAAGTTGATATATAAGCATGAAGATCAGTCTCATTTTGTTGTTCTTGTTGGAGAGAAACTGGTCTTGTTTGGCGTTAATTATTGTATCAAAACTGAAAACAATATCAGCGGAAATGTTTACATGATACCGGCGTTCTTGTTCTTCTGTCTTCGTGCTGTTGGTTGAATTGGAGTATCCATCAAAAACAACTCTACAGCTCTTTACAAGATAGTGGCTCTTGATAAATTTCACGTAAGATTGACAAATTGTGAAAACTGTTGCAGATCTTGGCCAAATCCACTTTCTTCGTTTTTTTAATGTCACTTTCTCTAAGAATGTTTTCAAGGTCTCGGGAGCAGAACTTGCATCCTTAAGGAAATCATCACTGGGTGGATAGGTGTTGGGATCGTACACACAAGTCTGGATATCCTGCCTTATAATTTCCGCTGCTTTTTTCACAATCCTCATTCGCTCATCACTTGAATTTTTCTCATGTTTCTCGTACCAAGAATCAGACAAAAGTTTAGCCCCAGTGTCCCTAAAACAAACTATTTTAACTTGGTATCGATTTACTCCTACTGAGAATATAATACGGTCTCCAAATTTATTCAACAGTCTTGCTGTGATAGTCTTGTCATTTGGAGATTTCTCTGTTACTGCAGCTCGTAATTCATCAAAAGAAAACTGGCAGTCACTATTATTTTCCCTGAAAGCAAAAATTTCATTCATGACTTTAGTAACATAGTCGTAAGTTTCTGATTTATCTTTTGGAGGAAAATACGACGGTCTAAAAAAATCTTTGCGACAACTTTCGTGGTATAATGCTTCCTCAGCAACTAAATCAATGATTGAGGAAAGGCGAAAAACTACATCTTTACCCCAATTCATCATTTCTGTCTAAACCAACATCCATACACTTGTTTTTGAAGGTATCTATGTCTCGAACATTGTACACTACCTTCTGTTCCTTTAAGCACTTTTCCCCTTGATCTTTTACAGATACCTTACAGAACAAGCATTGAGTCTTAAAGTCAAATGTAGGTTTTGTTGACCTCAAACTTACTTTTTCTTGGGGTTCTGATGAAATTGATGAAGCTTTCTTCTGATCAGCCGTGATGGTGCTGGCTCTAGTGTACCTCTTCCTGCATCAGGTGTGAACTTTGAGGGAATTCAAACCAAGTAGCTGAGAACTCATACTATCATTTCTTTCTCTGCTGGCTTGTATCAGTGAAGATATACCCTTTTCAGCCAATATGGACACATCACCATTCGATTCATCCATGTATCCATTACAAATCAAACAGTTCTCCGTCATGGCGAATGACGATGCATGACAACAAATAAAATTTAAATATTTTAAACAACTGACTCGACATGACGTTGGAAACTGAATGAGATAAGATTCCTAGTAACTGACCTTATGTATTATTCCTACCCACGTGTCAGATACTAAGAACCTCTCCCGATTTTCTTGAAAGTTATTGCTTTTGAAAGATGAAATCCGTCGTTTCGACCACGGCGCGACTGCTGAGTCAGCAGGTATTTGCACTTGGCGGCATACCCTGCGTTTGTGAACCCCCCACAATAGCTCTATTATCCCCCAAAGAAGAACGATGTATCTATTGCACAACAAAACAAAATAGGAAAACGAAGCAAACATGTCGAAAATGTTGCTCTTATATATGCAAAGAGCATAATTCAGCAGGTATGTTTTAATAAAAGAACATAATCTGCGTGTATTATAAAGCGCACGTGTTCATGTTAGGTACTATTTGAATTAATCCCCCTCCCCCTCCCCCTCCTTCCAATTACCTTAATATAGAATAGAAGTACAAAACATAATTACGAGAGGTTTCCTGTCCACATATAAAGGATTTTTGTGGATGGCATAATCATTTAAATGGCAAAAAGTGCAAACTACATCTTTGAGGCTTATTTTTCGAAATTTGTAAGAAATCACAAAATTGCTCTAATTTTTAAACAGATGAAGGTAAAGCATTAAATAATATATTCGTTTTGAAGGAAATTTAATGCTGTAAGTTTTTGTCTCTCAAATCGACTGTAAAGAATTCCAGAGGCGAAGTTTATCGAAAAAAGGGGGGCAAAATTCATTTTTTACTAAATTAGTGATTTTCTCCGGCTCATTTCTCAGAAACTAATGAAGATACAAATAAACTTTATATATATATATGTTTTTTGTAGGAAATTTTGTCAGCTTTATCTTTTGTAAAAGACTTTTTTTGTAGGATCAATCGTTTTCGAGTTATAAGTGAAAAACCAAAAAATGGGACCTTCTTAGGCCCCCCTCCCCCCCCCCCTTGCTGCTCCCCCTAGGACCGGGGACTTTTAGTATGTTTACCTCCTAACTAGTCCAAACAAAGTTCTGAAGTCAGTTCTTCCGCCCTATGACTTTCCATCTAGACCCCTCTTTTGAGCATTCATTGACTGGACTATATGCAGGTATTAGATCCCAAGTCTACGAATTTCCACGGGAAATTTTATGCTTTTGTCTTCGCAGTGTAGACAATAGTGACTTCCTAAATTAAAGTTTTTAATATGTGAGTAAGTAAAATTATTTGGTTGATTTGGGGGCTCCGGGGGCCCGAGGCTTGCGCCTCCACCGTCTGTGCGGAAATCTCCCGCTGCGTATTGTATATAAAAAATATTATAGATTTCAAAAAATAAAAAAATTTGAAATTTTGTCTTAAAAAAGTCTAAAAGTTTGAAGCATATTTGTTGGACTTTGTCCGAAGTCATGAAAATTCGGAGATGAAGAATATTAAAATTTCTCCTACCTTTGGTTTTGCAGTCAAAGGTCTCTTGCTTCAGGGATCTCTAGTAACATCGGATTCACGGGAACGAAAGATAACTAATCTTATGGACGTAAGAATTAAAAAAACTTTATTAAACAAAAGGTAATATTACTGACAATGGAGTAAATAAAAAAAGAAGCATTCGTTGAATGCAGGCGACACGTTAGCCGCGTACCAGCACTCGCTAACCGTCTCCTAGGAAAAAAGTTTTGGTTCATTTATCGTAGCGCAGTAGCGCTACCTGGTGTGTCAAGTTCCAGAGCAAAATCTGATTTCCTTCTTCTTTCCTAACAATATTTATCTTTTGATATATTTCCTGAACCATGCTCTTTAAGCATGATTTTTTTTTTCTCTTTTATGCTTATGAAAGGTTTCGAAATGATTTCAATATAAAAATGTCATTTTACAGAAATTTTACTTTAAAAGGGAAAAAAAAAATTTCTGAGTATATTTTACTTCTGAGAAAATATTTTCTGAATTTTTACCTTAATTCGAAAACCATAAAAAGGGTTTAATGAGCACGTGACAAAGGATGATTTACCATGCAAGGAATTTTGTATACTTTCTTTGGCAAATGAAAAATTTCTGTTCCGAGGTAAATAGATTTAATGTATAAATTTATTATATGTCATTATTTCGTTCCATAAGTTCTCATAATAAGTTTCTTTTAATAAAAACATTCTGTCACAAAACCTTCTTAGATAGAACTCGCTTTGTGTAACATTAAAGCTCTATTCTATGTTTTAAGCAAAGAACAAAACGAAAATATGCTAGATTTGACAATTCTGTGTCCTTAAACTCTTACTCATATTATAAATGCACCTTGGGCATCAACAAGTCAGTTAGATTAACAGATTATCAGCGGGTATTTCTCACATCTTAACCTATATATATATATATATATATATATATATATATATATATATATATATATATATATATATATATGTATGTGTATATATATATATATATATATATATATATATATATATATATATATATATATATATATATATATATATATATATATATATATATATAAACTGTCACAAAAAATATATGCACCCAGAAGGAAACGAGCTACTATCACGAAAATTAACATGTAGTGTATGAGGAGATAAGCAAATGATTACAAATTTAGAAGAACAGACAGTTTTATTAAGAAGATATGGCATGAAAAAGGTTACAAATCAGTAAGTAGTAAATCCACCTCTGGCAGCTATACAAGCCGAAACACGGCGTGACATCGAATCAGTGAGGTCACCTATGACCTGCGGATGATCATGCCATAATCTTCGCAACTGGGCAGTTAATTCACCAGTATTCCGGGAAGGCTGCAGTTGCCTTCCAAGAACGTCCCAGACGTGCTCTATTGGCGAGAGGTCTGGTGAGCTGGCAGGCCATGGGAGTACGTCATATCCTTGAAGACATTGTTGGGAGAGTCGCTCAGTATGTGGACGAGCGTTGTCTTGCTGATAAATGGCACCTGGGGGACTTGATAGCATAGGCAGTACGACTGGCGTTAAAATCTCGTCGACGTAACTGCGTGCCGTCAAAGTGCGTTAAAGGACGACTAAAGGTGATCGTATGTCCCAACAAATCGCTCCCCACACTATCCCACCTTGTGTAATCGCCGTATGCCTCTCGACAACAAATGCCGGATCGGACTTGTGGCCTGGCTGTCTCCACACGCGTATGCGTTGGTCATCAGCATTGAGACTGAATCGGGATTCATCGCTTAAGATCACACGCCACCAGTCGGTCACACTCCAGTTTACCCGAGGTCGGCAAAAATCCAATCGACACTGCCTATGATGTGGGGTTAGTGGTAGGCGTCTTAATGGACGTCGGCTCCTTATACCTGCGTCAGCCCGTCGTCTCCGAATGGTTTCCCTTGATACCACCGGATGTCTGGGAGGTGGCAAATGGCGTCGAACCGATTCTAGCGACGTTGTTGGTGCGGACGTGGACGCTCTTATGATTGCGCGATCCTCGCGCGCATTCGTGTTCCTGGGACGCCCTGACCCTCCGCGACGGTAGACTATCCCTTCCGTTATCAATTGTTGCCAACACCGAGCAACTACCATATCGCTCCGACCGAGGTAGCGACCGATACGCCTGTTCGACCAACATGCTTCTCTGAGGTCTACTATGCGCCCCCTCTCATAGTCCGACAATTGTTAGTACTGCCGCCGGTTACGTCTCAGAGGCATCTCTAGTCACAATACCATCCAAGTCGACAGATTTGTTTGAATAATCCTATGGCACGAGCAATCATGCTTTTAAACTTTTTCATCTGCGCATCTCATATGCGCATAGCGCGCTTACCCTTGTCTCATTGGCGTCGAAATTTTAATCATTTGCATATCTCTTACCAGACTACATTCCTTACAAGTTTCGTGATAGTAGTTCGATTTCTACTGGGTGCATATATTCTTTTGTGACAGTGTATATATATATATATATATATAATTAATATATATATATATATATATATATATATATATATATATATATATATATATATATATATATATATTATACACGTAAAAGATAAATTTTTAGACTTCACTTTACATGTGTCATATTTTGAAAAAAGTTATTATTATTTTATTTTTGTTCCAAAAAACTTCTATATTCACCTCAACACGAAAAGTTTTTGATATATTCCCATTCTATTTTTTCTCATACTGTTACTGTAAATGTAAATTGCCTTGCGAAAAGTAAAAATTCTTTGAGTAGAATGACCAATAAAGTTAATGTAGATCAAAGTGAAGTATTTCTTTGGTTTTCCTTGAAGCTACCGGAATATTATAAATATTGGCGCTAAAATGACTCCTTTTCTTTTCAATGTGAATTTTGTCTTTAACTATTATTGCTTTAATTAATCAAACGGCCAAGCCTTTTACAGTCCACCTTGGCCAGAGGAAAAATTCATACAGCGAAAACCAGCGCCGAACAATTGATTTTAATCTTTTACCGAACAGTAAATTGGCGAGCTTATGGCTCAGGCGGTTAGAACGTTGGTCTCGGAGCTGTTCCTTACGGAACATCGTTGGTTCGATTACTCGAATTCCGGTCTAGACATAAGCTTTTGTTATCCATTTAACTCTTAAACAGTAATGATCATTGTTCACCTTGTATTGCACGAGTTCGCTCCCTTATTCTGTCTATTTTTTCTCTGCACAGATCAATAGCCTGTGGAGACGGTCTGATTAAGGCAAAGAAAGACTAGCTGTCATTACAAAAAGTTAAAAATTGCCGTGTTTTTTTGGGAGGCCTCATAAATAAATCCGCCCCGGCCTCAAATGGTCTAAGTACGGCACTGCTTGACTACTTAAGGATTTTAACCCGAACCTACCCCTTTCTGGACAGGTGTGATAACTATAACGCCTGCAAAATGATCTATGTCGCGATCTATTTAAAAATCCCAGGCGCAACCTTCCACGATTTAAACAAAAATTCTCGCTCCGCTGAAAGCTGGGGCAACAATGGACCCCTCCCGTCTTCTTCTAGGCGTGACGTCATTTAACACGTTGTGGTCTCGAGTTGCGTTTAATTTTCAGGTCAATCAATCTGGTGTCTCAGATTGTTCCCATACCCACCTGAAATCCTTGTAATTCCACTAACCACAATGAGTTCACTGAGTCTCACATGCGCTGCACGCGATTTCTTCGAGAAATAATCCGGTTATGATCTTGACAGTTATTTCATAGGTAATTGGTAAGCATATAATTTGCTTCCAAATCTGTGTTTATTATCTATATATATAAAACAGTTCCGTAACTGTCTCACGGACTGACATACAACACACAAACCAAACCTCTGAACCTCTGAACCTAAAGGGCTGACATTTTGCATGGCGATTCTTCTTATAGTGTAGGAGTGCACTAAAAGAGATTTTTGAAAAATTCTTCTTAGATTTTTTTAAATTAAATTTTAAGCTGTTTTTGTAACTTTTTTTAAGTTTGCATTTAAAATAATAATTTGAGGGTTATAAAACTTATATCACGAGAAAGATCCTAAAAATTCCTTTAAAATTATATCTTTTTCGAATCTTTACCTCCATTTTCTGTTTTTGGTGAATTTTTAAAGATTAATTTTTAGAATTTAATTTATTAAATGCTGATCGCGTGATTTCTTTTTCTGGTACTTTAAATAAATTTATCGTCGCGTGCATAACAACTAAATAAACAAAAAAAAAATTCTTGCTAATGCGGCAGACGATTGGACATTATTTTGTCTATAAAAATATCCCTTACGATTTTTTTATAAATATGTTTTTTTACATCAGTTGTATACATTGATCGTCGTATTTATTATAAATATATATATATATATATATATATATGTGTGTGTATTTATTTTTTGGCATTAATTGCACACATTGACCGTTGCGAAGTGCGGGTTTTCAGCTAGTTCCTACATAAAAGTGTATTAAAAAGGCTGGGTAAATATTTTTTTAATTTCTTGGATTTGTTTGGCAGAGAAAGCACAAAGAATCGATTATATGTATACCATATCGTATCGCCTACGTCCATGATTATGTTTGTACACGTGAACACAGACGCGAACCCACATGATTATAGGCATCCAAACACAAACCAAAGCAATACCCGCACGTTTTGACGTTTAGTACGTTTCTTGCCATAAGGTACTGGAAATCATTGTCATTAAGTTTTACATATTAATGCTAATTAAAGCAACAAAAGAAAGCATATTCACTGTATTGAAAAAGTACAATTAAAGAAATTTACCTGCAGAATTACACTTTTAAATCTGTAGAATAACACTTATATTAAAGAGTTAAAATATGTTATCAGCATATTTTTCTTAGTTACAGTTTCAGACAATGTTTAACATGTTGATTCTCAAGTCATTTTTTGTTCATGACAAACACTTGTTGTACAAGACAATTTTGCCGTTTAAATTTAATTTATATAATTATATGGAATGGTAAGCATTACAAATGAGAAGCAAATGATGCATAGTGAAGATAAGTTTTTCAAAGAATTGCGTGTGAATATTTGTGATCACTTTAACTTGGGGAGACTGGTCAAAAAGCAATTGTGCGAGAGCCATCTCATAAAGACTTTGTAATCGCATCACATTTGATAATTGTGGTATGTCACTTGTATTTTTTTTAATGGAATGGATTAATTAATTTAGTTAGGATATGGCAGAGAAGGAACTTAAGGACTTAAAACCTAATTTTTAACCAGAGGTGAAACCAGAAACACTTTCTATGAGTAGGGGGGGGGGGGAGGTATCACATTTCCAAAAGTAAAATTCTGTTTCTTAAATTACCCTTTCTCTCTACCAAATTTTAGGAGTATGTTTAAAGGGTTGACTGTTAAACTCTCATTGTTATGCCTATGTTATCTTAGACTAATCACTGAAGGGCTTGTTTTGAAACTGCAATAGATGACTATGCTTTGGCAAAAAAAAGCTCATTAAGATAAGTAGTTCAACAGAGATATATACACTGCTGGGCCTTTTCTGAAAATGCTTGGAGCATAATTCTCACCAAAAATCAGGAGGACTTTTATGCAAAAAAAAAAAAAAATGCTGTTAAGAGTTATATTAAAGAAGTAATAGCTCAGTTCATTAATGTTGTCTGGATATTGTCAAATTTTTTTGTTCAATAAATGTTGTCACATCACAGTGGGACTTTCAAATTTTAACTAAGAAATGTAAAGCCTGAAAGTTTCTTTTTAACTCTTCAAATGTTTGATAAAAATAATATGCATTGTCAGATACTTATACACCAGAACTTCGTAGAAATGTTTTTTGAAAGTTTCATAATTTCTCACCTGAAGATTCTCAGTTATAACCAGTTTAATTTGTCTTTCCTTGGGAACCTTCTACAGCTATACAATAGCTTCATAATTATTACTGTTGATTATTGTCATTGATTGTTTTATCATAGAGAGCTTTTAAGCAAATAATTTAATGTGTTAATTTCATCAATTTTTATGTCCAGATTTTAATTTCAAAATTTTATTTTGTATATTTCTATCATCACTGTTTTAATTTCAAGTATTAATGTGTTGCTAAAATAATGTTATTAAAGTATATATATATATATATATATTTTTTTTTTTTTTCAGATTTCATTTTAATTATAGATGTGCTATGACTCAGTATGGAATATAAGGTATAAATTTCATCTGATATCCTTTGTTATGAATTTTAAAATAAATGCATTTATTTACATATATTTATGAGTTGCATGTTCTTAATAACAGAGAAATGAATTAGGTTATAGCTTTGATTAATATAATAAGGTGACTGTAAAATATTAATGACACATGTTAAGAAAATGAGAGTCTATATACTTAAAATTGATTGAATATTCTCAAAAGTATGATGATTCTCTTAAGAAGGATATTGTTTAAGCAGCTAGACTGTATAAGATTGTCAGGTAGATTTTTTGCTAATTTGGTGAAAATTTTTGTTTGCCAAACTGGGGTGATTATTGCGCCAATGTTTACTCATCTGTATAGTGCACCCATAATAAAGTAGTCAATAAGATTTCACAATTAGGATAAGCAAATATAATCAAGACAAGTGCTTGCTGCACTGCAATTTTTTTAAAAAACTTTTATCTGCCTATAAAGAACACTGAGGAAAAATGCTGTATATTTTTATACTTACCTTGTTTGTTTTTGAAGTGTGTTACGGTTCTGGTATTTTTATAGCATAGCATTGTTTCCTTTTACTATTAAGATGATTCTGTATAACATTAGTAATGGTAATTAGTTATAATAAAACTTTTCTGTTATCAGGAGTATTTCACCCTAAATTAAAGTAGTTTTGTTTCGTTTTCTCTTGTTTCAGAAACTAAACATATATAATTATGAATTTGCTGGTTTATCTCTGTATTGTTGTTCCCAAACATTATCTTGTATTATCAATGATTAATTTTTTAATTTTTTTATCGGGACTTCACATTTTGTAGTGCCGGCATTTATATAATGAAAATTAGTATGAAGATGTTTAGGGCAAATTATTATAGATTTCTTAAAACAAACATCTAAAATTGATTTTTCATCTATAAAAATGAACTTACCTAAGACCGAATTTGTTTTTTGCTTCATTTTCAGATAAATGACATGAAAGATTTACTTTTAAAGCAGTAACCATAATGTTCAATTTTAGGGCTCTTAAAGTTTTACATGGAGCCTCATATTACTCTAAATTGGTTTTTCCCTGAAAAATCTAATAAATCAGTTTGAGTTTCTTTTTTATGAAGTTTTTATGTATTATAGAGTTTCCATTCCCTTCTACACGTCTAACTGTTAACTGAATTTCTTGTACCAAATTTTAAAAATGCTAGCCTCAAAAAATATAGTCAAAGATATATATAATTTTAAATTCCTTATATATTTAAAATTTCATGAGCTGTCATAAAGCTATTAAATTAATCAAAAAAAATTCAAAATCATTTATCAGTTGATAATTGATGTTGAATTTATGCTAGCACCTAGAAATACCCATACTGAATTGTACAGTATTGTAGTCAATTAATTCCATGTGTAATTTTTGCTCAAGTAGGACTTACCTAAACAGTTTCAGCTGTGATAAAGTGTTTTCCTTTATTTTCTAGGCATACTATGTATGGATGATATACTTTCTGTTAGAAAGTAATTTGTAAGAGACATCCTTCTGTAGCTTTAGGTATATAGTAGTCTAGTTTAAAACATAAATATTATACTAGTCTAGCCATTATATCTACACTTGAACAGTAGCCAGTGTGTTATTTTTTATGTATTTTTTTTATACTTATTCTGCTTTTTATTGTCTATTTATCTAGACATATGGCATGTAATTATTGTGGTAATATTATTCACAAATTTTTATTCTGTATTTCTTTGTTAAAATGTTAAATATGGTGTTTGTCAACAACCATTATTTGTTTCAGTGCAATAAACAATTTTGGCTTGAAAATGTCTTGAAGAAGTTATATAAAAAAGTACATTCACTGAGGGCAAAGAATGGTATACGAACGGTAAAAATATAATTTTCATGCTTTCTAATATAATTTAATTAATTGTTCTATTTTGAATCTATTGCTTCTTATCATTAGTTTGTTATATTTATTAGAATATTTTGTTTATAGCGTGGGAATCGTCAGAAAAAGAAACTCAAAGTTTCAACGACAAATTTTAGTGTAAGTAAAATTTGTTAACATTAGGTTTGTATTTAACAATCTGTCAAATCTATTAGTGATTGTAATTGTATATTTATAACATTTCTATCATGGCATATTGTTCATAATCTTTTTTGAAAAATTGTTATCTCAAGTGAAAAGAAAATTTTTATGATATGATATTCAAATTGAAACAGAAATGATATTCCTTGATGTACGTTGAATCTGCTGAGGTGTCTAGTTGAGCTGCTTCTTATATAAAAAAAACAAACAGGATTGATTTCAACTTTAAAAAATTATATTGTTTACTGTACTTTGTTATAGTGTTTATTTTGTTTTTCATGGTTTTGTATTCCTATTTTATCTTTTTTTTTTTGCGTGTTTCTGCCTAATTTGGCCATAGTGTAGCTCATTAGGGCCAATAATGTATATTTAAGTACCTTAGCAATTTAAGAAAAAACAAATCTCATGCATGATATATTTAATTGATAAATATCATATTTTATTTTTCAAACTACAGAATTTTTTTTAATTCATTAAAAGGAGGTTGTGAGTTATGTGAGTTAAAGAATATTTTTGATAAAAATTTTAGATTTTTCTTTGTATAAACAGTTAAGATCCTATTTCTTAATAATTATGAAATAAATGATGGAACAGAAGTGTCAGACGCACCCCCCTTGGTGATAAGTTGGCACCAACTTTTTCTGTTTCCGCAGATCTGTTAGGCTTAAAGTGCGAAATGTAAACAAAATCATCAATAGCAACCAAGAAATAACAAATAAGTTGAAAACAAACTTACCGCTAGCTGTATTAAACTTCTAAAAACATTACAGAAATCCTCAACTGTTGGTTTGAAGCGGTCATAAACATATCTTCCACTGGCTGTATTAAACTTCCAGTAACATTGCAAAAATCCCCAGCTGCTGGCTTGTAGGTGTAAATGTCAATTCTCCATACAAAAACCTATTACACACCTGTTTCCCATAAAATACATCCTAAACAATAACCTCAATTCAATCATGTCACTCATTTTGCCACAAACTACACTCTAGAAGACACAAAACATTTAACTTCAAGCAGCGCATTTAAAATCAACCGCTACGTTATCATAACCTCAAATGCAGAAGCAATAACACATGTGTGAGAAAAAAGCACAGCAAAATAACCCCAAAAAATATAAAACATTATTCAACTCTTTTAATAGAAATTTTAAATTCCTCCCACTTTATATCCCTAACAACCCCAACAGTATGCCTATCTCTTGAAAATCTACATCTAATACTATCTAAAATGATATTTTGCAACAACATGACCGCCATAATAAATCATGTAAACAAGTGCACACGACTAGCCATTTAAACTGTGTTGACACAAAATCTCGCCAAAATTGCATGGTTACCATGCCGTACACAAAATCACCAAACTTGGCAAGGGGTGCATCTGACGCATCTGTACCTAAATGATGTCTGTCTGTCATCAACAGACAATGTTCTGTAAACTGTTTATTATTTACATTGAGATTTAACCAATGAACTTGGGATTTTGATTATGAAAATCCCTTATATTCATGACTAACATACCTCACAATTTCAGATCTTAGTCTAGGAAGCAGTTTAATTATTATTGTAAGAATAGTAAATTTAAATATTATAGAACTGAAAATTCTTTGAAGTGATTGAAAAATTCTGATAAACTGTTACTATGAAATTTGGCATCTGTATGTATAATAAAATTCTTAATAGATTACTCTTATTCTGATTTTTCCCAAAAATTATAGCTTTTGATTCTAAGATAATGGTTTTTCTCTCTTTAACGATTTTAGCTTAAATTGAATTTTTTCACAGTAAACTATTATATTACAAAAATTATCACTTTAGTTCAGTAATAATAAAATGTGCTATGTAAATTGAAAGTTTTATTGCGTTTGGTAGTAAATTTTTACTACATATAAAAATTTTTATTCCATTGTAACATCAAACTTAATTTTTAGGCTTCTAAAAATCAGGAAAAAGAAAAAAGCCGAAAAAGGGGAAAAGGCATAGAATATCAAAGTGTAAGTATACATCGTAATATGCATGTAGAGGTATAGAATATTCCCCAATTATTCTGAATGTTCTAATGAAAATTAAAATAAAATGTATACCAAATTTTATTTGTATGTGTGGTGTTTTACAAGAAAAAAAAATATGTAATAATGAGAAAAGTATTTATATAAATGAAAATACTGTAAAACTGGCATAGAAGAAAGTACAGATATCTAGTTCTGTAATAATAATAAAAGAAAAAAAATGTGTTATGTAGATTGAAAGTTTTATTGTATTTTGTGGTAAATTTTTACTCCTTTTTATATGAAACATTTTGCATTTCTATTTAACATCAAACTTATTTTTCAGGCTTTTAGAAATCAAAGGGAGAAAAGACAAAAAAAGGAAAAAAGCAAAGAATATCAAATTGTAAGTATACTTAATTGTATGCATGCAGAGATTTAGAATATTCCCTAATTATTCCAAATTTTCTAATGTAAATACAAATAAAAATTATACCAATATTATTTATATATGTGGTGTTCTACAAGAAATAAAACATGCAAAGGTGAGAAAAATACTATTACAGTGGTGCCTTGACTTACGAGTTTAATTCGTTCCGTGACCAAGCTCGTAACTCAAATTACTCGTATGTCAAATCAGCTTCCCCCATTGAAATGAATTGAAATACCATTCATCTGTTCCGAGCCCCATCGAAAATACAGCAATTTTTTATTAGATGTTTTTAAATAAGAAAAATGTATTTATAAATAGCATATATTGTATAATAGACAGTACTGCAATAAACTAGTTTTATTAAAAATAATGTACAACATTTACTGTGGAAATCAGACAACTTGAAGATGCTGACGGAGGTGAAAGAGAAAGGATGAACGGAATAATTGATTCTTATTCACTGATTTTTCCCCTTTTGACCAAGCTTTCCTCACTTTCATCTGCAGGGGTTTTCGATAAAAAAATTGTCCAATAAGGTCTGTTTCATCCCCCCTTTCAGAATGTTTTTGAAATGAGAGGTTGGACGATGTTCGATTTCGGAGGGTGACTCAAGTGTAGGTAGAGAAAGCTGCCCCATATGATAATTGCTGAGAGTTAATCTCTCAGTTTAAGACTGGAAAGTAGTCTTAGAATAATAATATAACTGTATAATAATAGTACATAAAGGCTATAACTATTATATGTTCCTCGTGTGCTCATTTGACGAGAACATTATATGGCATTCATTCCTCAAACTATCAGTGGGGTATCTGAAGCTGGTTCGTAACCCGAATTTTAGCTTGCAAACTCGAGCAAAAAAAAAATGGCCACCCGGTATAGGGTAGGTTTCTTTCTAAAAAATGTTTGTCTAGTGAACGATGCAGCTGACACTTATTAGCAAACGGTTCACAGAATCGATACCTACATTAGGTATCTGTTCTAGTGAACCGGCTGAATCCCACCACTGGTCATAAGCAAACTTTTTAGTCACTGTAAAAATTGGTGCCATTGTTGTAAATAATTAACAAGATGTGCCACTATAGACTTCCACATTTCAAATGATAATAAAAAATGAACAAAATAATTCACAGAAAAAAGCATTATATTTCCAAAAAGTACTAATAATCTAGATTTTTTCCATTGGTTTTGAAGTTATCACTCTGGCACCTATTATTTTTTATGTTCTACTGAAGTTGTTCTCTAATGGTGCATCCACATATAAACAGAGCACATACGCAGTAAGCATCCCCGACTCCTCTTGACACATTTTGGGGTCGATTAGTCAAGCTCCAGGAGCGTGACTAATCAACCCTACCTGACCGTTCCGTTCACTCTGTTGTTGTCATTCGTGCTTGCATCTTCCAGACATTCTCCCATTCGGAACAACCCCACCCCAAGGTCCCTCGTGTGTCTTTGATGAACTGTGAAAAAATCGCTCTGAGGAGAGATCACCGGAGAGTCTCCTGCCCCATAAATAACTGTTTTCCCCGCAGGATTCTATGCAGTTCTGCATGTGTGTGGACCCCTTATAAAGTTTTCAATCACGCTGTTGGTCATCTCTTGGGGAATGGCAACAACTTCCTCATGAATAGTGGACTCACGGACATGTTGCACATTTTCAGGTATTCTAATGTTCCGAGAACAAGAACTTGGTTTCCTTGGTATGCAGACCAACTTGCTGTCATGATTGAAACCCATTGTAGGATTGTTTTTTTTATCAGGAACTATAATATTTACATAGAGCCTAAAGTGCATCCTAAATTTCCTCTGTATCGTGGTTACAGAATCGTTATTTTAAATGACATCTCGATAATGAAACCACAATGTTTACGAGGCCAACTCATGGTATCTACTGACAGCTAGAAAATCTGCCTGAACTGTTGCCAACTCTCGTGCCACCCTACCAGGGCCGCCCAGAGAAGGAGGCAACTGGGGCACTTTGCCCCAGGCCCCTAACTGCTGGAGGGGCCCCAAAAATTTTTAACAAATTAATTTATTAGATTTCTTTCAAAAGAAAATTCTGAAACTTGTACCATACTTTAAAATTCAAAATAATCTCCTGAAAAAAGGGGTCCATCACCCCCCCCCCCCCAAAAAAAAAAAAAAAAAAAAAATATTGTTTAATTAGATTTTGCTTACTCCAAAATAGTCTTCTGAAAAATATGTGATTTAGTTTTAATGAAAAATATAACTTTAGTTCTAACTGCTATAAAATTACATTCTCTCTAATAAATTGAAGACAGTACTAACTACTAAAATAGATAGTAAAAAAGCTTCGCGGATGAAATATGTCATACTTATTGAAGAATGTAACAAGAGAGCAGTTCGATGAAGTATAACTATGTTAATCATTCATGGAAAAAAAATTTAAAGGATGAGTAACTTAATTTGAATGTGTGTTTTCATCTCTTTCCATTTTTTATTTTTTTTGGGGGGGCCCCCAACAGAAGTTTGCCCCAGGCCCTGTAAAGTCTCTGGGCAGCCCTGCACCCTACCCCCACCATTTCCTTACCAGTGACCTTCAGAAATCTGGGAGTTCATTCTGCTGCACCCTGTATAATATCTGAAACTGTATGATAACTGTCTAATCACTAACTATCAGTATAATTCACTTCTAAATTAATTCAGAATGTAGTTAGCACTTTTTGTCTTTTTTGTATAATTAAATATCTTCTTTGAATATCTTTAAGTATGCAAAAACAGGACCTAACATTAGATTTTCATAAAACTGATGTGGCATAAATCAAGCTTTCATAAAACAAGTGATACCTCTGTATGTCTTTTTGTTATTTATGTTATTTAAATCAGAACAAATATACTAGAAGGCTTTAAAAGGGTCTAGGTTGTTGAAAGTTGATATTTGTATTGGCATAGGCATATTAGAATTTTCCTTTGAAGTTAGGGACTTAATTTGGCTTTAAATTAAAGGTCTGTAATGACCCAGTTGTATATAGACACACCATGAGTTAATATAATAATAACTATGCTACAAAATTTTTCTTAAATAGATATATAATTTTTACTTTACTTGTTTTTAAAAAAGTTAAAAACAGTATAGAAAAATATACTTTTTTAAACAATTGAACTTTATTTTATTTTAGGTTACTCGCAGTAGGAAGCAGAAAAGTTTGCTAAAGAACATTGTTAAACCATCTAAAAAGAAACATTCAAAGTATTATGGACAGAAATTCTGGAAATTTGTTGATACATTTCGTAAGTATTGCACATATCTTTGATCATTCTATGGATAATATTTCGTGGTAGTTTTTGTCACATTAAAAAATCGAGCTTGTTCATCTTTTGATATTAAGTAATATGATGAGTAAAGTGAGAATTTGTTATACTTCATTTTAAATTTGCAGTTTATTCTGGCAAAAATCTTAGTTGTTACCAAGATATGGTAATTTTCTATTTGGTAATTTTGTATTTGATACTATTTCTTCATGACAATTTCTAGTAAATTTATGCATTCAAAATTCTTTTTTCATAACATTTTAAAGACCATTAAAAAAGCTTATTTATCATTATTTATTTTTAAAAAGCATCATTTATCATAAATATCTAAATATAATAGGTTTTATATACATGTCATTTCTATAGTATTAATATACTATGAATCATGTATTATTTTTTTTTTTCTGTTTTTAATGGACATCAATGTTGACTGGTGATAAGTTTACTTATATTTAGAAACTGACATAAGTGCTAATATTAACAAATTCTTATATATGTTCATATATTTTGGAAGTAAACTGTGAACTTAAAGAAGGTTCTCATTTGGGTTATCTTTCAGAAACCAGAAAGTCACCAAAATGCAGAATTTACCCAAAAAATCAAGGAAACATTTAAAAACATTGTGAGAGCAATTGCATTATTTATAGTATTCAAAATAATTATTTTATGCCAGAAGTTTTATACAAGACTTTTTAAAGTTGAAGATAAAATACTCATCTCTATTGTGTATCCAACAGCCATAGATCTAAATTTTACCCTCTGTGTGGCATTGTCCTTAATGTTATAGCTGACAAGTATGCTGGAGGTGATACAATTTGAAGAGTGAAATTTCTCTAGATTTTTAGTATGTGATTGATAGTATGCTGTCTCTCTAGCCTTACGATTAAAAAAACTATTTTCTACAATATGCCATGTAAAATCTAAATAGCTGTACAGACTCTATAAATAAATTTTAAAGATTGCAATTATGCCTTTGCATTTTAGTGGTAGTCACAGGAAGATGCTTTAAAGTGCAAAAATATACATCTCCAATGTAGCTATTAGCTATAGACCTAAAATAGGTTTGGGTCATATGTTTTTTTAGTGGCCCTGATTATCTGGCTTTTTGAAAGACATTGTTTTCATAATAATTGCTTTTCAAACATCACATTTGTGTTATACATATGTATGGGTGTATATACACATTATGCTCTTGCATACATGCATATATATATATATATATATATATATATATATATATATATGTGTGTGTGTGTGTTAGTTACGGTAAAAGTAATAAACTGGTGATTATATATAATAATCAGCAATTATACATAATCACCATTAATGCTGGTAAATATGATAAATAAATGAAAATTGATCAAATTAACCGGTTTGTTTACATAATTCCCAACTCGTAATGGCAAATGTAATAAATATCATGACTGATTGAGCCAGTCGAATATAATGCAGTTTTTTGAGTAGTTACTAGTCAGAAGGATATTTTTTCGTTGGACACTATGGCGTGAGCTGTCGTGAATAACAATATTTTATAATTTACAATTAAAAAGTCAATAAATGGTTATTTTAAGTCACATGGGTGTAGCCTGAACGAAATTTGAATACGGGACTGATAGGTGTTGTCAAATGAAAGACATAAATTTATTTTGAACTTAAAGAAAACACATAAAAAAAACTAATCCCAAATTCTGGGGAAAAAAACATTTTTCCAAATAACGTTAAGTGCTACAACTACAAATTACAAAATATTTTAAGTTTACTTATTTAGACATATTAGACATGTTTGACTGTTATGTTAAGAATTACTAAGTTTGCCAGATTCTTTACATTTGCACTTATCAGACTCGCATTGTCCCTTGCAAACACATCTCTGATATCCCTGATCTCCAGAAAGAGATGATTTTCTAACACATTATCGAAGTGATATTGCTAGATCTGGAACATTGTCAAGCAAAATAAATTTTTCTTCCCAAATGGTGAACTATTTCTGATATACAACTGTGAAAGTCTTCCTTGTTTCATTCCTAAGTGATAAAACTCTTCATTTTGAACTTTTAATATCACCGCTAATAAATTTCAGGGATCACTTCTTGTTCTGTCAATGTCTGGTACTCGTCGTTTCACTGTGTGACCAACTTTACCAGAAGGAAATTTAAGATTTGAAACTTTCCAATATTTTCTTTGCCTGTGATTCTAAACCTTCTTTAACACTCATTCTATGTTTTCTTACTTGTTCTTGCCTGCTTAAAATATCTGTTTGGATTAAAGGGACCACTGCTTCATCCTCTTTCTGAGTCTCAAAATTAAATTCAGGTGGAGTGTCATTTTGCGATAGATCGTTATTGTCCATATCAGAATCATCGTCTATTCCGCTATTGGTGTTTTCAGAAGCATTATTAACTGTCTCAATTAAAGCCTGAAGCTCTTCTTCAGATCTAAGATGTTCAATAGAGTCATTCGGGAATGAATACGTTTTCAAGCCTAATTTTACAGGCATACCAAACATTGCTTCATAAGGAGTACACTTGATGCCTTCATGAATGCTCTATTTTTCATAAGTTGCACAAAGTGTAACCTTTTGGACCTTTTACTAGTTTAATTGCTTGCCAATCAAGAACTTAGCATATTTTCAATATCCTGGTTTGCGCACTCAACCGAACCTTGAGTTTGGCTGTGCCTAGGTTTTCCGTGCATAATTTTCAGATCCGGCCTCATTGCTCGAGCTTCTTTTACAATTTTGTTTCTAAACTCATGGCCATTTTCATTTTGCAGTACACTGGGGGCTCCAAATATAGTAAAAATATCAATTAGGTGATATGCAACATCTTCTGCACGTTTGCTTTTTAGGGCATGCAACTGTACGAACTTCGTCAAGTGGTCTTGATAGACAAATATAAACTTAAAGTCATTATCTGGTTGCGATTGCATGTCAGTTAGGTCTATCTGACATCTTGATTTCGTCTCTTGAAAGACCATTGGCCTAACAAGTGCTTTCTTGGGTACATTGGATTTTTTTTGACAACTTTCACAAAAATTTAAATAAATCATCATTTCTTCGGTAGTAATGTTTTGTACTTTTTAAAAATTTCTCTTAACATCCTGTTTCTACCACCCTGGTCTATTCATAAGTGTGCCTCGGGAATTATGGTAAAAAGTTCTTCAAAGTACATGTAAAATTTAACATTGGAGCTGTCTTTACTTATGGGAAAGATAATTTTTTCAACATTGCCTACTTTTATTACGTCATATCTTTTAAGTCTTTGATAATCTTCCGGTTTTTTCCCACTACTTTTGTTTTTACTGTTACTCTTTTTTTTTAACAAGTCATCATATCTTTCTTTTCTCACAATCCAACTGTTTGCTTTCTTAGTACCCATAATATTAACTAACTTAAAATTAAAATGCTCAAGCATACTAGCCATTATGCCATTATTCAATATTTTATAAAATATGAAAGGCTAGCAAAAAAAGTCTAGCCACCATGAAATTAGAACTACTATTGGAATCGCGTGGTTGTCACTTGTTGATAGAAGCCAAGCACCTGCCCAAACTGAACAAATTTTGGTAAAGTTATGGACTTTTATCACATTTACCATTACAAGTTGGGAATTATGTAAACAAACTGGTTAATTTGATAAATTTTCAATTATTTATCATATTTACCAAATTTAGTGGTGATTATGTATAATAACCGGCAATTATATATAATCACCAGATTAATCATATTTACCGTAGCATATATATATATGTATGTATGTATATATGTGTATGTGTGTTAGTTAATATAGAAATAATGTGTATGGGATATTGTTTATCTAAAATCAAAAGACAGAAATTGTTTTGTTGATTACCATAAAATCTTGAGTATAATACACACTTTTTTTCACATTTTAGTCCGCAAAAATGAGGGTGTATATTATACTCGTGTACAAAAAATGTAGTTTTAAACATTGAATAAATGACAAACAATAGATGAGCAAAGTAATTAAGACTGATAATATGACAGTATTATTTGTTTTGAATTAAAAATTTAAAATTTTTTTTTTTGCTACCGAATTTGACATTTTTGTTTATTTTTATTACTAATTTTATTTATGTTAATAAGAATTTGTACAGTTTTTAAATAAAATATTGAAAAGTTATGGGTACGTATTATAGTCGAATTTTAATTTTTTCCGAAAATTTTGAGCAAAATCAAGCATGCATATTATATATGTGTGTGTATTATAGTGAAGATTTAACGGTACATTGAATCCATCGAAGTCTTCAAAAAACCCAGGTGGTATTTGGTTTTTGTTCATTTTTTGTATGTGTGTGTGTTTGTATCATTGCTGCAAAGCAAGTTGTTTCTTTGGAAAATTTGCTTAACTTTGTAGCTTTTGAAGACTGCTACTAATGAGCATATAGCCTTTTTAAACTTTTTGACTGTTTTTCCTCTTCCTTTTGTCTTTTATCCTAAGTCATGAAGTGAAAGTGAAAATTTATATTTTTCCTTAAGCTACTGTTTAGGTCATTGTTTAGTTTTATTACATAGTTTAAATTTGCAAAATGTCTTGCATGGCCTGATATACTTTTCAGTGATTGAGTTCTAAGAAGTAAAATAAAAGGGATATATAGATATTAAAGGAGTTTTTTTAATTAACATTTGTGTAAATTTAATCAAACTATTCTTGTCAAACTTGTAATAATTGGTTGTATTAATGTAGAACTCAAGGTTACTCATGTGTTAACCCTTTCGCGGCGAACGTCACGTATACGTGACAGCAGCTATCCGCTTTTCTGGCCGACCGTCACGTATACGCGACAGCAGCTATCCGCGTTTCTGGCCGACCGTCACCTATCCGTGTCAGTAGTTCGGAACGTTTTATTAGTTAATTTTTGGGGCACAAGATGGCACCGTATGTCTATGAAATTTGGAGTACACGTAGTTGGGACCTTCTATTCGAAAACAAGACTAGTATGAATCACATGCTGACTATCGTTTTATGTAAACAAACGGAGGAAGGGATGTATTGCGTCTGGCTGTCAGAGGGTAGGGCATTTAAACTTTGCACGTGGTCTTTGTTTACGAGCAATTTTGTTTTTCTTTTGCGGTGGGATTGCAGCATTGGGTATATGGGTTCACCGTTTAGTTTTGAGTCAGAATCAGACCCTGTTGCAGTGAGATTTCTTTCCTTTGAGTATTTAATATGGCGAAAAGGAGAAATTATTTGACAGAAGACGAAATTTCTGAATTGATGAGAAATGTGTCGGAATCTGAAACAAATTCTGAAAGTAGTGACAGTGATACAGAAATCTCGTCGGGTGAATCTGTTGATTTGGAGCACCGAGATCAGAGTGATGATGAAGATATATCAGACATTTCTATTCTGAATATATCACAGGACGGTGCTTCTTCATGGTCTTCTCGTGTAAGGGATTTAACTCAACTAACATTCACAGTGGCATGTGGAATAAAAGTCGATGATGTTGTATCAAATGAATTTGATTTTATTAGGTTTTATTTTATGAAACTGTAATGCATTTAATAACTAAATTAATGCGTATTATATTATACTAACCAAATTAATGCGTATGAGAGGTACGTAAACCCGGAAAGTGAATAGAGTTCATCCTCAAAGTATTTTTTGCCTGTAACTAAAGAAGAAATGTTTAATTTGCTTTGACAATTTTGATGGGTATTGTGAAAAAAAAATGAAAATTAAGATGTACTACTCAACGAATCCCATGATTGCAACACCTTTTTTCAGTAAGGTTATCACTCGGGACCAGTGCATCAAAATTCTTCGATACTTGCATTTTACTTCTTCTGATGCCAAAAAGATTGAAAAAATTAAACCTTTTTTAGATTTAATCATTCAAAACTTTCAGAGTTCTTGATATATTCCTGATAGGAATATATCAGTTGATGAAAGTCTCTTAGTATGGAAAGGGCGACTAGGATTTCGACAGTATGTCCCAGCAAAAAATATTTTACTGTATAACAAAAATCTTTTAGTGGAGAAATAATAAAAGAATGTGTAAGTAACCCATATATAGCTTAAATAAATAGATTTGCTCGTAAATGTTACTATTTTGGAATTTTTCGTAAATTTAGGCTTAGCGCTTGAAAAACCGCCGGCCTGGAGGGTACGCTCACGAGAAAAACCTCCGGCCTCAGAGGAAAGCGCGTGATCGGAACTGCCGTCGCGAAAGGGTTAAAGAAACTAGAACTTATAGATTAAAGTAGATTCTGAATGGCTTCAAACACCTATACTAACCTCTGGAATGGAACCCACCAATTGTCAACATCTTAGCCAGTTTATTGTTGTTTGGCCAAGTTTTCTGTGGTATTTCCTTGACAATATCAAGAGAAGTACTTAGTAAATTTTGACTAAATTTTACCCATGATTTCTAAAATATGTTCATATTTCTTTTCATTTCATTCACACCATGTTTGTGATTTAAAAGAATTTTATTCAAATTCTCTCATTTTCATGAACTACTATTGTGCATATCATATTTCTTGAGTTATTGCTTCATTTTGTGTTCAATATTTCTAGTTCAATCCAAATCTTTCCTTTCAAGAAGGAAAAATGCTATCTTCATTCCTGTGATTCCATCCACTGTTAACAATACTCTTTTGAAAAGAGTAGGTAAGTTCTTTTTTTTTCATTAGTTTCTCTCAAACTTCCTAGTTAATGGATGGATTAATAGGTATTCAGGGAATATTATTACAGATATGCCATCTTTTTAATTCAATAAAAAGATGGCAAAATCCTCAATATTTGTTTTAAATGTGTGATTTAAGGATTATAGAGGTACATTAGAATTTTAGTCATGACCAAGGGGTACAATCAAAAAAAAGTTTGAGAACTACTCATGTAAACAATTATGTACATAAAAAAAGTTTTAGTCTAGTTATGGGCAAAAGATAAAGGATTCTGACGTCACAAGATTACCCAGGACATGATATCTGTGTTTGCTGTGCATAGGGTGTTAAGTCCAAAATGGACTTAAATGAGTTATCAAACCAGGCATGTTTGAAAAATCAAGGTCTAAGGCAGGGTACAGAAAGCACAGTCCAGTTCCACTCCTAAATATTTTTATTTAGGGATTTATATACAGGGAAAATTTGGGATATGTGAAACAAAACACAAACATGTTAGTGTTAAAGGGGTTATGTCCCAATCAAGGACTTAACACTCTTTATTCAGCAATAATTACAAGATAAAAAGAACTTTTTATATACCATGTTTTTAAATTTTCTGTTGAATCATATAAACTTGACAATTCTATGTATTAATAAATACTTCTTTAAAATTTTTTTGATGAATTATCCCATCAACTTGAAAGAAAATGAAGTTAATTGGAAGTTAACTTGCGTTTAACTTTTCGTTCCTGTCCCGGTCAATAGATGGCTGCACCAGTCTACAAAACAAAATTTACTGAAAATGAATTCAATTCTGATTAAAGATTACTAAAAGTATTAAAATAATGCATTGTCATCGTGTTCTGAGCTATTCTAAAAGTTTCAAATGTCTAGCTAGTCAGGAAGTTAGTTAAAAATCGATTGCAAGATTTGTAAGGGACAAACACGCACACAAACAAGAAAGCAAGTTAATAAAAACATGGTAAAAATAAAGTTGGAAAAATTTACTTTAAAAAAATTAAACTTAAAAAAACTGACTTTACAAAAGCCTTTTTTTTTTTCAATCCCATTTTTCTCAAAACTACGATTTTGGACTTTACACTCTTTTCACTGCAAACACAGATATAAGACCTTTAGTCAGGTTGACTTCCATGTGAAGATTTTTGCATTTAGCACCCCTCATCCCCGACCACCAGGTGTTAAAAATGATTAATAGAAAAGGTCTGAATATGTAGCATATAAAACCTGCCGTCTGTGATCTGCTTCCAGTTATGTTATGAACTTGAGGGGTCTTTGCCCTTAAAGTTATTGCTCATATTTCAATCATGTGAGAGATGTTCAAATGAGATCATGTCTGTACTGAATGCAAACACTTGAAGTCCATTGATTTCAGTGTCCTCCCGGAAAGTTATGGTTATTTCTAGTAGAAGGTATGGATTTTAGGAAGATTTTCACTCCAGAGGAGTGGTCAATACCTGCTAGACTTGTATTATTTGTACTTGAGGGATCTTTGCCCTTAAATTTATTGTTCATATTTCAATCATGTAAGAGATGTTCAAATGGGGTCATGTCTGTACTGAATGCAAACAATTTAAGTCCATTGATCTCAGTGTCCTCCTGGAAAGTTGTGGTTATTTCTAGTAGAAGGTATAAATTTGGGGAAGATTTTCACTCCAGAGAGTGGTCTATACCTGCTAGATTTGTATTATTTGTACTGTCCGACCACGGAAGCAAAGTCCCTGGAAGCTGTTACTTATGCACGAGAAAAGCTAGTCTACTTAGAAAATAGGGGGAAACGTCATATTTTCGGATGTGTTTGTTTATGAAATACGGAATGTATTTCAGACTGCTTTTTGTCCGCAATTTTAAAGTTTTTTTAAAACTTTAATTTTGATCGAATATGTGAATAATAATTTCAAATAATAAAAAAAAAAAGCAAATCTATTTAAAAAATAGGAGTGTTATAGGAGTGGATACTTTCGGGTGTGTTTAAGAACTGCGAAAGAATGTTTTCAACCAACTTTCTTTTTCAGAATTTTTCTTTTGATTGAATGTATAAATAAAAACCGAAAAACATATTAAAATGAAGGTTTGAAAAATTCCATTTTTAAGTGATATATTGTAATAACATAAATATATATATAATGCAATAAAAATAATATATTTGATTTGCAGTTTTACAATTTGCAGAAATAATTAGGATATACAACTCAAAATTTTCAATCTTTTGTGATTAGCAATAAAAAATTTAAAATGAACTAAAGATAAAACTTCTCATAATTTTATAAATAATCGAAGTGTGAATATGAGATACAAATTTATAATTTCCGTCTTGTATGGTAATTAAAAATCTAGATTTAAAAAATGCTTTTTATTGTAAATTAAATTAATTTAAAAAATGGTATACTTACATTCTTTGTGATATTTATAAGAGCTGCAGAAAAAATACATCAGTGATCGGTAATTTTTTTTTTTTTTTTTTTTTTTTTTTTTTTTTTTTTTTTTTAAATCAAAAACTACCAAATAAAATCAATGAAAATTCTAATATTCATCTGATGAAATATCCGAATCACTGTCTGTGTCTGAAATATCTATTTGCAGAGGATCAACCAAATCTTCCATCACACCATCCCTTTTCCAATACATATTTTCTAATGAAACAACATGAGAGCAATATTTTCCCCAATGTTCAGTAGTAACGTTTTCAATAACCTCATTCGAAAATGTTAATAATCTTGATAAGTTCAGATCTCCTGTCGCGTTAAGATTCCGAATATGATTTTTTATTTCTGACCATACATATTCTATGGCGTTGATATTGCAATGATAAGGTGGAAGCCTCAGCGCTATAAATCCATTATCTTGGAGCATAGTGTCAAATTTATATACTTTTGTTCTAGGCTGATTTCTCTTAACTAAATCTAATAATTCAATTTTTCGTAAATCACTTGAACATGGAATATTATTTGAAGCAAGCCAGTCCATAATTTCTTGTTTTCTATTCAATGAATTCGGCACTTTATGTAACTGAACTGAATGGTATGGAGCGTTATCAATCACCACTACTGAATTTTGTGGAAGATTTGGGATTAATTTTTCTTCAGCCCACTTTTCAAAAATCCTCGAATTCATCTGTCCATGATAATCTCCGCTTGTTGAATTGGCTTTATATAACAAATTTGAATTGGGTATAAAGCCCATATCCCCAGCAGCACATAAAACTATGATTATTCTGGATGCATTTCCAGTTTCTAAAACGCCAACTGTTTCGTCTGTTTGCCAGCATTTCCCAAAAGTTAGATTGCTATCAATCCATGTTTCATCCAAATACACAATTGGCCTATTTTTTTCTCGGTAGTGCTTTATATTTCTTAAAAATTGAGTTCAAGATAAAATAATGTCACTTCGCATCATAATTTGTTTTCGTTTATTTGCGAATTTTTTTTAAATGGAATCCTATTTCGTGCAGAATTTTTCTCAAAGTTTCTCTTTGATGTGTAAAATTGATTTTTTCTCTTAAGACTGGAATTAGTTTACGAATTGTTGTTACTATTTTATGGACAGCATAAAATTCATGAATTGTTCTTCGAATTACATCACAATCAAAATTATCTAAAGCTACGTTTTCGGTGGTTCTTTTTTTCTGACGTTTCCTCGGAGATTCAAATTTTGGAGTTTCTTCACCCTTTGCTTCTCTGTGTATTCTTTTTACACTGGACATTGATATCCCAGTCATTTCACTAACTCTCTTTAGGGATTGCGAAACTGGAACAAAAAAATTTCCTTCTAGTGCTTCTTTATCACACAATTTAATTACATTGTGTATTATACGTTTACAATCACTACGGAACAGCTTATTCCGAGCAGTTGTGTTGGGTAAAGGATCCATTAATTTTAATATAATAATCAAAATAGCAGATGAGGAAAAAGCAAGCAAGCGCAGTTAGTAACTGATTCTAAAGAATGTCGAGAGAATACGAGACTTTTCCCCCTCCTTTCTCAGCAGCCTTACCTACAGCACGAATAGAATTGTCTTGGCACTATGCCAACCGTGGTTCTTCGTACTGTGGTCGGACAGTACTTGATGGATCTTTGCCCTTAAAGTTATTGTTCATATTTCAATCATCTAAGAGATGTTCAAATGGGGTCATGTCTGTACTGAATGCAAACACTTTAAGTCCATTAATCTCAGTGTCCTCCTGGAAAGTTGTGATTATTTCTAGTAGAAGGGATGGATTTGGGGTATATTTTCACTCCAGAGAGTGGTCAAAATAATGCCTGCTAGATTTGTATTAATCTTGCATTTTGTTGCAAAATTCAGATAAACTAAATCAGTAGAGTTCAGAATTTTGAGTATATCTTTGCTTGGGAAGTTTAAAATCTGAGTAAACTTTCCTTTATTGTGGGCTATAGAATGTGAGAAGAGCTTATTTTTATTTCTATCTAAATAATTCTTTATTCTATATTATACTAGGAAATACATTAACCCTCCGGTCTAGAGTTGTTAGTCGTCAAACGTGCAATAAATCTTCTATGTCAGGGGACTATGGAGAAGAAGGTGAGTAATTTATTTCAAAAATATTTTTATAAAGCAAGGTGTCTACAGGTTAAAATTTTGATAGCCTCTACTAATTCTGAAAATTCTGTTGAAAGTCGCATTTTTCATTTTCAAATGTTTATATTTTTCATATCTGAAAAAATTTTTCTCACATTTCAATAATGTATAAATTTTACTTTTTCATATAGTTAAAAGAAACAGTTTTCTTCTTTAGTTATTATAGTTGCAGTTGTAGTAGTTATCAAAAAAATAAAAATTAGAAAAGGTAAAAATCTGGTTAAATTCCAAAAACTGTAACAACATCAAGTTTATAAAACTCGGTGTAATATTTTTCTTTAGTTTTTCTCTGTGTGTACACTTTTTTCTTTTCATGACAGGCTATATTCATATTTACTTGAGATACTGAAAAGGTGCAAACTGCCATAAAGTTCCCCAAACTTCAAAAATATCACTGATTTTGATTCAAATGTGGTTTTTCTTTTTTTATATTTTAATGAATTGATAGTTATTTTGTGTTCAATTTGGATCCTTAGATGCATATACTGAATAAATCCAAAATTTGAGGGGGGGGGAGGCGGTCTGTAAAACTGTTTAAAAATCTGCCTGAAAGTCTGAGTCAGTCTTTCCTGGATCTGACCAACACTCCGTGGAACAAAACCCTGAGTGCTCTGTATGATAGAGACTGTGATAGCAGAGCTTCTAGTCTCATGTTTTGTAAACTTTAAACCTCTCACAACAGCTAGAATACTGAATGCTACTGTTAATATGTGAAATCTGTCAAAAGAAACATGGAGCTAAAAGCTCTTGAAAAGAAAAATTTTCTCAAGTATGTAGGCTTGAAATTATTTTGAAAACAGAACCCAGTAGGATGAGTTTGAAAGACAAAGTTATTAAATTAAAATCAAAATAAGTAAGTAAAGAAACCTGTTTCTTCAAAACTTATAAATTGCTTATAATTAAGGATATGCAATTTTCACATTTACGAAATAGATGCTAATAAATGTGAAATTTGCCAATATGAGCGGAAAAAGGTGATTATTTATTACTCTTCGGCAAAAATTCGGTGATAAACTGCTCTTTAAGGGAAATAGTAATAATTTATTAATGTAATTGCTTAACTAAGACAATCTGCGGTCTTTAACTGAGAAATCTCACTCTCCTTCGGATTTGCTCCAAATTTCACCCTGACAGTTTGTCCGTACTAGAGTCAAACCTAAAAATCTAACTGTAAAATTAAACTATCAAGTTTACTATCAAGTTTTGTGGAACAGTTTAGTAGATTTAAGACCAGATTTAAGGGAGATTTGAGTGCCAAAGTCAAGGGTATTTCAGCTATTTACAGTAGTCAACCAAGAAACTCCTGTTGATGTTATACAGATTTTAACTGCAACGAAATGTTGCTACCTTAACTTTGCAAAGGCAGCTATACAAAGCCTCTATAGTCCCGTTAACAGAGTAGATGCTAAGATATTTTAGTATGTACAACATAATAATTAATGACAGAAGGCAAAGCTGTACGGAACATAATGTGGAGACTGCTACAATGTTAGCTTTTAACTAACAATTTTGATACTTACCCATCCAAGTTAGTAAATTTTTTTTTTAATAAATGCGAAAATTTTGAATATACAGTTGAACCTCCATATATCAAAGTAGCAAATTCCCGGGAAAAAATTCAATATATAGAAATTTCGATATATGGAATTGATCTTAGTTTTATCATAATTCTCCTAAAAGATTAAAATTAAAGCTAATTTTCATATACGAAACTCCATTTCTAATTTATATGTGAATCACATTAAATAAAAGTTAATAATTAAAAAATTAATATGAAAGATTTATTGAATACTACATACCTTTTAAGAAAACAATAATCCAGACAGTAGTTACAATGATCACAATTACATTCTTTCAAAAAAACTACGAATATCTTGCTGAACATCCAGTTTTGCTTGAACAGCCAAAGAAATGTTTACATTTATTCAGTCCACTAAAAACTTCATCAGGGACATTTTTACTGTTTTTCGGTCTAAAGTGGAATAAAATCTCCGAATATGTCTTGAAAAAAAATTTCGTTATGTATAGAGATTATTTCGATATATAGAAACATTTTTTCTATGTAATGAACATGAAGATTTGCTAAGAGTTCGATATATAGAAAATTTCGATATGGAGAAGTTAGATAAATGGAGGTTTGACTGTATATATATATATATATATATATATTGGGGGGGGGGGAAATTTCAATATTTTTATGCAAAATTTACGTATCCCTACTTTATTGAACTTGGTTTTCTTCATACTCGATTCACTGAACAGCTAGTGCAGTAAATTATTAGGTTTAAATATAACTAAAATTAAATATTTCAACAGACCTAGATAATTATTGGAAGAATGTAGACAAAAAATAAACAGAAATCAAGCACTTGGGGCTCTACGCAACATAAGGCAAGATTCTGTAGTAGTGACAAAACTAAACCAAATATCGAGGTAACCGACTGGTCTCATCATCAGGGAGCCTAACCAAATCAGTTACCTCAAGGGGGAACTTTCTGAATAGGATGCAGGTCTAACTAAAAGACATTCCAAGGCCTCAAGATCCCCACTGAAACAGATAGTCAAAACTCATGAAAAAAACATGGACAACTTGCACTTTGGGCTCAACGCACTGTAAATGCAAGTACACATACGATTCTAAAGAACACAAATGAAAAGAATTGATTTTTTGTCCCGAGGTAATGTTTAGACAGACCTTGTAAAATAAACTGTGTAATCACACGTAATATGTGATATTTATGTAATCACATGTTATTATGTAATTAAGTTTATTTTAAGAATGATTTTGCATAATCCGAAAAATTCGTTAATCCGAAAAGTGTCTGGTCCCAATCATTTCGGATTATCGGGACTCCACTGTATTTAAAATGTGATTATTTCTTGGGTTTATTTCTGCTTCTTCATAAGTGAAGGCTTCAGGGGAAGGAGGAAGTTCCTGAGGGAAGGTTCAGAATACAAAAGAGCTTGGGGGAATTTGTGTTTTGTATGTATTTATTTAGGGAATACAAATTGCAAAAATGATCCCCTTTTCACCAAACTCGTATGCTTAAAATCATAATCCAATTGCATTGAAGTATTAAATGTACATATGGTGTATTTTTCCAATGATTTCTTATAATGATTAGTGACGATCCTTTTTTCATTGCAATTTTATTGCAATGAAAAAAGTATTGGCCAGATTATGGATATGCCATGTGAAAATTTTCAAGGCAGTTTTTCCATTATAATGTAAAAAATCTTTATCATTCAAGCAAATGCTTGTGACAGGAAGAATTGTAGAAGATGAAAAAAATTTATTTTTTATTAAAATTGCAATTTTTTTAAATATTTTGTTTAAAATACTCCAAAAGTGATAAAAATTTCAAATTCTTACTAAAACTTAATTTTTGCTAAGGGGAAAACTCTGTGTATCAAATTTCGCACCAGTGAGATTCATGAATATTTTGATTGTTTATCACAAATATATATATATGTGTGTGTATATATATATATATATATATATATATATATATTTATTTACACACACATATACACTTCAAATGCTACAAATGTATTGGAGTAGAGTGCTTATTCCTAAAATTATTACAAAATCAGCATTTTAGATGAACTCATCATCATAAGTAAATCTATTTGTCAAAAATTTGCTGCAATCAACAAATCTAGTACTTTATATATTTGATTACTTTTATTATAATATAATCTGAATGCTTTTGATTTTTCCTTCACATAAATTACAAAAGTGTCTGTTAAATACCTGTTTTACAGCCAGTTGTTTTCTGAGATTTACATAAAAAAAATTTGGGATAATTCAGAAAATTTCCTGAGAACCAGTCTGCATTGTCATATATATTTGACATTTTTTCTTCAATAGTTTGTGTGAAATTCTTTATCAGTACAAGCATCTAATAAACGACTGACCTAGAAATATTCCAGGAAAAATAGTGCTCTGATCTTCAGTGGTATTTGCGATTTCTCTCTCTTTTTGCATATTGCCTGTGGATGATTCTTTTCATTTACAGTACTTTGTTAAAAATTTTCAGAATGCTAGTAAACAAAATAACTTCATATGTCTTAAAATAAAGCTACAAAGTTTAGTAAAAGAAAAATTTATGTTTACAAATAAACATGTATATTAATGACTTCAAAGTAAATTTATGATGGAAACATACTTTCCTGGAAATGAAAAGTATAAAAATTATATTAGTGTTAGTTCATTGTTATGAGTATGAATCAGTGTAAATTAATAAAAATTTATTGGTTTCAATACTTTTTTTAATTGTTATGCACTGGATAACATGAAAAACTTACTAATAAAAAATTATTTGGGTTATTGGCTTGTAATATGTTTAAGAAAATTATCTAAACTTTCAACATTATATGATTATTATTTTAAAATGTACCAATAAAGTATGTTGGTATCTTATTAGATATTTTTAGCTTAGAATTCAACAAAATTACCTAAAATCTTGATTATAATACGCACTTATTTCATATTTTAGTCTGCAAAAATGAGGGTGCGTATTATACTCATGTACAAAAAATGTAGTTTTAAACATTGAATAAATGACAAACAATAGATGAGCTGTATTCTAGTGAAAGTGATTAAGACTGATAATTTTACAGTATTGTTTGTTTTGAATAAAAAATATTTTTTTTTCTACTGAATTTGATGTTTTTGTTCATTTTTATTACAAATTTTATTTATGTTAATAAATATTTGTACAATTTTTAAATAAAATATTGAAAAGTTATGGGTGCGTATTATAGTTGAATTTTAATTTTTCCCAAAAATTTCGTGCAAAATCAAGCATGCGTATTATACATGTGTGCGTATTATAGTCAAGATTTTACAGTAGTATATTTTTATCTCAATTATTTATGTTTAATTGTATACTTTCATGTTTTTTAATCTTTAGTTGAAATTTCATAGTCATATATATTATTTTTAATTCATTTAAAACAATCCTTAATTTTTTAGATAATACATTGCTAAAAGTCTTGAAAAATGCACAATATTGGCATTTAGAAACTTTGTTGACACCTTGTTGAAGCTCTTAAAAAAACCTATAGATTATTCAGTGTTTTTAAATAGATAATTTTTAAGTGAAAAAAAACTACTTTAATATATTTTTTAATGACAGTTTGATTTATTACTAAGTCTGTGAGTTAGAAATAAAGAGAAGACAGAAAAAGTCTGTCCTCTGACAGTATCTGTTTTTTAGGTATGTAAACTAAAAATTCAGGTTTTTGTAATTGCCTTCATTCTGGCATTGAATGGGAATTCTATCTTGTAACTTTCACATTCAACATGAAAGTAGAGCTCCTAATTTTTTAAAAGAAATTAGAAACAAAATACTGCCGTAATTTCTTGTAACATCAAAAAAGTGATTTTGTCTCAATTAAAATAAAAGACTTTTTATCACAACAAATTTATTTTATCTTTGAAACTGCTTGATTTTTTTTTTCAACAAAAATGAGAATTTTTTTAAGTATTTATACCGTGAAGTAATCATATTTCGGGGACATCTGTTGTGGGTAGATCATGTTAACATAAATTAACATGATGACCATGATAATTTGTCCATTCAGTTTGTATTTCTGAAAATTTTGTATATATTTTATCTTTTCTGTATTTAATATATTTTAATGTTTATTTACATAGGTTTTCTGAAAAGTGAAATAACATCAGTAGGTGACAGAAAAGTCTTAGCACAAAAAATTTATTTCACAATACAGAGAGCCCGAATGAAAAGAGCTACAGATATAGTATGTTTCTTTTTTGTGTCATTTTTAGTGCTATAATATTTTCTGTAGATTTGTAGGTTTAATATCTGTGAGTATTTTTTTAAACTTGTTGATATTTTCCATTTTTGAAACTTAATTGCTTCACTTTAGTGTATGTTAAAAAATGTTACATTCAAGGAAGCCTGATGCAGCTCCAGGTCTTAGTATATATGAATGTCTGCATTTAAAAATACATCTAAAGAAAGTGAAAATATTTTATTATATTTTGTAATGAGTCTGAAAATATAAAACTCAATTTGCTTAATTCTTAACTTAAATTTAAAATTCTGTGTATTGTTTTGTCTGTTACTTTAATAAGAATTTTGCTACATATAAGGGTATTGACATGGCATATATTTAAAAAAGAACAGTGTGCTCTTAATTTTGAAAAGCTTCGTTCTTTTAACTCCCTGAATAAAAAGTACTTAATTTCATATTTAGTCCATTTATTTTGTTCTATATTTAGTTATTCATAGTGCCTCATGTATGGGTATAGTATTGTGTTTTATTTTGTGCTGACATTATTGTTATATTTAAGGAAACTTTCATTTGGACCAGGAGAAGTATTTGATTTTCAAGGATAAATTTTCATTTATCTTTAGCTTAATTTTGAGTAAAGTGTCATATATTGAAGAATTACTGGCATTGCATAGCATATCCTCTTTGAAAATCTTTTGATTCACTCTTGTGTAGTATATTAACAAAACTCTCACCAAACTCTGAAGGATGTTTTGCAATTTATATGGATGAGTTAAATGAAGTCATATAAATTTAATGATGTATTTTAAAACTTTTGCTAATATAGAATGTATATAATCTGTGTCAAATCCACTATTTTAACAAATTGCTGTTAATAATTTGATAATAATTTAAATAGGATATTGAAAGATGGCTATTTTAAGTATAACAATACAATACCATCAACTAAGTTTAAATCAAATTTTATAGATAATGTCTGCCTAAGTTGATTAAATGACTATTGAATCGTAGTCATACCCCATTTATTGACCCTTTTTTTGATATGAGATTTATAAAACATAATGAATGTATGTTTATATCAGATATGTGGCATACATTAATTAATACTGAAGTACACAATGCGTCAAATAAGTTTTAAGACTGGGTCTGTAAAAAGAAATTGAAACAAGAAATTAATACCTGTTTTGGTTTTTTATTCAAAATAGGACCCTCCGGCTTCAATGCACTTTTTACAGCAATTTAATAATGAATCGAAAGCCTGTTGTAAATCACTTTGTGGAATGGCCTGCAAAGCATGCGTCGAAGCTTCTTGTATGGTCGAAATATCCTCAAAATACCACCCTTTTAACTTCCTTTTAAGTTTTGGGAATAAGGAGTAGTCACAGGTTACTAAATCAGGTGAATTCGGTGGATGGTTCAACACACAAACATTATTTTTTGCCAAAATCGACTAACAATAAGGCAGGTGTGACTGGGTGCATTGTCGTGTAACAAACACGAACTGCTTTCAGTCCTACAGTCTGGACGAATGCGACGATTTCTGGCCATCAAACACTTTAAAACAGCTAAGTAGTATTGACCTGTAATTGTTTGTCCAGTTGGAACAAATTCTTTGTGGATAATACCTTTACTATCGAAGAATGTAGTGAGCATTGTTTTGATTTTGGATGGAACTTTTCTTGTTTTTTTTGGCTTGTGGTGAATTTGGTGACTTCCATTCCGGACTTTTTCGTTTTGTTTCAGGATCATATTGGAAACACCAAGTTTCATCACCTGTAACAATGGACTTCAAGAAGTTTGGATCGTTTTCAGCGGCTGAAATAATGTCTCCGCAATGTGCACTTCTCATTGCTTTTTGCTCAGGGGTTAAAGTGTATGGAACAAATTCAGCACACACTTTTGTTTTGCCAAATCTTCATGCAGAATGGTTCAAATTGTATCTTTGTTGATGTTTAAAGAGTCTTCCATCATTCTCAGTGATGCACAGCGATCGTTTGTTACGAAATTTCGTACTTTCTCAATAACTTCAGGTCTCCTAGATGAAATTGGTCTTCCACTACACTGATCATTTTCTACCATATCTCTTCCGTCCAAAAAACATTTGTGCCACACAAAAACATTTCATCTACTTAAACAATAGTCACCATAAACTTGTTTCATGAGTTGGTATGTTTCCGAAGTACTTTTACCAAGTTTTGCGTTAAATTTAATTAAAGCTCTTTGCTCCATCTTAAAAAATCAACATGAAAAATATTCACTTCTGCAATAAACGCTCACCTTCTCTCAACTACTTAACGAAATGTTAGCAATGTGCCAGCAGACAATGGACGTTATGACGCATGTGGATTTACACTCACAGCGCCTTTACAATCTGTGCTCTGGGACGAGTCTTAAAACTTATTTGACGCACTGTGTATGTCGCAATACTGTCTATAACAGGAGTTCCCAAGTTCTAGATTGCAACCCCCTTTGTAGTCAAGAAATGTTTACTGGGGGGGGGGGGTCACCACGGTTTTATATAATTAAAATAACTTTTCAGTGAGTTTCACCGAAAAAATTGGTCAATATTTATCTACCATGAAACTGTAGAACAATCATATTTTTTAAAGGAAAATGTCTCATTGAAGTGGCGACGAAAATTGTGATGGGGTAATTTAAAAATATTTTAATAATAATTAATAATTAGAATAACTCTTTACTATCTTTATTATCAATTTACAATTAATACTACGTTTCAAGTAAATTTAACTTCAATATTAGCCATTAGTGGTTAGTACATTTAAGTAGATGGAAAGTTTGCATTGTGTTTTTATTTAATGCAATAACCCATAAATATAATTAAAGTTTACACTAGGTTCGACTTACTGTTGCATCACTCTGGTGATTAATAAGCCAAAAGGAAAATGCAATTAATTCAACTAAAATTACTTATCTAACATTGGAGCACACCTAAAAATAAAATTACTCCACCTAAAGGAAAACTCAAGAAAATCAAATCTGCTGAAAAAAAAAACCTAAAGCTGAAAATCAGAAAATTAACTCAAAGGCAAAGACCGACATGACACAAATTTACAGATTAAAAATAATAATTTTATAACACTGACGACTAGTCTTATATTCAACATGACTCTCCACCAATCAACAATTACAAGATATTAACAGTAATAAAGCCTTCATACATTAATTATTTCACATGAAAATATTCCCGAGAAGTCGAAATAAAATCAGTTACTAATAAGGGTGGCTGGTGAGAAAAAAAACCTGTTTAAATGAAAGGTGATTAAAATTTAAAAAAAGAAAAAGAAAACTAAAGAAAAATTCAATAATAAAAAGGGAAATTAAAAACATATTACCAAATTAAATGCTGCAGCACTCTAAAAAAAAAACTATAATTTTACGGTCATGAGGGGAGCCTCAACGCCATTTTTTAAAGTGTGCATGACGCCAAGACATGAAAGTCACCGGACCTTTCCATTCCGCCATCATCTCCCATCATCAGTCTAGGGACAGCTCCTAGTCTCTTTGCTCGCCTCTGTAATCTTTCACACCCTCCGCTCCCGAGTTGACGCTACGTTTTTTCATCTTGGACTCCACGAGGAAGTAGTTCCAATCCGCGTCGTGAATCTTGGACGCAGGCCCGGACTGGCTACTTTGGGGGCCCTCGACTAGAGACTGAGGAGGGGCCCCTTTCCAAGTGGAGAGGGGTCCGAGGGTCCTCCCTCGGACAATTTTTGAAAATCACATGCCTGAAAACCACATTTTTTGCTATTTTGGCACTTAGAAAGTATTTGAGTAAAGGCAGGATCTTTATCAAAAGTTAAGCTGTTCTATTATAGTTTACTTAAGTTTGCGATACATTTTTATATTATTTTTATTATATCTAATCTTATTACACACGAGAAAAAATAGTAATCAATTACAAGTGGTTTATTACTTGAAAATGAGAGTGAGAAACATTTTTAGATTTAGGCAACCTAACCTGTGCTAAAGTCATCATCTAAACCCTACTGCAATTCCTCAATAAAAAAAATGAAAAATAATTAGGGAAAACACTAATGAGTAAGACAAGCATATGTAAAGAAAAAAGTTGTATTATCTTATACAGATTTGATCTTCTTCAGATTCGGATTCTAAATTGTCCTCTTCACAGATTTTTTCAGCTTCATTCAGCTTGTCATGTTTTTTTTTCTCTCATTTTTTCTCTTCCATTTTCATTCTCAATTTTCGCAGTTATCATAAAACTTTTGTATTGATCTGAAAACTGTTTCATCTCAACTAACAATTGACTTCATTTAATTTTACAAAGCTAAGAAATGCAGCAAAGGACATCCGTAAGAAAACTATCAAGCTTTTCGATTTCATGAAATTTCTTTGGCTCTAACCACAAACAATCTCTCAAAATTTCTTTATTTAGACTCAATCTCTCTTCGATACTCGTCTTAGCACAATCTAAAATATTGAAAAAGACCAATTTATAGTTTTGGACAGTTGAAATTTCAGGACCTTCGTCTTTTGTTTCTTCACCAAGCATTACCTTTTTCTTTGAGGTTCTTTTTTCCTTGAAATCAACTTCCACTTCTACATCAATCTTGTAATCTTTTAAACTGCTATTAACTGTACTACATATTATAGCATTATATTTTGTTTTTGAATACATAACCTCAAAGTGTTTATCACTCCTTTTATCGCTTACTTGTTGAAGCAGCGTCTGTACCAAATTCCAGGTGGTAGAATAGTCAATGATTTTACTTTGTAAATATTTTGAAACAGGAGATATATCCAGAAAGAAATCTAGCAAAACAATAGACATAAATAGGTTCTCAAATTTGGACCATTGACTGATGAAATTGCTTGACATGAACTTTGATTTGCTGTCAAAACTTCTAATTGATATTTTTTTAAAAGCGGTAATAAAATTGAATAGCTTATCTGGGTTTACAGTTTCTTCACTCCTTAACAACTCTTCGTCAATAATCGAAGAAAGAGCTTTGGGTTTGCTCCACCACCTTGTGGCTCTTATTTTTTATAACTTGTACAGTATTTTTATGATCAATATGTTTTCTTTTTGTTTATCTCTCCCATATGGCCGTTCTTTTATAAGATGATCTTATAAAAACAGAAGATTCTTCCACCAATACAAATAAGTTTTCTGCTTGGAGCAACTTCGTTGTTGAATCAGCTACTACTAAGTTAAGTACGTGTCCCATACAATGAATGTACACTCATGTCCATAAATTAAGGATAATTCAGAATCACACGGAAATCGAACTCTAAACTAAAAATTTCACCTGTAGAATTATCACACACATCTTCAAGAATGATATGCAAATTACAGGAAGCCACCATATGATGCAGATAGCGACGTACTATAGTACGTCACAATGACGAGAGAGTAAGAGAGGGGTATATATATGGAATGGTGGCAAAGAAGTAATATTTGTTCACAAGCGTTCTGTAAGCCGCTAAGTGCCATAACCAAATAGTTATGACACAGAGGACGCATGTGGATTATTTTTTACGTGGTAGGATTATCGGCCGCCTGGAATGTGGGCGTACTCAGATGGAAGTATCCGAGGAACTTGGAATTGCCCAAAGTGTCATCTCTAGGCTTTGGCAACGATTCCAAGAAGATGGAAATGTCAGTAGACATTACAGTACAAGCCACCCCCGAGTTACAACGCCGAATGAAGACCGATATTTGGCAGTAACTGCCAAAAGTGGCAGACGGAGCACAGCATCCCACCTGTCTCGTCAGCTATCTGCAACCACGGGTACCACAGTTTCAAGGCAAACCGTGTATAGACGTTTGGGAAATATTGGTCTACATGCTCGCAAGCCTGTCAGATGTGTTCCGCTCACGGCAACTTACTGTCGGCAGCGATTAGTCTGGAGTAGAGAACATGCAATGTGGACATCCTCACAGTGGGCTTGTGTGATGTTTTCCGACGAGTCCAGGTTTAGCTTGCAGTCTGATTCACGTCGGACTTTCTTATGGAGAACTCCAGGTACCCGTTACCATCAAGACAACATCATTGAACGACACCGTTACGGTGGTGCAGGATTGCTCGTTTGGGGTGGAAAAATACTGGGCTCCAGAACAGATCTGCATGTTCAAATCGGAACCATGAACGGCCATACTTATCTGGACATTATTCTGGAACAACACGTACATTTGTTTAGGGGTGCCATGGGCACAGAATTTGTGTTTATGGATGACAACGCCCGTCCTCACCAAGCAAACATCGTAAACGAATGCCTTCAATCTGAGGATATCCCCCGTATGGAATGGCCAGCATTCTCACCTGACTTGAATCCGATAGAGCATGTGTGGGACATGCTGGACCAACGAGTTGCAGCCCGTCAACCACCTCCTACATGTGTACTGGAACTTCGGAGAGCATTGCTAGATGAGTGGAGTAATCTTCCCCAAGATCAGCTCGATAATTTGATACTCAACATGCCTAGCCGTTGTACGGACTGTATTTCATCGCATGTGAGAGACATACAATGTATTAACCAGCATACCAACCATGTAATATTAAGTTTTTGTAAAGGAGATATTTTTTTTCAATTGCTCCAGGAAGCAAAAATCGTAGTTTTTATGAATGATATCATACATACACCATCTTTTTTGTTCTTTATCTTTTGTTTAATGAATGGGCTTTATGAATAAGTCACCTTTGTTTTGTTTCTGAACCTTTATTTCCCGGATCTGGCATTATTTTTAATTTATGGACATGAGTGTAAATAAGATCTTCGTTTTCCTTTTTGAACTGATCTAACAGCCTTTCATATTGTTAGCTCCCTCAAATGAACACGCAATAATATTTGATGTTGCAACTCCACACTTGGCTAATTTTGATTGTATAAGTTCGTACAAAGCAAGTCTACTTGAATCATAAACTAGTGTTACTTTTAAAAGTCTTTCATATATCTTTCCTTGACCGACATAACGGACGCAAATTTCCAATTGGTCCGTCATAGCTACATCTTGGGTACTATCTACCATCACGCTGTATATTATGCTAGTGTGAAGGTCTTTCAAAATAATATTACGGCCCATCGACAAATTACTTTGGTTAGCTTGTTGATAAAACTTTTTGACAAAAATGTCAACAGAGAGCCTCGTACAATCGGTCCTTTAGTTAACTTTCCTGTAGTTTTTCTTTTGTTAATTATTTCCATTCTGTGCTTTTTGCTGTCTTCAATACACTTTCTGACATGATTTTGTATAATCACATCATAATTTGCAACCAACATGACCAATTCAAGAAAATGACCATGATTTTCTATAGAGTCCAGTGTATAAACCCCTTCTGCTTTATAGCCTCTGTATGCAATGTCTTGCCTACCAATAAAAAAACTATATCAATTTAACGTTGAACAACCAATCTTCTGGTGTGAATTTCTCTTTCTCGCTGTTAGTTTTGGTTACCAGTCAGAAGAGTTGAAATATCATGACCTTTTTGACTTTGAAAAGCTGCCTTAGCCGCGAGTTCCTGATAACGAGAATCTTCATGAATCTCAACGGTTTTATAAATCTGTACGTCAGAGGTAAACCATCATAAATGAATTTTCTTCATTTTCGATATTTTTATTGTAAGTGACTCGTTTTGGATGGAGGTTCTTTGAGGAAAACTGTCCTATATGCAAAACAAAATGGTGAGGGAAATATAGACTTATAAACTGTAGCATATGTAAGTCATGATGACAGGTAAATCATCACAAATGGGGAAGTTCACTGAAAAAAATCACTTATGATGGTTTACTTCTGACGTAGAGAATATGCTTAGGAGAAACGTCATGCCTGGTATTAAATGAGAAATGTCTATTATCTTTACCTCCAAAGGCAGAAGGAGCAGTACACTTTGTGAAGCCAAATTGAATATGATAACCATTTTCTATGAATTTTTTCACCATTCGGCAAAAGTCGGTAATAAAGTTTTGAAGAGTCGATTGGCAGTTTAGTTTCTTTTTCTTCACTATCTTGAATCGGGTGCTTCTCCATAAAATCTTTTTTAATTTCGATAGGGTCATTTTCGTTGGGGCAGATGAAATATCCAAGCTGGTGTGTAACCGCATCAGGTGTCTTTTGGTGGGTTTCGTCATCATCATTTTTTGTGCCACAGTTTGAATTAGTTCTGATTAGATCAGATTTGATGCGCTAAAAATATATTCCAATTAAAAAAAAAGAGCTAGGATGTTTAGTTAGGAAGTTATGAGTCAATAACCAACTTGTTTAGAACGGTCCAACTGAATCAACTCTCCGAATATGAGCTGCCATGTTGGATCGAGGGGTCAGTCGTATTTACCACTCGCAAAATTTAAATTTTTAATTTACCAAATCTTAGCTAGTATTTTTTAAATCCCGTCTGTATTAACTGGATGTCCGGACATACGGGGTCCGGATTAGGGGTACTCTACTGTACTTATGAGCAAATAAACTAATTTCAACTTTCTTACCTATATTTGATGTATCATCGTGAGTCAAAGGCTGACTTTACGACTGAGAAGTGGAACTAGTTAACCAAGTATTTAAACTTTTGGAACTTTTTTCAACGTCTAAAGATTTTCTCTTCTTTTCTTTCCTTTTCGTAGCGCCACTTTGATACACACGTTTCATGTTGACAGAACTCTATAGTGCACTAACAGACTGCCTGTTCTCTAATCTCAACTGTTCGAAGGTCACAACATAACTTAACATAAAAGAACAAATGTAAAGTGGTAATGATTTAACTGTTTTTACTTTTTCTCCCCTTCTCGATCCGGACTCAAGAATGCTATGGATTCTTCTCGTTCTTGAACGGAAACAACTGTTCACGACAAAGGGGCCGACAACTTACTCTTCTCTCAAACAATAAAATTGTCCATTTATTTCAATTAAAACTGATTTTAGATCCAAATAAGAACTGAAGTAATTTAACATATTTTTAAAATTATGGAAACTTTTAAATATTTGTATAATGTATAGGGAATCCAGGTAAAAAACTTCAACAAAAAACGTTTTCCGCTGTAATACAAAATATATAAAACTATTTTTATTTCTGAATTAAAACGTAAAAAAAATATTGATTGGTTATAAATGTAATTTTTTTAATTTCTCATTTTTCCGTTCCGAGATTAAAAAGAAAAACTACACAATAAAATTAACTTATTTGCTTGTGTTTCTGTCAGAACAGAACAGAAAACGGACTAGATTGGGATACCGAGTCTGGACTTCGAGTTTCTTCTTTTCGTCAATCTGTTTTTTAAACAGTTTTTCCAAACAGTTGTTTGGAAAACTGTTTAACGGTCAATTCTGCAAACAGTTCGTTTGGATTTTGTAAAAACAGCGATGCATCAGTCGCTTCCCTTCACCAGCGACACGTCCCCACACATCGGTGGCAATACTCGTACATATGCAGACTGACTGTTCTGCCTTTCTGCTGTGCTAAGAGTAAACATTTACTGACATTTTAACAACAGCTTAAAATTGAATGTACACGCGTAAACTTCCTGAGAAAAAGTAAAATGATTCTAGTGCAACTAATTATAAAGTAGTGTAGTTAAAAAAGTACGTGAGTAATAAAAAATACAAACCACTTCTTTTGGGGTTCCAAGTATAAACCACTTTTTATAGGTCCCTTCGGAGCCACCTTGGGACGGGGGCCCTCGGCGATCGCCGACCTAGCCAGTCCGGGCCTGCTTGGACGAGAAAAATATTGAAATTCTGCAATGCCCGAAGAAATCATTTTTTCCACTCATCGTTGATTTTTTTTTCTTCTATTTCACATAATCATTGTTGGTTACTTATTTCCTCCTTGACAACTTACAGGCATCTACGAATTGCTGTATTCAACCGCTGAGGAAACGCTCTCGTATCTGCTATGCTCATCAACATTCCAATGCCCCGTTCAAACGTTCGGGGAAAGTGTCCACGACCATGTCTCGGTTTACAAAAAACTGACAAAAAGGGGATTATCTCAATAGGAAGGACTAACAAATTAAGAAAAAGACACACTTTAATTTTGCATTCATTCATTTTCCCACATTTTTTCATTTTAAATGAAAACCCAAAAATTCACCAGCCAAAAATACATACCAGTCACCTCACAATTATTTCAACATAAGGCTTATTAATTTATCAACTTTTTAACAATAAGGTATAACATGTGATGATCTACTTCAATTTAATTCTTCATAATGTCAAAGCATTTCGAGAAACTTGTGCACGCTTCTCCAAATGCGATGACATTAATCAAATAAATGAATATTTGATCACCACAAGTTTAACCATCAAGTATATTTAGCAGAGGCTTAATAAATTTATTTATACCAAGCATAACCAATACTAAAATTTAATTACTTACTTTACTTAAACTTAATTACCTCAAAACCTGAGATTAAAATATAAACATTAATTATTTAAAAAACTATTAATTATCATCACAACAATAGCACAAACTCAATTCATTAGAAATCTACCACCTTTTTCTGGTGGTAAATGAAAATTTTGGTTACTTGCTATGTACAGTAAACTAATTTCAAACGTCAGTTTGTGTTTCATCAGACTGTGCTCTCTTTTTTGACATTGCTGTTGAAGTTTCCCCAATGGAATAAAGCAGTTTTATTTAAGTAGGATTTTTTCTAATTTTTATTGTTATATAATTCTGAATCAATACGGTTGGTGCATTATTTTTCTTGAGGTTCTGTTCTGTTCTTGCTTTTACACATCTTTGAGTGAGAGATGAATGAATGTTTCTTAATGTTCCCCATTTCTTACAAATTTTGTTTTAGTTAAATTCAATATTTAGTTAGAATTAAATTACAGAAAATGCATCTAGGTATTTCTTCTTTATGTGTTAAGTCTTTTTAAAAGAAATAAGCGGAGGAGGCACAGGATGTTTGGAAACCATTGAAGGTAGTCTCAACTCAAAAGGTTTGGGAAACATTGGTCTGTAATATTTGATCCTATTAATTTAGTAGGCTTCATATGTTAAGTTATCTGTATGAAAGAAAAACAGAAAGGAACTAAGAGAAGAAAAATCCATTAATCTGATATGTAAAACCCTCTATTTCTCAGCATGATTTTGACATGGTCAAAATCATGAAACTCGTAAAACAAGAAAGATAAAAGGTTCCATTACATTATTACTGTGAGATGCATATAAATTTGTTTAAATTTTTTGTTTGTTCTGGTTTATACTCTTGGACTAATAAAACTAATGGTTAATAAAACTTTCTGTAATTGAAATATACATACTTTTACATTGATGAACTATTTTTCTGTCTGCATTTACAGATTGCAAAAGAAGTTATGAATGAAAGAAAGTCGAAGAAAACTTTAAAAAAGCACACACTCAACTATTGTATGTAATGAAAAAGCTCTTTCTTCATTCTCATTGTTTGTACATGAAGAATTTTACTTAAATCATATGCTGATTTTTTCAATGAAATTGATGATTCTGGTAGTTTACCCATTCTTGAAACTGCAATGCATTACTCCAAACCTGGAAGAATAAAAAATGCATCTACTTCATGTTCATAAACTCATGTTCATTCTTTTTATTGATGTGTTCATTTTTTTTTTGTAACATTACAAATTTTCAATTTGTACCTGTTCTTACATATTTTTGTTATATATCTTGTTTTAATGTATTATTATGTGTATATACAGTGGAATCTCGATCCATCATTTTTCCGTATGTGTTGTTCATTTTATCCAGTCCCAACGATCATATTGCTTTGTTATGTTTCCGCATCTATCATTTTCCCACATTTATCGTTCATTTCAATTGGTCCCTTGAAAAACGATAGATCAAAATTCCACTGTATATTGTTTATGTAATAAAGAAATCTCTTTATTGTATTCACTATCTTACTTAATATACAGCTGTTAATTTAAGCCAGTCTGGCACTTCTAAAACAAACTTAAAGGAAGAACAGAACTTGTCTGGAAAGAGTAAATCTGATCTTATGAAATTCAAATACAGCTGATTCCGACTGATTGGACCACCGATTAATCGGACCAGCCGCTTATTCGGCCGAATCCTGTCTTAATAAGGCATGTTCATTTAATCGGACCAGCCGGTTATTAGGACCAAAATGATCCCAATGTGGTCCAATTAAGTAGAATCGACTGTACTTGTGTCTCATTTTACTTACCTTGACATTAATTTTATCAAAGATGGACCATTTATTCAGTTTTTTATATTCTATATATGTTTTTTCTGGCTGTAATTTATCTGTATTGAAATGTTTGTTGGACTTAACCGTTGAATCTTCAAAGATACCCTGTCTAGTAACCACTGCACTGCCCTTTGAAGTTGAGAATCATCTGGTTCAATTCTTAGTCCAGGCATGTGTCCACGGTGGTTTAAAATCTTCTTTTTATGGTACATCAAGGTCCAAATATATAGCTTCAAATATCCATAATATCCATAAATATCCATTACCCTTTATCACAAAGGACAGATATAAGGTTATAGCTTACTTAAATACATCAGGTATGGTAGAAATTTGGTTTTAAGGGATTGCCGTATTAAATAAAGGGTGTTTTGATTTCAGAGGGTATGATTTAATTTAACTATTCTTGTTTTAAGTAATTTTATCTTCAGCAATTGTTTGCCCTGTCAAGTTTCAGTCCTGATTGAATACACCAGTCTCTTATGACTACAGACTTTTCAAAAGAAAGAGCTGTTTACTTTTAATTAATGCTGTATTCCCGTTAATTTTTTTAATTTAAAAAAGATTTTATTTTAAAACTATTGCCATTTTTAAATTTTATTAGTTTTTGCTGTAATTGTTTGGGTTATTAAAAAGTTTGTATACTTGAACAAACTGTGTGCTTTAAAAGCGTTAAAAATGCTCTAAATTAGTTATCTGACTGCTCCAAAATCGCGATGCACTGTTCCAAATTTCTTTTTGGCTGCTCCAAAAAAAGTTTAACATTGCTTGCCCCAAATTGCTTGAAGCCACGCAACATCCCTGTAGCTCTGATCTGCTGTACACATGCTTGCAAATATGGTAAACTTTTTTCTCTTCGGAGCTGCGGGACCCAACTCAAAAACTTTTTTGTCTCAGTCCTCAGGATCTCGGACAAAGTCTGTACAACAGGCATGTCAAACTTGCGGGATGCATGTGGCCCTGTACCAATATTTGTGCGGCCCAGCTAATATAACAGTATGTAAATATCGTGTCACCTTATGCTACTAGGCCTCTTTCAGACGAGGCGGTTAGTTGATTCAACTAGTTGAACGTGCGGCTGTCAAGGAGTGTAGCCAGATAACAAATAAAGGAAATCGCCTGAACCCCTTCACACGCAGTCAACATGTCCTCCCAGGCGGTTTGCCAGCAGACACAAGTGCCGCTAACGTTCGTTCTCATCCCCACTAGTTGACTCAACTCAAAAGACGCTGCTGGGCATCCGTCCTTCATACCAGTCGCCTAGTTGAATCAACTCATTTCAGTCTTCACACGGCAGTCAACTAGTTGGGAGTCAACCAGGCAACTTAGTTGAATCAACTAAACCGCTTCGTCTGAAATAGGCCTTAAGCACAGGTGCACCGTCGTCCCCCCCCCCACACACACACACACATACTAGCAATGAGTATTTTAGCAGCCGACTATCACATGCCAGACCAGTAGTCTTGTACGAAATGATTTGTTCGGTGGTTGTAAAACGGGTTTATTTCGCTTTTGGGAACACTTATTGATTTGTGCAAGTTTTCAATGTCTGGTAAGTTAATGTTCAAGAACAAAAAGTGTCAGGAAGAAGACTGATATTGTTCTAGGGGTTTTTTTTTTTTTTTTTGTACTATACTTTACGAAATAAACCTACGTTTCTACGACAAATTGATTTTGAAGTTTTTCTTATTTTTGCGGCCCACATAAATTTAAACCTTGTTCATTTGGCCCATGTCAGCCTTTGAGTTTGACACGCTTGCTGTAATTCAAGGATCTTAAAAATCTCCGAAAGAACTTTTTAGTCCCAGAGGAGTATGCTCTGGCAAATGCATCCCGAAAACGAACACGGGGCTCAGGTTTCAAATTACTCGTGAAAGCGATGACATCAGCGAAACCGCCGTACAAGTTTATCGTTTTTTCGGCATTCCATGGGCTAAAAGTAGCAAAAGAGAGGTGTTCAATTCATCCTAAAGCTCTATTACTCCGAAAGTCGTTTTTTCCGAAAATCACTATTTGCGCCGATTCCGAATTAACCGTGAATGTAGTGACGTCATATTATCGAAATTATTGATTTTTCCGCTGCCGATCGAACACACAAGGAGCTTTCGGGACGACCTGACGTGCCCCTCGGGTGTCGCAGAGCAGCAAGGAAAATCGAATTTAGCGTTTTTTTTTAATCCCGAGGAGATCGAGGCGATACAGTCTCCACGACTTTCATGTAAGTCCAGGAAAGACAGGACTTCATAAAAGTCCTTCCTAAAGCTTTTTTTATCCTAGAGAACAATGTTCTGAAAAATGTATTCCAAAAATGGGACACAGGGGCGCAAGTTTCAAGTTACTCGAGAAAGCGATGACATCAGCGAAACCGCCATACGAGTTTATTGTTTTTCGACACCTTATTGGTAAAAAGTAGCCCTAGACATGGCACTAATTCATCCCAGAGGTCTATTAATCAAAAAGACCTGTGCCCCCCAAACCCGAAAGTATAGCAATGGCGACAATTCTGTCAAAAAAAGAGTGAAAGCAGTGACGTCATATTATAGAAATTACCGATTGAAGAAACACGGAGCTTTCGGGACAATCGTACGTGCCCCTCACGCGTCAATTTTTAAAATCCCGAGGAGATGAGGCGATAAGAGGAATATGCTCTGCCAAATGCATCCCGAAAACGAACACGGGGCTCAGGTTTCAAATTACTCGTGAAAGCGATGACGTCAGCGAAACCGCCGTACGAGTTTATCGTCTTTTCGGCATCCCATTGGCTAAAAGTAGCACCAGAGATTCAATTCAAGCATGTCAAAGTCAAACTCGCGGCCTTCAACGATTATTTGTGCCGCCCAGGCCCAGCCAATATAACGGTATGTAAATATCGTGTCACCTTATGCGGTTTACGCACAGGTGCACCATTTTACCCCACTAGCAGTGAGTATTGACATTGACATAAAAGACTGTAATGTCACTTATGGGGGGGGGCGTGCCCCCTCCCGACGCTATGCATATGCTAGAACGAGTACAAGTAACTAATATGGCATGGCTAACTTAAATGGTGATGGAGAATTTTATCAATGGGTGAGACAAAAAAATTCTATAAAATAATTTTCAAAACTAGAAGACGGAAAATTTGGAATAAGATTAGGATAAAAAACAAGTTAGTGGAAGAGAACAAAAGGACGGTAGGTCGGAAGTCCGTAAGGTGCGAGTGGCGAATTCAAAGAGAAAAGCAAACAGGACTGGAATTCCGGGAACATGTTATCAATCCCGTTCTCCAGCAATCAGCTGGTTCCGAGGGAGAATCGCATGATAGACAAAAAAAAAGAGGAATGATCGAAAAAGGATGACAGGTCAGAAACCAAAAGTATCCGGGCTATTGTAATTTTGAAAAGGAAGGAAGGGAATAAAAGAACAGGAACAAGGCCGGGATTCATAACCAAAGTGGCCTTCGGGTGCCTACAGCACTGCCTACGACAGTAGCGTACGCAGAAATTTTCAAAGGGGGGGGGGGGGGTTTATAGTCCAGTCAAATTAGGTTACCATTTCGCATTAAATGAAGGGGTTGAGATTTTTTCAGGAATGTGTAGGGGTTGGTCCCCTGAACAATGCCTAATAAAGTCCTCTCGATTTCAGGCTCCCCGGGGGGGGGGGGGTCCAAAGGTCACTTTTTTCAGTTTTCGGCGTTTATCTCGAAAACGGAGAGTCACACAGAAAATTGGCAAATTTAAAAATTAAAGCTTATAAAATTCCCTTCCAAATGGTATATCCATGTTTATACACAAATGTTACCGTTTTCGAGATATGAGCCGTTGAATATGAAAATTTTTCAAAAAAAAAGTGGTAGCGGTTCAGGTATCTCGTCAAACTTCCTCTTTTAACTCTTTCCCCTTCCATTTCTCAGAAAACTCGTGATAGAGAAAGTTGTAAAACGAAAGATTTCCTTCAAAAATGTATATAGTTATGCTAACTTATCTTCACCAGGTAAATAGTTAGAGCGTTTTGAAGTTTAGGGGTACTTTTCAACATTTTGCTAGTAAAATGCTCGTCACTCAAGTTTCGTTTCCAAGGTCTGTAACTCTCATAATCACTTTGTATGCTGTTTAATTAGATACGCATAGTATTCATAACCCATATAAATAATAAATTATGTATACATGTACGTATAATGTATAACTCATAATATACAGAAGAACACTTGTAGTACAAAGGAAGAAGTAAGAAAACAAACCAAAATGTATAGAAGTGTCATTTTAGCTCAGATCATTTTGAAAAATTTAGATATCATACCATATGAAAAAGAAGAAGTAGTTCAGTTACTTCAGACCTCAGTAGAAATTACTCCACAACACATTTCCACAAATACCTCCCTTGCCAGCATTCAGTGGAAATTGAGCAACGAATTGTCACGTCTCAAAGGTAGTGGGCCAACACAAGCTTTGTGGGTCCAGTACTTTGAAATGGTGGTGTTGATGAAAAAATTCATTGCAGCACAGCGCAACTGGAAAGATCATATGACATGCGCCCAACTGATGATACCTTACTTCCATGCCAGCGGGCATTTTCATTATGCAAAGTGTACTCACCTATATGTACAACACATGCTGGGACTAACAACTCGCCACCTTCAACTTAAACAGTATTTTATAGATCGTGGATACTTCACTGTCAACAGAACTGGAACACCAATGGCTGGTGTGTGGTCTAACATGGCAATTCAGGTGACACTCAGTGGCGTACGCAAGGGGGGGTTGATGGGGGTTATAACTCCCCCCCATTGGTTCTGATTACATATATTATTTAATTAGGTTTACGCTTTGCACTGATTGCTCAAAACTACTCTTTCATAGTAATAGTCCAGTCAAATTAGCTCAAAATGGTGGCGAATCATGCATTAAATGAAGGGGTTGAGATTTTATCAGGAATGTGTAGGGGATGGTCGCCTGAGCAACGCATAATAAAGTCCCCTTGATTTCAGGCTCCGCGGGGGGGGGGGGGGGGCGATGAGTCACTCTTTTTAGTTATTGGCGTTTATCTCGAAAACGGTGCGTCGCAAAGAAAAATGTCATGCCCAAAAATTAAAGCTTAGAAAATTCCCTTCCAAATGGTATATCCATGTTTGTACCCAAGTGTTACTGTTTTCGAGCTATGAGCCGTTGAATATGAAAATTTTTCAAAAAGAGTGGTAGCGGTTCAGTGTATCTAATGTGGTAGCGGTTCAGTGTAGTAAAATGCTCGTCACTCAAGTTTCGTTTCCAAGGTCAGTAACTCTCTTAATCACTTTGTATGCTGTTTAATTAGACACGTATAGTATTCATAACCCATACAAATAATAAATTATGTATACCTGTAAGTATAATGTATATCTCATATATATATAGAAGAACACTTGTATTACAAAGGAGGAAGTAAGAAAACAAACCAAAATGTATAAAAGTTGTTCATATAATCAAAACATGGTTATCAAAAGTAAGTTCAAACAACAGTTACATTAAATATATTATATACAATTTATTTCATCAACTGCTTTCCTGTATATTAAAAGCCGTCAATCTGATACTTCGGAAAAAGTTTCAAACAAGTCAAAGTCTTCACTATCATTTTAGCTTCTGTAGAATGTCCGAATTTTCATGAACTGATTTCCCACAAAGGTGGCATCCCGCTATAATGCCACGATCAAAGTCACTAAGCTCCTTTGACTTACTCATCGTCTCACAAACGCATAAATATGACCTGACAAACCACTACCAATACTTTTATAGCTTTCGGTTACGCATCAAATTACGTCACCTGCTAGATCCACTTCTTTAGGGGGGTGTCCATAGTGTTTATAGTCCAGTCAAATTAGGTTACCATTTCGCATTAAATGAAGGGGTTGAGATTTTTTCAGGAATGTGTAGGGGTTGGTCCCCTGAACAATGCCTAATAAAGTCCTCTCGATTTCAGGCTCCCCGGGGGGGGGGGGGTCCAAAGGTCACTTTTTTCAGTTTTCGGCGTTTATCTCGAAAACGGAGAGTCACACAGAAAATTGGCAAATTTAAAAATTAAAGCTTATAAAATTCCCTTCCAAATGGTATATCCATGTTTATACACAAATGTTACCGTTTTCGAGATATGAGCCGTTGAATATGAAAATTTTTCAAAAAAAAAGTGGTAGCGGTTCAGGTATCTCGTCAAACTTCCTCTTTTAACTCTTTCCCCTTCCATTTCTCAGAAAACTCGTGATAGAGAAAGTTGTAAAACGAAAGATTTCCTTCAAAAATGTATATAGTTATGCTAACTTATCTTCACCAGGTAAATAGTTAGAGCGTTTTGAAGTTTAGGGGTACTTTTCAACATTTTGCTAGTAAAATGCTCGTCACTCAAGTTTCGTTTCCAAGGTCTGTAACTCTCATAATCACTTTGTATGCTGTTTAATTAGATACGCATAGTATTCATAACCCATATAAATAATAAATTATGTATACATGTACGTATAATGTATAACTCATAATATACAGAAGAACACTTGTAGTACAAAGGAAGAAGTAAGAAAACAAACCAAAATGTATAGAAGTGTCATTTTAGCTCAGATCATTTTGAAAAATTTAGATATCATACCATATGAAAAAGAAGAAGTAGTTCAGTTACTTCAGACCTCAGTAGAAATTACTCCACAACACATTTCCACAAATACCTCCCTTGCCAGCATTCAGTGGAAATTGAGCAACGAATTGTCACGTCTCAAAGGTAGTGGGCCAACACAAGCTTTGTGGGTCCAGTACTTTGAAATGGTGGTGTTGATGAAAAAATTCATTGCAGCACAGCGCAACTGGAAAGATCATATGACATGCGCCCAACTGATGATACCTTACTTCCATGCCAGCGGGCATTTTCATTATGCAAAGTGTACTCACCTATATGTACAACACATGCTGGGACTAACAACTCGCCACCTTCAACTTAAACAGTATTTTATAGATCGTGGATACTTCACTGTCAACAGAACTGGAACACCAATGGCTGGTGTGTGGTCTAACATGGCAATTCAGGTGACACTCAGTGGCGTACGCAAGGGGGGGTTGATGGGGGTTATAACTCCCCCCCATTGGTTCTGATTACATATATTATTTAATTAGGTTTACGCTTTGCACTGATTGCTCAAAACTACTCTTTCATAGTAATAGTCCAGTCAAATTAGCTCAAAATGGTGGCGAATCATGCATTAAATGAAGGGGTTGAGATTTTATCAGGAATGTGTAGGGGATGGTCGCCTGAGCAACGCATAATAAAGTCCCCTTGATTTCAGGCTCCGCGGGGGGGGGGGGCGATGAGTCACTCTTTTTAGTTATTGGCGTTTATCTCGAAAACGGTGCGTCGCAAAGAAAAATGTCATGCCCAAAAATTAAAGCTTAGAAAATTCCCTTCCAAATGGTATATCCATGTTTATACCCAAGTGTTACTGTTTTCGAGCTATGAGCCGTTGAATATGAAAATTTTTCAAAAAGAGTGGTAGCGGTTCAGTGTATCTTGTCAAACTTCCTCTTCTAACTCTTTCCCCTTTCATTTCTCAGAAAACTCGTGATAGAGAAAGTTGTAAAGCGAAAGATTTCCTTCAAAAATGTATAAAGTTATGCTAATTTATCTTCACCAGGTAAACAGTTAGAGCGTTTTGAAGTTTAGGGGTACTTTTCAACATTTTACTAGTAAAATGCTCGTCACTCAAGTTTCGTTTCCAAGGTCAGTAACTCTCTTAATCACTTTGTATGCTGTTTAATTAGACACGTATAGTATTCATAACCCATACAAATAATAAATTATGTATACCTGTAAGTATAATGTATATCTCATATATATATAGAAGAACACTTGTATTACAAAGGAGGAAGTAAGAAAACAAACCAAAATGTATAAAAGTTGTTCATATAATCAAAACATGGTTATCAAAAGTAAGTTCAAACAACAGTTACATTAAATATATTATATACAATTTATTTCATCAACTGCTTTCCTGTATATTAAAAGCCGTCAATCTGATACTTCGGAAAAAGTTTCAAACAAGTCAAAGTCTTCACTATCATTTTAGCTTCTGTAGAATGTCCGAATTTTCATGAACTGATTTCCCACAAAGGTGGCATCCCGCTATAATGCCACGATCAAAGTCACTAAGCTCCTTTGACTTACTCATCGTCTCACAAACGCATAAATATGACCTGACAAACCACTACCAATACTTTTATAGCTTTCGGTTACGCATCAAATTACGTCACCTGCTAGATCCACTTCTTTAGGGGGGTGTCCGGATACTTTTGGCCGGATAGTGTATAACGTATTATTGAATATTAATGAATTATATAAATTAATAAATTTACTTAATGGGGTCAGTACGAGCAAAGAAAAATGAAAGGTACCTGTGGTGATTGAGATCATGCTCATTTGGCGGGGCCTGGAACATGAGCAGGAACATTCTTTCCTCAGCTCCAGTAATGTCTCCTGGTGAAGATTTGGAGTCATAAAACACTTTGACGATGTTTGTTGTTCCATTGGCGTACCGCTGGAAACATTGTATTATTGCTGCTTTGCTTTTACCATAAATCGTTGACGTAGTGTCACATCCTGAGAAACTATGGATGCAGAGAATGTACTGGCTGAATGATAAGACCTGAAGATGTTGGGAAGAGTAGAGCCTGTTTTCTGTGTTGCCCCGTCCGGCCTTCATGAAAAACACAATCGTGTATCGTGGGGTGAGTGCCACAAGTTAGACGAGCAGCTCTTACCTATCTACTATCACCACGGTTGAATGAGAGGTGTTTTGCCACTCACCTCTGACAATACTGCAGTCAGCATCTCCTTTTTCTGTAGTAGACTGTATACCTCTTGCACCCACGGCCTGAACTAACATAGTAATGAACTTGGTTTTGTTCCTTTTATTGGAAAGGAAGTTTTCCTGATGAACAGTAGCCACCATGTTCTTATTGAAGTTAATATCCACTGATGATTTACTTGATGCTATCCGATGTTGTTCGTCTCTTTCCGTGGAGTTCGTGTCTTCATAACCATCAAAAACCACAGCTGAACTGCTGCCGTAATGGTTGATTATGTACGATACATATTGATTGCAGATGGAGGCGAAGGTGGTGTTGGTGTTCCACTTTACTCTATGAAGCAGGAAGCCGCCATGGATTACCGTGAAACTGTTCTTCACATTGATCAGTTGATTGCATTTTGGGAAAGTATCAGACAGTGCTGACCTTTTGATTTTTCTCATTATCCCCTCGGCGAATAGAGACATGGGGTATGGGGCTAACTCGTACGTTAGCAACTCCTCTACATCCCCTTCTTTCTTCTTGGTGATCAGAGTTCTTTGAAATTTCATCAGAGGCTCTACCACCACTATCTCATCATTAACTTTTCATATTGCTCATCGCAGCTAAAGGAACGACTGAGTCCTTCTTGGATTGTTTCACTTCTGAGAAATTCATTCCAACAAAAGTGCTCATTGTGCGGGTTCCAATTTTCAAGGCCTGGTAGCAATTGACGTTACTTGTTTCAATTACTCCCGTTGAAAGTGACATCAAACAATTACGTTCAACAAAAGGCGGGTGATCAGCCAACCATTGAGCAAGCTTCCTTCTGTCTAGATCATCTGTGGTTATGCGTGATGCTCGAAACTCAACATCTTATTCTCCTCTTGCAGTATGGACGGCACAAAACATCTCAAGTGAACTACATATTGTTGTAGCTGTGCGTGCTCTCCCAACCCATTTCGCCAACACCGAATCACTAAAGCCTCGTCCACGTGTTAATTCTCCTTCACTCTTCATGTCACACATGAGTGTCACCTCAATTGCCATGTCAGACCACACACCAGCCATTGGTGTTCCAGCTCTGTTGACAGTGAAGTATCCACGATTTATAAAATCCTGTTTAAGTTGAAGGTGGCGAGTTGTTAGTCCCAGCATGTGTTGTACATATAGGTGAGTACACTTTGCATAATGAAAATGCCCGCTGGCATGGAAGTAAGGTAACATTAGTTGGGCGCTTGTCATATGATCTTCCCAGTTTCGCTGTGCTGCAATGAATTTTTTCATCAACACCACCATTTCAAAGTACTGGACCCACAAAGCTGCTGTTGGCCCATTACCTTTGAGACATGACAATTCGTTGCTCAATTTCCACTGAATGCTGGCAAGGGAGGTATTTGTGGAAATGTATTGTGGAGTAATTTCTACTGAGGTCAGAAGTAACTGAACTAATTCTTCTTTTTCATATGGTGTAGTATCTAAATTTTCCAAAATGATCTGAGTTAAAGTGACACTTTTATACATTTTGGTTTGTTTTCTTACTTCCTCCTTTGTACTACAAGTGTTCTTCTGTATATTATAAGATATACATTATACGTACAGGTATACATAATTTATTATTTATATGGGTTATGAATACTATACGTATCTAATTAAACAGCACACAAAGTGATTAAGAGAGTTACTGACCTTGGAAACGAAACTTGAGTGACGAGCATTTTACTAGTAAAATGTTGAAAAGTACCCCTAAACTTCAAAACGCTCTAACTGTTTACCTGGTGAAGATAAATTAGCATAACTTTATACATTTTTGAAGGAAATCTTTCGCTCTAAAACTTTCTCTATCACGAGTTTTCTGAGAAATGGAAGGGGAAAGAGTTAGAAGAGGAAGTTTGACGAGATATCTGAACCGCTACCACTTTTTTTGAAAAAATTTCATATTCAACGGCTCATATCTCGAAATCGGTAACACTTGGGTTCTAAGTTAGCACCTATCCTTTTTGATATTTTTATGAATGACATTCCTAACTCTCAATTCACTACACTAGCCATGTTTGCGGATGACACGGCAATACTACCTAAGCATCAAAATGTTAAATATATGCACAAGTTCCTACAGAGACATATTAGAATTCTTGAACGATGGTTCGAACGGTGGAGGCTCAAGTTAAGTCCTTCAAAATCTAAAGCTATTTTTTTCAGTTACAATAGAATTCCACCTCCTCCAGTCACAGTATGCAATCAACTGGTTCACTTTGAGAGAGAGGGCAAATACCTTGGAATTTACCTCGATAGTCGACTGACGTGGAAGAAAAATATTGAATATAACATTAGAAATTTTATTAAGCCCGTAAGGATATCGCCCACCTCCTGTACCAGAATCAAAAGGGTTTAGATAACAAACTACTCTTGTATAAAACCGTACTGCGTCCCATCCTGTTGTACGCCGTTCCTGTTTGGGGCTCAGCTGCTGACACCCATATCCAGCAATTGCAGACAATTCAAAATAAAACACTCCGCGGTATTAGGAAGGCGCTCTGTTACCTTAAAAACGTACTTATTCATAGGGATCTGAGAATCGAACCCATTCGGCAACACATTAAAGATCTCGCATCTAACTTCTACAATAGATTATATTCAATAGACAACGAAAAAATAGCTAACCTCCCCGACTACGACCCAAGGTAATGCTATAGGCGTCCTAAGGCCACTTTGATTATTCACCCTAGTCTCCTTCCCCTTTCTTAACTCTCCCTCCAACCTCTTCAAAATTTTAATTTACATTTGCCGTTGCTTCTGATTCTGACCTGCGTTTATTTAATGGATCGACCTCAGGACTATCCTTACTAATTTTTGCTTAATCGTCTGCTACCGTAATTTTTTAAAAATAAAACCTGACACATTATTTACTTATTTATTTTCTGCCAGTATTAGTATCATTTATTTTTATTTATTTATTATTATTATTTTTATTAATATTTTTATAATTATTCTAACTTTCAAGTCAACACTTTTTTTTAATCCTGAGAACGGAAATATAGCCACAAAAAATTATCCATACCGAGAATATGGAGCCCTGCTCTCTGGTGCCTCGTTAATGTACCATGTCTATGTCTATGTCTACGGTAACACTTGGGTACAAACATGGATATACCATTTGGAAGGGAATTTTATAAGCTTTAATTTTTGGTTTTGACAATTTTCTGTGCTACACCCGGTTTTCGAGATAAACGCCGAAAACGGAAAAAAGTGACCTTTGGACCCCTACCCCACCCCCCGCGGTGCCTGAAATCGAGGGGACTTTATTAGGCGTTGTTCAGGGGAACAACCCAGACTCATTCCTGAAAACATCTCAACCCCTTCATTTAATGCGAAATGAAAACCTAATTTGACTGGACTATAACCCCCTCCATTGAAAATTTCTGCGTACGCTACTGGTGACACTCATGTGTGACATGAAGAGTGAAGGAGAAGTAACACGTGGGCGATGCTTTAGTGATTCGGTGTTGGCGAAATGAGTTGGGGGAACACGCACAGCTACAGCAATATGTAATTAATTTGAGATGTTTTGTGGCGTCCATACTGCAAGAGGAGAACAACATGTTGAGTTTCGAGCATCACGCATAACTAGAGACGATCTAGACAGAAGAAAGCTTGCTCAATGGTTGGCTGATCACCCGCCTTTTGCTGAACGTAATTGTTCGATGTCACTTTCAACGGGAGTAATTGGAACAAGTAACGTCAACTGCTACCAAGCATTGGAAATCGGAACCCGCTGTAACATATTCCGTGCTTGGTGTCAAAGCTGACACGCTTAGGTAGCGTCACACCGGTTATGTTTAGTGATAAACAGCTTACTAATAAGAACTTTTTGCAATGAATATCAATTTATTAGAGATTCTGGATTAAATACTTCACGATTAGGTCGTGTTCTGGAACATACATTTTACATTAATAATGTCCTTTGAAGTCTGGGATGCACGTTAAAGATTGTCCGTTCAGCTGGCTGGCTGCTCTGTCGCTACGGATCGTAGATCGGGCCTTCCGGCAATAAAGCTCTAATTGCAGAAGTCTCAGTTGCTGGGAACGGATTCCACTCGTCGGAACAGGCTGGAATGAGGCGAACTCGAACTCCAGACGCAGTGTGATCTAATTATCACAGAGTAGTGGACGGTTCGTCCCACGTTCTCACCAAAGAAGCTAGCTGCTTCGAAAAGATGGAAGATCAAGCTTTGATCTCCAAACGACCCTTCTCAGCGAGAAAAAAGGTCTTTTTCACACAGGGGGGCTGAGCCTCCAAAAATATCGAAGTCACTCAAAGTGAGTGGAGCTAGGAGATCAGCTATCCCTCCTAAACTCAGGCTTCGAATCTCGTCTCCTCTAAAAATCTCCTGCATCCGCTTTTAAAACTTTTTTCCTTGGCGGGATCTGTAACAACCCCGCTCTTTGATCTGGGGCTCTGATAGGTCCTTGGCCGTGAACCGTGTGCAAAACTATATTTGTTCTTTATATCGGCAGCACACGTTGGGTCATTAGGACGTCTCATCAGGGGGATGGTCTGCCTTTGTTAGTCTTTTGTGTTATAGTGTCTTCGCTGTAGACATCGGGGCGCCTCGCTATTGTCAAGTCGCTCCTCGCTTGCGAGTCGAAAGTTGACTCCTTTTGTAAGTCACCCCTCGGCAGGGGGAACTATTCTTTTCGCATTCCGCCGCTGGGCCATGAGGAGGGGAAATCTCACACCGCACAATGAGCACTTTTGTTGGAATGAATTTCTCAGAAGTGAAACAATCCAAGAAGGACTCAGTCGTTCCTTTAGCTGCGATGAGCAATATGATCAAAGTTAATGATGAGGTAGTGGTGGTAGAGCCTCTGATGATATTTCAATGAACTCTGATCACCAAGAAGAAAGAAGGGGATGCAGAGGAGTTGCTAACGTACGAGTTAGCCCCATAGCCGATGTCTCTATTCGCCGAGGGGATAATGAGAAAAATCAAAAAGTTAGCACTGTATGATGCTTTCCCAAAATGTAATCAATTGATCAATGTGAAGAACAGTTTCACGGTAATCGATGGCGGCTTCTGCTCCATAGAGTAAAGTGGAACACCAACACCACCTTCGCCTCCATCTGCGATCAATATGTATCGTACATAATCAACCATTACGGCAGCAGTTAAGCTGTGTTTTTTGATGGTTATGAAGACACGAACTCCACGGAAAGAGACGAACAACATCGGAAAGCATCAAGTAAAGCATCAGTGGATATTGACTTCAATAAGAACATGGTGGCTACTGTTCATCAGGAAAACTTCCTTTCCAGTGAAAGGAGCAAAACCAAGCTCTTTACTATGTTAGTTCAGGCCTTGGGTGCAAGAGGTATACAGTCTACTACAGCCTGTGGCGTCACGACAAGGCTAAACTCTCTGAGGCATTTTGAAAAAATTTCACAACTATTGGATCCATAACAAAGAAAGACAGAGTCCTAAATAAAATGCGAAGCCAATTTTTAAAACAGAAACTTAACGAGGAATTTTATTTACAAACAACAAAAAATTTAACATTTAAGGTTATAACATATTCAATTTAACTCTGTGCAGATCTACAATGCACGCTCCCGGACCTATACAGTCCCAACACAGGAGCTTAAAACAAACACGTCCACACAAGGCGGATTCTGTGCGGCCTCTCCCTAGATGTCTGGATTTTCAGCCGGGGGGGGGGGGGGGCGGGCGGATTATCGGCTGACAGCTCTTCTTAATGCCGAAACTTTATCGCCCGCCGATGTCACTCGCATGAAGTTATCGCTAAGAGAAGACAGTTTTATTACGGTGATATAAACCATTTTCTGTTTTCCAAACAGTTACCCTCACCACTTGTTAGGGAAACCGCCATTCCAGGGATTAATCTTCAGGCAAAAACTCTTACACTTGTTTAAAAACGATGGGAACCGGCCAAAAACTGCCCCGATAACACGCAGCTGTGTTTCTCGCACTCTGTGAGGTTTTGGGAAAACTAACCCCATACTTCCAGTACGCTACTTGTCAAAGGAAATGCTGACTGCAGTATTGTCAGAGGTGAGTGGCAAAACACCTCTCATTCAACTGTGGTGATAGTAGATAGGTAAGACCTGCTCGTCTTACTTGTGGCACTCACCCCACGAGACACGAATGTGTTTTTCATGAAGGCCGGACGGGGCAACACAGAAGACAGGCTCTACTATTCCCAACATCTTCAGGTCTTATCATTCAGCTGACCCCATTAAGTAAATTTAATTAATTTATATAATCCATTAATATTCAATAATACGTTATACACTATCTGGCCAAAAGTATCCGGACACCCCCTAAAGAAGTGGATCTAGCCGGTGACGTAATTTGATGCGTAACCGAAAGCTATAAAAGTATTGGTAGTGGTTTGTCACCTCCTCGTTTTAACTTTAATTACTTTATTCACTGGTATTAATTACTTTACTTAATTAATTTAATTAATTTTAAGTCTCTTATTTTTTCCTTACTGTTTAACTTAATTTTAATTTTTCTCCTTACCCCTATCTACATTTACGTAAGCTTTAACTTATTCTTTTTTCACGAGCACTGAATTACAACTCGATTTCGAGTATCACTGCGATTGTTACCTTGAAATGTCTACCGTGCTGACCGGAGATAAAGTCCAATCGGACCAGGGAGCTCCAGTTTATACCCCAATTAGCCGGATCAGGTCATATTTATGCGTTTGTGAGACGATGAGTAAGTCAAAGGAGCTTAGTGACTTTGATCGTGGCATTATAGTGGGATGCCACTTTGGTGGGAAATCATTTCGGGAAAATTCGGACATTTTACAGAAGCTAAAATGATAGTGAAGACTTTGACTTGTTTGAAACTTTTTTCGAAGTATCAGATTGACGGCTTTTAATATATAGGAAAGCAGTTGATGAAATAAATTGTATATAATATATTTAATGTAAGTAACTGTTGTTTGAACCTACTTTTGATAACCATTTTTTGATCATATGAACAACTTTTATACATTTTCGTTTGTTTTCTTACTTCCTCCTTTGTACTACAAGTGTTCTTCGGTATATTATGAGATATACATTATACGTACAGGTATACATAATTTATTATTTATATGGGTTATGAATACTATACGTATCTAATTAAACAGCACACAAAGTGATAAAGAGAGTTACAGACCATGGAAACGAAACTTGAGTGACGAGCATTTTACAAACAAAATGTTGAAAAGTACCCCTAAAATTCAAAACGCTCTAACTATTTACCTGGTGAAGATAAATTAGCATAATTATATAAATTTTTGAAGGAAAATTTTCGCTCTACAACATTCTCTATCACGAGTTTTCTGAGAAATGGAAGGGGAAATAGTTAGAAGAGGAAGTTTGACGAGATATCTGAACCGCTACCACTTTTTTTGAAAAATTTTCATATTCAACGGCTCATATCTCGAAAACGGTAACACTTGGGTACAAACATGGCTATATCATTCGTAAGGAAATTTTAGAAGCTTTATTTTTTAAATTTGACAATTTCCTGTGCTACGCACCGTTTTCGAGATAAACGCCAAAAACTAAAAAAAGGACCTTCGGACCCCCCCCCCCCCGCGGCGCCTGATATCGACGGGACTTTATTAGGCGTTGCTCAGGGTACCAACCCCTACACATTCCTGAAAAAATCTCAACCCCTTCATTTAATACTTGATTCTCCGCCATTTTGAGCAAATTTGACTGGACTATTACTATGAAAGAGTAGTTTTGAGCAATCAGTGCAAAGCGTAAACCTAATTAAATAATATATGTAATCAGAACCAATGGGGGGGGTTATAACCCCCATCAACCCCCCCCTTGCGTACGCCACTGGCCTAGGATCATAATCAGGCAGGTTAGCAAGTTCTTCGTTATTGATTAAGTATATCCTATTGTAAAAGTGAGTATTTTAGCAGACGACTACCACATACCAGACCAGTAATCTGGTCAGTAAGTAGATTTGTACGAAGTGATTTGTTCGGTGGGTGTGAAACATGTTATACTTCACTTTTGGGAACGCTTATTAATTTTTGCAATTTTTAAATGTCTGGTAAGTTAATGTTCAAGAACAAAAAGTGTCAGGAAGTAACATTGATATTGTTGTTCTAGATTTTTCTGTACTATACTTTTTGAAATAAACCTACGTTTCTACGAAAATTGATTTTGAAGTTGGAATAAGGCGCGGAATGCTCTGTTAGAGGGGGGAAGGCGCCCCTGACTTGCAGAACGACAGCGAAATTAGTGGCATGAGCGGCGACGTGAAAAAACAGGTGGTATCGTGCAGCGATCCTCTTGATGACGACTTGGTCTAAAGAGGATATGGTCGATCTGGAGAAGGTTGTTATGATGTTTGGGTGTTAGAATTGTCTATGTTAGTACACTGCTGGCCACTGTAAATGCAACACCCTGAAGGAAACATGCAAATAACATGAAATTTACAACATGCATTAGCGGAGGTGAGATATGCAAATGATTAGAATTTCAGCGCAGACGCACATCACGCGCGCCTGTGGCGCCACTTCAAAGCGCTATTTAAGACTTGGAGATTTCGACGATTTCAAGTTCGGCAATTGTGTTTTTCTTGTGGTTTTTTCAAAAAAACGATCAATTATGCCTCGTCGAAAACAGCGATCATCTTTTGATCAAGTATTCGAGTTCGACAGAGGAAGGATAGTGGCCTACCGAGATTGTGGATTATCTTTCAGGGAAATCGGTAGTCGTGCTGGACGAAACCAAACAACTGTAATGCGGATATGTGATCGTTGGATGCAGGAGGGTACAACGGACCGGCGTGTTCGATCGCATCCACCTCAGCGCACCACTTCACGTGATGACAGGCAAATTGTGCGCATGGCAGTGACAGATCGCTCAGTCACATCACGAACCATAGCACAGCACATGCAGTCTGTAACGCATCATCCAGTGTCTGCACGTACTATTCGACGCCGTTTACAGCAGAGTGGTCTGTCCGCAAGACGTCCATTCCTTTGTCTACCCTTGACGCAGAACCACAGACGTCGTCGCCGCCAATGGTGCGATGACAGAAGGATGTGGACGGCAGAATGGAATGAAATTGTTTTTACTGACGAGTCACGCTTCTGTCTGCAACACCACGATGGTCGCATTCGAGTCTGGAGACACTATTAAGAGAGGATGCTGAACAGCTGCGTTATGCACCGCCACACTGGTCCTGCACCGGGTATTATGGTATGGGGCGGTATTGGATATCACTCTCGCACACCTCTAGTACGCATTGCCGGTACTTTAAACAGCCAGCGCTACATCTCCGAGGTGTTGGAGCCAGTTGTCCTTCCTTACCTTCAGGGCTTGCCCACAGCCATATTTCAGCAGGATAATGCGCGACCACTTGTGGCACGCATTGTCCAACGTTTCTTCGTCAATCGCCAGATTGAATTGCTTCCCTGGCCGCCTCGCTCTCCGGATCTTTCGCCGATAGAAAACATGTGGTCCATGGTTGCTCTACGATTGACCCAGATTCCATCCCCAGCTGCCACAGCAGATCAACTTTGGCAACGTGTGGAAGCTGCTTGGTCTGCTGTACCCCAAGAACTCATCCAAAGTCTCTTTGAATCAATGCCAAGGCGTGTGGCAGCGGTGATCTCCAACAATGGCGACTACTCTGGCTACTGATTTTGGCAGGAACCACACTTCACAGAAGTCTATAAATTTAATCATTTGATACTTGGTCAACATGTTATCTACAAAATAAATTTTGTTGTGATATCTCTTGTCTTTCTTGGTGTTGCAATTTGGGTGGCCAGCAGTGTATTTACAGAGACGTTTTATTGGTGGTATGTCTCAATATTATTGTGCTGCAACCAGCGCATTATACTTTTTGCTTTTTCTCTGACCCATTTATTATTCGCGAGTTGTTCAAACCAAACCTTGTAGTTATTTTGAGTTGGGGTTACTAGGAGAGGGCAGTTTTGGAGATTACACTTTGTAAGATAGTGGAGCCAATCTCCCCTCTCTCCACACGCGCAAAGGTCGGTGTCCCAAATTTTGAATCTTTCAAGGTAGGCCGGGAAATTACCGTGTGCTGTGTCCACTTGTACAAGGTCCCTATCACATTCTAGGTGGGATAGTTGGACGATGGGGAAGAATTTATATGCCTCTCCCCCGGTTTTGCTGAATTGCCAGAGGTCCTGGCATTCTTCCAAAATGGCAGTTCTGAGTTGTTTTCTCAAATGCGATCGTGGCTAAGAAAGATTTGTTGTGGGGAGGGAAGGGGTCATTTGCGAAAATTTGGCCAGCTCATCTGCATGTTCAATTCCGTGTATTCCACTGTGCGCTTTAACCCACGTAATATTGAAATGACCGTCCAAATCACTAATTAGATCATGGAGCTCCGCCAGTTGTGGGTTCTTGGAGAAAGGCGTGTTTATCGCTTGAATTGATGAGCGGCTGTCGGCAAGAAATCTAAAGGGGGAATTTTTAGATTTTGCCCATTTTCTCGCCTGTATTATTTTGTGGATTTCTGCTTCGTATATTCTATTGCCGCTTTCCAGGCGGCTGAACCAGGTGTGTATTTCCTGCCCTTTATGGTACGCTACAAAAGCTTAGCCTATACCTGTTTCTATTTTTGAGCCATCTGTATAGATCTCTAATTTCCTAGTCTGATGGGATACCTGAATGTAGATTGAGTCAGCCGGATGTGATTGCCAGATGTCGTTGTCCTTACAGTTACTTTCTGCGTCATAGGTGACGCCAAAGAATATTTGATTCACGCTCAGTCGAAGGACAAGTTCCTAAACAACTTGTTTGACTGCTAAGATGATTGGGGGAATACCCGAAAGGACCTGTAGTGGCGAAGTTGGGTCTGTGCAGTTGGCTTTGGTGATTGCTAGGAGGAAGTGCCACTGACATTTTCCTAATTCTTCCTCACATTTTGTGTCTATTTTTAAGCCCCAGATTGGAGCTCCGTAGGTTAGAATCTTTTCCGCTACCATCTTGTACCATGTCTTGATAAGTTTTGGCTGGACACCCCAGTGCTTATTGGAAAGGCTTCTTAAGAACTTGAATGCCTCCCAGACTTCATGTGTTTGGGCCTTGCAGTGATCTCTCCAGTTATGTGTGCTGTTGATTATTAGACCTAGATATTTCAGTTTTTTCTACGGACTGTGGGGTTTTCCATTAACTTTGATTCCCTCTATCTTATCTTTTAATCTTAGTCCTGTTATGCTAATTAAGGGCCCGTAACGTGTTCAAGTGATGTTTATTTTTATGTTTATAAATCTGTATCTATTGAGGAAGATGTATGTGTAATATATAATCGCACTTCAGTAAAAATATGTAAGGAGGTGGTGGCTTAGGTTCAGTGTTTGGTGGGCTGGTGAAAGATTTAAATCTTAAAGTATTAAAATAGAAATGTAAATATCCTTTTTTTTTCTTAGTCCCGTAAAATCCTACATTTCTCTAACTTACTCCTGTCTTGCGGTTGCTATGCAGTAATCCAATACGTCTTGTTTTGCCATTTCGGTTCGGGCGTGCGTTGCTTGATCCCCACGTGAGGGGGAAGGCAATAATATCGAAACCAGCCCAATGGAATGTTGATGATTCCCACAGAAGCGCAGGCTCCAGGCACCCCTTTCAGGAGCACCGGCCCTGCACGCGGATGGATACAGCGCTGGGTGCAGGCAACGTTCGCAACGAAAAATATTTAAACGAAAACAGAAAAGCTAATAAAAAGCCAAGTTTTGTGCAGAGAAAAAATTAATATAACTGTCAACAACAAGTTGGGTAAACAATGCTCCCACTTTCAACGTGTGTCGTAACCCGGGGCTTCGGCGCGCACGGGAACTCCTTTTTCGTCACCCGGCTACGGCAGCGGAGGTTTCTTGGAGAAAAAAGAGTTTTGCATGGGAGTTGAGGTCTCTCGAAAAAAACACTCTCCCTGCTGTCTGCTATGCTTGACTGTTTTTGCGGTCTCCGCCGTGACTGAAGATGCCCGCCTAGTTCAGCGCCACTTCAAGAGATGAACCATCCGCCGACTGCATTGGAAGGCATGCCTCTGTCTATTCCTGTCTATATTCCCTTTCTTTCCCTTTTCAACCTCTCCTTTTTTTAGTTAAAATACAGCCGGCTGAGGTAATATGCATTTTTATTATAAATATTTTTTTTGAGTTCATTTAAGTTAATAAGGAGAAATAATGCGTCACCAGCCACCTCTGGTGTAAAATGTATAATGTAATATTTCAATTGCAAAAAAATGTAAATTAATGAGGCATTGTTAATAATTGTAATTGATATTTTAATATGTGTTTAAATTTAATAAATTGTTGTTGCCTCTAACCTTGAATTCTGTCGTTTTGAGTTGGTTTTCTTGTCATATCACCATATTAACATTTTAGCCTGTCTATTTTTTTTAAAGTAAGGAATGCTATACGATCGCTCTCCTTTACACTATGTGTAGAGTGGTTAACCTTAATAGAAAATTAAAATATAACAATGGTAACTAACCCAAATAAGAACCATAACAGTCCTAGGCCTTCTGGGATTCGAGATCTGTTCTAGTAGAGTATTTGAGCTTTGTCTCAGTTAATCTGTTTGTGTTGACTCACCCACCGGTTGAATTTGAATTTGCCTAGTGAAGTGTTGATATTCCTTATTAGATCTGATTTTTCGCGGCCCTTAATTGCTACTAGGTAGTCATCTGCAAAAGCCTGTACTCACGTGTGTTCCAGTCAGGTAGTTGACAGAATGGTGTCCGCCACTATGTTCCATAGTAGCGGTCCTAAGCCTTGGGGGCAACCTCCATAAGTTTCTTTTGTTGTCGATATGCTATTCTCTCCCAATTGCACTTGCCAATTGTTGAGAAAAGAGGAAAGGATGGCTTTAATGTAATTTCGACTAGGTGAGGTTTCAATTCGTTCAAGGACTGACTTCCAACGGAGGCTATCAAAAGTTCCAGAGATAGCTATTGAGATTAGAGCCGTGAGACCTTTGTTTTCCTTGTCTTTTTGCAGTAAGCCTGGATACTATGCAGAGCATGTTCTGTCGAGCTGCCACATTTGAATCCGAACTGTTTTCTGTGCCAAAAGCCTTCCTTTGTGAATGCGTGAGAGATCCGGCCATGGATTATTCTTTCAAGTATTTCTCCTAGGGTGGGAAGGAGGCATATGGGCCTATAGGACTTGGGGTTATTTAGTGGCTTGCCCTGTTTGGGAAAGAGTACAACTATCGATTTTTAAAGGAGGTCGGAAAGTGTCCTAGTTCTAGGCATTTATTTAGTGTTGCGAAGATTAAGTCTGGGTTGCTTTCGATTAATCTCTTGAGGAGCCTATAGTCTGTCAGATCGTAACCTGGAGATTTCCGCACATTAACGTAACTGAGAATTCTTTTTAGTTCTAGAAAGGTGACCGGCGGATAAGTGTGGAGAGTGCTATGTTCTTTTCTTGTGTATTTATCCCGTTCGGTGATGAAAAGGGTGCGGAGGAATTTATCCTGAAGTTTTCCTAACACCAGGGAGATAAGAGTCTAAAACGTTAGCCAATAAGGATTGCTACACGTATTTATTTGTGGCAATTTTAAATACTTTGTCACATGGATCCACCGTGGCAAAGCATAGGTTTTGCCAAGCGCTGGTCCTAGCCTTTACTAATGCGTGTTTATAGCGGGCTCGCTCCTTTTTTAATTTCGTCCAGTTCCTGGATTTCCTGTCTGGGTCCGCGTCTTTTTGAGCCTTTCTGCGGAGTGCCTAAACTTTGTTTCTCTGGATTTTTAGGTCTTGAGTCCAGTAAGCAGGTTGCTTTAATTGTGGTGCCTTCTTGAATCTGTATTTCTTTTGGCCCCGTTAGTTAGGGTTTCTAGAAGAGCTTGTACGGCGATATCTAGAGAGGTCTTATTTTTCGCGTTTTTAATGTCTTCTTTTATCATTAGGGTTTCCGCTTTTGATTGATTTTTAAATCTTATGATTGCCGTACTTTGTATCTAACCCATGACGGGAATGTGTGTTGAGATTCAGCTGAGTCGAAAAGGTTATGCACTTATGGTCATTAAAGGAATCTAATTTGTTATCTTCTGCGTGAGCTGGCCTTTGCTCGTGGTTATGTCTGGCCAGCCTTGCTTATCTAGAGTCTGATAGGTGGGAGGATTGTTAAGGTCATTGTGAACCACAAGTCTGTGGGACAAAATAAAATCTAGGAGTTGTCCTCCTCAAAGTGATCGTAGCCCCACGTAGTGGAGTGGGAGTTAAAATCTTCAAAGAGGAGCCCTTGACTTGTAGTTTTATTCTGTATCGTTTCTAGTTCTGCTAGAAAATTTTGGAAGTCGTGTTCCGGTCTGACATATGCGCTAATGACCGTTAGTTTGGTGTGCTGGTTTTCGATGAGAACTGCTACATGATGTTCCCTTTCTGACAGGTGTACCGGACTGAGATCTAAGTTTGCTGCTATTGCTGGGTTGGTTCCAAATTTTTCCGAGACAGCGGCGTCTGTCGAACAGTAGGTTTTCCAGCGAACGCCAAAACCCGCCAGCCTTCCTGTTCGTTTGTCAGCTGCGGCATCCTGAAGGAGGGCTACACTTACATTGTTCTCCGCTAAGTATTGACTCAGCTGAATTGTGCCGTAGTCTACTACTGTGTACGTTAATTTGGGCAAATTTAAAAGAGTCACCGTCTTTTGGCTGAGGGGCACTAGGCGAACTCATAGTTTTATGAGATGAAGTTGAGCCAGAGTGTCGTGTTAAGCTACTAAATGTCTGTGTGTTCCTAACATGCTGGGTCTCTGTTCTTTGCGTTGTCTTCATACTTTTGCCATAAAATAGAAACCCAGTGTCCGAGCGAACTAAGAAGCAAATTCTCTGGAGGTTCAATTTCGGGCGTCTATTGTGGGATTTTTGCTGCACTGATTGCGTTGTGTGTTAGGTGTTTGAGTTTAGCGGCCCAGTGGTAATATGTGACCGGAGCCTAGCTCCAGTGGGCGTGTTATACACGTCGAATTTGCGCGATGTGGGTTACTATTTCTGTTCGTGTGTCTTCCTTGCCACTGGGAGGAAGGTTTTTGTGTTTTAATTAGAAGCTCCCGGAGCTGAGGCGTCATTGCCGATTCCGTGATGTGAAGTGTGGGTGTGTTTCCAGTATTTAAGTTGGTGTGTGTTGGTAGTGGAGGGTAATGAGAGCTTGGCGATGAGAGCTGTCGTGAAAAGAGGTTGCCTGTTGACTTGGTTACCTTGTTCTTTGTTTGCTGCCTTGGGTAGTTGTTTCGTTGTTGATTGTAGTAGGTAAGTCTTTGGTATTGATTGTTGCTTGTGCTTAGGCCTGCCGTCTGAGTCTACTGTTGTGAGGTGAGAGCTCTGTTGTAATTTGATTGAGTTTTTTTGCTTGGTTGCCCTTCCTTTTTTCCTTTCTTCATCGATGATTTGTGCTAAGATCCTTTTGTAGATCTTAGCACTCGGGTGAACTTACAGGATGCCTGTCATCATTCCTTGCGGTCCCTCCTCATATTGCCCTGTTTTCGTTGGTGATGATACAATTCTTGTAGCGGACATTTGTTGCCGTGTAGGATTCGTCTGTATATCCATGAGCTGCGCATTTACTACATATCGGCTCAAATTGGCACTGATATGATTGGTGGTACTGTAGTCTTTGGCACTTGAAACAACTGGTTACTTCAAGATAGTTTCTTATGCGGCTCACCCTAAAGCCTGTGTAAATGGGCTCTCTCTTTATTATTTCGTCTGCTAGGGTTCTTGGGAGTCTGATTTTCCAATGTTTAGTTCCTTTTCCCGATTGTAATTTCTTAATGAAGCTTATCTCTTTTTCAACTGAGTATTTCTGCTTAATAATTTGTCTTATAATCTCTTCGGTTATCTCCGGTCCCGTGTTATGGATAATTATGTTTTTTACATTTTGGTTCCTGTTTATTTTGTTGCTCAGCTCTTCTTTCATTATGTCCTTCATTTTTGTACACTTTCGACATGTTAAAAGGACATGTTAAAAGGGTAGACATGTTAAAAGGGAGGTAAATCGAATTTAGACGTAAAGAAATGGAAATACTTCTAACACATAAGAAATATCCAAAAATGTGCACCACACAGAGAAAGGAGAAAAAAACTTGTAGCGTTGAGAAACACTGTACAAGCCATATATCGATTTCAAACAGTCTTTATTATACAAAACTGAATTACACTCCTTTAAATATTTAATAAAGCAAACATTAGTAAAACTAATAGACAAGGAAATATATCTGAATTATTATTGGGATAATTTATGTAAAGAAAGACATTTCAGAGTCACTCTCAATCAATAATATGTCAATAATAAAATCATATTCTATCATATCTAAAATCATATTCAATCAATAATAAAAATCATATTCTTGTGGCAAATGACATTTCTGAATGCTCTTTTTTTATTTCATGAAAGGAAACAAGATAATATCCGTGAGATATTATTTTTTATTTTTGGTGATATATTGGAGATATTAGTTTTGGTGAAATAGCACGGCGGCTATGGTTAATAAATCCCCAGATTTCATGATGATGACGTCACTACTCTAGAGGTTTACACAGGTCTCGCCTGAATGGTCTACTGAATATGACTGTGAGGTTCAAACTGCGTGCAACTTTTTGCACATTGTTTGCGAAAGAGAATCGGAACTCGGAAGCAGCATGATATTTGACGTTTCTTACACTCATACCACTAAAGGAATATTGTAACCTGAAAAAATAATCAATGGTGTTCATCTTTACCCATTTATTTATGATTTATTGTTGATTAGTTCTTCGAAAGAATCAAATTCTATAAATTAAAAAATACAGTGTGTTGTCTAACAATAGTAAAAAGTTTAAAATATTTGACAGATTTGATTGTTTGGATTTATAAAATTAGATTGTTTCCAAGAATTAGTATAGTAATATAGGTAATGTATATGAGGAAACAGAATAATTTATTATATCTTTACAACAGTCATATAATTTGTCAGTACCTTAAGAGCTTTGACTGTAAGAACTATTAAAAGAAATCGGGCAGACCTCTTTATTTTTAAACTTTTAAGTTTTTAGTCTGTAGTAAATAAGCCATTTTAATCTTAAACTTGGAAGCTATTTTTTACTTTTATGAAATTTTCTCTTGTTTATAAACAAAGTATAACAATTTAAAGTAACCATTGTCCATCATTTAAGTTAGTAATCACAGATACGTACATACATGTATACAGTGCTTTTTTTCTAAAAAAATTAGGTATAAAGTGTTTTTTCTAATAGAGGTGTGTATTTTCAGTACCATGCTTTCACATGTCATGTCACAAGGGAACAAAAAACTTGCAATTAAAAAACATATCTTTTGTTTTATATTAACAGCTGATTCGTAAGTTTCTTAAAATTTCGGTTAAGTTAGGCTGAAATAACACTAAAAAAAAGGTGGGGATATGTTGTATCCCTGCGTACCCCCAGAAAAAAAAGGCCCTGTATATTTATATATATATGTGTGTGTGTGAGAGTATAATAGTGCACTTTTAATAGAGCTATTCATTGTAGGATTTTGTTGCTTTGCCACAATATTAGACAGTGTAAAATTCAATATTTAGCATGTGCTGTAAGATGAGGTTGTTTTTCAATATTATTCTTTATTTACTGCAACTTGAGGAGAATATGCTGATAAAGGTAACCTTTATTGAGGACATATTAATAACAGCATATTTTCTGAAAGTTTGGCTAAATATTTCATATAACCAAAAATCAGAGAGAATTATTTAAAAACTATTCCTTAGTATCTATTATGTAATACATAATAGCTAATTTCTCTTTTCAGGCTTGTCAAAACTTTCTCTATTGAATATGTTATCTTTTATTATATACTAGGTAAGAAAGAATATTTTTACAGTTTACTTTTAACTTTTCAAATAACATTTTTTTAAAGTTTTATATATATATATTTTCAGGGTTTAATTGATTTTTTTTTTTTCATTTTTGAAAAAATTTTACTAGCAGATCCCAAATTATTCTCAGCTAGACTACCCTAAGGTACAAACTCCAATTATTGAATCACTGTCTAAGGTCATCATTAAGTACTTATTAAGGTCATAGCTTGGATTTATCTTGCTTCCATAATAATTTAACTAAGTAATTTTTCTATTCTGATATATTAGTTAGAATATATTCTTTTGATATCTCTTCTTATTACTGTGCTTTCTAAAATTAATAACATAGTTAAAATTCTGGAAATATAATTAAAGTATAAATTCCTTTTCAGATTTTATCCTCATAATTGGTTTGCTTTCATTCATTATGGAACGTAAGGTACAAATTTAATTTCACTTCATCAATTCATAAAAGATTTTAAAGTTAAGTGAAACTTCTCTAAGGTGGCCAGTAATGGTTCCGAAAGAAAGTGGCTGTTGAATAGGTGTAGATTTCACTATAGCAGCCAGTAATGGTTAAAAAAAATAAGGGTCTGTTTTGAGGGTTGGCTGGCTAGAGAAGTTTCAGTGTATGTGTATGTATTTATGTATATACTTACAAGTTTAAATTAAGGAATGATAAGTTGTCTATACTTGTAAAGTATTTTTGTTTAATATTTATGAGTTAATAAAATATTAGTCAGATTCATGCATGGGGGAAAGATTTATTGGCACATATAGTTAAGGAAAACATTTCAATTGTTTGAAAATTTATCATTTTTAATTTTTAAGTTATATCTTATATCAGCGATACAAAAATCTTTCCTTTGACATTCAATTATGAATGGTCAATATTTGACCACCAGTTTAACATTTCAACTGATCTGTAAAAATTATAAAAAAAGTTCTTTAATAGATTAAATTGTTAATAAATGAGCAAATAAAATAAAGGTTCCTTTAACCATCTACAATTATGTGAAATGTGACAAAATAGTGGGTTATAGGTTATAAAATAAAAACTGTAAGTTAGTAAAAGTTATTAGATATTGGGCATGTATGTGTAAATCCTCTCAAGAAGTCTTTATTTTAACTGCTCATATCTTAATTAGAACAGTCCAGTGGAAAAACTGTTTTACACAACAGTAATGATTTCATGGTTTTTGCTGTATATTTCAGTATAAATAGTAAGCATATTTCCATTTAATAAGTTCTTGAAATAGGTTTATCTTGCTTAGTATATATGCTGTAATAACCTTAATGAGAATTAGTAACATAAATTTTGATAATATTGATTTGATGTTAAACAGTTTAAACCTGCTTTTTCATTTATAAGTGCTTTGGATTTTGTGTTTCTTTCAAGCAGTCTTGAGGTAATAGTACCTGGTACTGTTTTCATAACAGTAACCTTGCCTCATTTTGTTTAGTTGATTTTATATTGTCTAATCACTTTTCTTGTAGTTATAAAATAAAATTTTTTATCCTACACTTAGTAGATTTTTTTTTAAAATTATGCCCGCCATCGTCTTCTCAGACATAAGGCATCTTGTAGTCCAATACAACAGGTAGGTGGCTCCAGAAAGGGGGAGAACCCCAAAGTCATTACAAGAGCGAACGTCAAGTAGGAAGGGGCAAAAGATGCTCTCCAGTCATATGCATAGTATTGCAGAGTGGGCAGAATGGAGAAACGGGCTTAGTAGAAACTGACGATTGGGACTTTATATTTCAAAGCTTATATAAAAGTGTTTTATGCACTATTTTTAGCAGTGTTGTTATGCAATCTTGCTGCTTTTATACCTCTGGTTATGTTACATTGAGAGAATTACATTTCTATATTTTTGTGTAGCTGGGAACAGTCATACGTTGCTATTATTTTAGATTTTTTTTCTGCTAAATTATTTATAATATTTTTACAGCCAGAAAGTAGTTATAGTTTGTAATTAATAGTATAGAACATTTTTGGAATTTGCTATATTTATAAATTTCACAGTTTTTGCAGTATTATTTCTGTATAATTCTCAGACAGGATCTTATGTAACTGAATTTTCAATATTTAAATTCTACATGTTTAAATAAAGCATAGTGTAAAGTGTATGTATGTAATAATACTGTTTTCATGTTTGCTGCTGCATCTAGAAGTTTTAAGCCTAACATTTTTCAGTTTTGATAAAAAGCATTTGCCAGTCTTTCCTATTTTTTATGGCAGTCAATATAAATATGATTCCTTTCAGAATCTATGTTAAAAGCAGGTATCCATTATACAGTCATTGGTGATTCTGTTTTTGTTGCTAATGCCCCTTGGTAGGAGGTTCCAATCACCAGGTCCTAATAGGCTATTGGGCTGAAAGGGGCAGCTCCTGTTTTGAATTAGCACCACAAGGGTCAGAGTCTGACTTAGCTAAATGACTGGTCCTGTAATTTTGAACTGAGTCAAGTGACGAAACCGGAACACTTGACCCTACACCTCCAGAGGTAAATTTGAGAACTTGGAGGACATTGCAGCCACGACCTATTTTACATGCCCCGGCCACCATTAGTGAACCATCCTGGCTTAATATCTACCGGTGGATTTGCAGCGACAAACATTGAACCAGGGATGTTCAGATCTCTGGCCTGCTGCTTTTGCCAACTGGGCCACTGCGTCCATCATTGGTGATTCTAATGTTCTTGTATGAAAATCTTTTTCATATAAAATTTCATAACTACTTTTCTTAATATCTATCCTGGTTTTCATTCTGGTCATCTGGTTTATGTGAGAATTTATGATCTTGATCTGTCCTGTACAACTCTTTAGTATTATTTTATTTATATATTTTTATTCTGTGACTTGATTTTGGTATCACAATATGAACTTGTTTTCAACAATTATTTGTTTCAGTTCAATAAACAATTATGGCTTGAAAGTGTTTTGAAGAAGCTGTATAAAAAAGTGGATACACTTGGAGCTGTAAAGAAAGTAATTTCTCCTTTTTCTGTTACAATATTTTTACATCAATCATAATGTTTTTTTCTTTTTTGTGTGTGCTATTCTTGAGGATACTCTAGTAACTTAGCATAAAATGTATCTCTTTTTGTGGAAAAAGTAAATATATCATATATGACCCTAAATACTTCTGAAATTTGTTATTAAGCTATAATTGGTTTGCTTTTAAATATTTTATTTTTTTTATGTTGTTTCATGCAATTGAATTTTTCATTTATAGCCTAGAAATCACCAGAAAAAGAAACTTACTGTACCCATTGTTCGTTTAAAAGTAAGTTAAACACTGTGTCTAGTCAATTAGATATATATTTAAGATTGTCACTACATATTTTTATGACTTTTCTCTAGATGTAAGTTAAATATCATGAACATAATTTGTAATATTTTAATTATATTACTGTGATATTAAAAAAATATGTTCCTTTCAATTTATATATAACTTATATACATTAAAACAATGTAATTCTTTGTATGTACGTGCCCATACTCTAAAAGATCTATTAGGCCTACTTCTAAAATTAAATTTGGATTCATTTCAGAATATCAAATATATTGAACCTTGTATTTGTGATTGGGTACAACAGTATTTCATGTAACTCATTTTAATAGGAATTTTGTTCATTATATAAAAAAATTGAATTACTGCTAGTTTTTGCAGATATTAAAACTGTCAGTGATCTTATTTCCTACTAGCCGGGCTTCGCCTAGCTACGCTCAAGCCATCCGTGTAACATATTTATGTACTTTGGGCCCCACAAAAGAAAAAAAAAGCCTACAAATGTATTAAATTCAAGTGAATAAATTCCTTTCAATTTTCATTCTCGTCGCTGCCGACAGATGGCAGCACCACTGTATCAGATGATTTGGTTTCTCAGCAGTGAGTGATTTTAGAATGAAAATATCTCTAAAACTATTCAATTAACAGAATAAGTGTACACAGAAAAAATTATCAGTTTTCGAAGTTCTTTCCAAATATGTAACATTTATGTACTTTCATGAGAAAAAAAATTACACCGTTTCCTGTATATTTGTCGGCCATTTTTTTTTCGAGGATCGGTGCCCGCCTGGATGAGTTACGGTCATGTGATCTCTCGACTTCCACTTGTCTCTTTACTAGTATAGATAGTATCCTCACTATTTAAATACTTATGAATTGATTTAAATTTTGTATTATAAGCTTAAAAGAAAAAAATAGTTAAACATGAAAAGCATATAAATTTTCTATGTCGATTTTCTTCAAGCCAATTATAGTCTATAATTAAACAGGTCTGATTGATGTTATTTTTAAATAGTGCCAAGCATTTTTATAAAAGGTAATTTTACTGGTAGAAAAGATTATATAATTGTAAAATAAATTAATTTATCTGTTTACTTGAAACTTCACTGGTTTTAATTTAGGTTTACTTTCTTTTTTAAAAAAAACATTTGCTATAGTTCTGATGTATTTATTTGGAAATTTTAACCTATTTATAAGTTTTAACTTAAAAAAAATTGAATATTACTAGTCAACATTATAATTATTTTATCAGGTTGAAAAAAGGAAAGAAAACAATAAAGAAAAAGGAAACATAAATTCTCAAGTGGTAAGTATACATTATTATAGTAAATGTTGAAATGAAGTACGAGTCATTTTCGAAAAGTAAAGATACAATGCCGCATACTCACTCAAAAAAATTTTAATTGATTAAATATACATAGCAAATTACTTACTGGTACATGCCTTATTTTTCAACATAGTTGCTGCCATTGACAAAGCATTTAAGTCTGGGTACAAGCTTTTGTATTCCACAGTCATAAAACTTTGTCGCCTGTTGTCAGAACCACATTTCAACTTCAATTTTGATCTCATCATTGTCGTGAAAGTTTTGCCCCGCAAGATGTGTTTTCAGGTAAAGGAATAAGTCCCATGGTGCAAGGTCTGGGCTGTATGGCGGAAGATCTAAAATTTTCTATACGAAACTTTTGAGTAGTGCTTTGATTTGAAGCTCTCGGTGAGGATGAGCGTTGTCATGCAGCAAGCAAACTCCTCTTGTCAAAAAGCACCTGTGTTTATTTTGAATTGCCCATCTGAGACGTTTTAAAGTCTAGCAATATGCATCAGCATTAATTGTGGTGCCGGGAGGCATGAAGTCAACCAGAAGAATGCCTTGTCTGTCCCAGAAAACAGAAGCCATGATTTCTTTGGCGGGGATCCTGTATCCCATATTTGGCGGAATTCTGAATTGACGCAGACATTATAAAGATGTGCTGCTCAAACAAGACTCACTGTAAAAATAACAAATGATCTTGAGGGGAAAGCAAAATTTCAAGGTTACAGTCCATGTTGCCAATGGGCTCTCTGAAACTTTTCCTTTGCTGCTATCGGTAAAGTATCTTTACTTTCTGAAAATGCCTTGTATTACTCTTAACTGTCCCAGATTTTAGTCTGAAAAATTTCTTCAAAATATCTTAATTTTAAATATAAAAAGTATCTCAGCAGCTGAAAGCAGTAGAATATCGTACAAAATAGTGTTTATTTTAGCAGGAAATTAATTGTAACGAAACTTAAAAGTGGGAATTTACTGAGAGTAACTTCACTTTTCAAGGAATCAGAGTAGATGGTAGCATCCCAAAATATAGGTAGTCAATTCAAATGGAAAGGAAAAAAGCTGGAAAGTGTTCTGGTAATAGTTTAATAAATTATCTTTTGTAGAAATATATGTAAAGGGCTAACAAAAGATTCTGGAAATCCAAACAGCCATAAAACAATTCTCAGAATGTGGCTTCATTATAACTGATATTTTAATGGGTATTTGTGAATCATTTTGCATTATTTTTGTTCATGATTTAACAAGATTCTGTTGAGTGTTTCTTTTCTTATGTGACATGCTTTTTTATTCATTAATTTACGAAGAAAATATGAAACTTTGATGCTAAAAACTTAAATAGAAATTTTTTTAAACATTCTGAAAATGGATCTTATACTGAATCTTGCCGTTGGTGCGTGAATGCCCAGAGTGCTTGATTTCTGTTTGTTTTTTGTCTATTTTAGTATAATTTTTTATCTATATCTGTTGGATTATTTATTTGTTTTTCATTATGGGGATATGAAGCTTCTGCGCTATCCTTTATTGAAAATGTTTTCTTTGCAGGATATGTTTTATGTTATAGTGATTTAGCAGTCTATGCTTGAATTTTAATTTTGTTTATTTCTATTGTTTACTTTTTACATAAATAAAAAGAAAAGATATTTCATCTTATCTGAAATAGGGACTTGAGCCTTGAAAGTTTGAAAGTTAGTACAAAGAAAAAAAAACATGCAAAAGTAATGGATCATGAGGATTTAGTTGAAGCTTTATTATGTCTAAAGAATACTATGATATACTAAATCAAACCATATTTAACTAAATTGTAGCTTACTCAGAGTAAAAAGCAGAAAAGACTGCCAAAGAAGAACTCTAAAGAACCTTCTAAAGAGGAACATTCTGAGCATAATGAAGAAAAATTCTGGAATTATGTCGACGAATTTGGTATGTATTGTATATATTTTTTCCATATTATAATTAGTAAATAAGTTTTTATTGTACATTATATCATGGAGTTCTCATATTTATTTTTTGAACAGAATTTCTTTTTTATGTTCAGCAAGAGATTTCTTTTGACGTAAGAGAATATTAAAAACCAGACTTCAGTCACCATACTGTTTTAGAAACTGTTTAAACAGCTCTTTTTTTTCAAGGCTTATTACCAGAACTGTCTGATTTTTTAAACTAGAATCTATTTAAAAATCTCAAGGTTTAAACATATGAATTTTGCCATTCTTCTTTGATATTTGATCATGCCTGTTGTATCAAGGGTTGTTTACCTTTATAACAGCACTTCAACCATGTGTTTTGTCTATGTTTTGTTATGATTATCTAGCTTTTCAATAATAGAATTTTTATGGTTCTAAATTTTGAGCAACTTTTGTATAAATTGAGCATTTATATTTCGGAGTGTCTGTGTATCAGGGTGAAATAGATACATATATACAATATATACTATATCATTTTTCTGGAAAGAAGAGAAAATGAATACCTTTGTAAATGGGACCCAATCTACTAAAGAAAAAACATTTCCTTTATATTTTCGAGAAAAGTTACCAGGAAATATTGTTTATAATATGTATGCATAATTATTGGAAAGTAAGGCAAGTCTGTAAGACTCATGCTATCTTAATACTTTATCTTATAAGCTTTTTCAATGTTCCTCTGTCTTCTTCCAGCTTTTTTTTTTTTTTTTTTCTTTCTTTCTTTCTTTCTTTTATGAGCCCTGCAGTAAGACGGGTGCTTTATTATTTTTTCTTAAGATACTACCTTGATTGTAATTAAATATTGCTCCACCTCTCAAAATTTATAGTATGACTGTCTTACAAAGCCAAATTCAGGTTTTTAAAACTGAAAAATTCTGAAAAGTTAAAAGGCCATATAACAGTATAAAAGGATCTAATTAAGATAACTGGCTGTTATTTATATTTCTGCAAATCACTTGTCAATTTTACCGTTTTCTCATTGATAAAAACTATCAAAAATTCTGGAAGTGTTTGCATTAATTTCACTTAAGAATTTGAAAAATTAAGGTCCTTTTGTGTTTTATTTGTTTTATTCATTTTGTTTTTTTATCTGTAAAATTTAGTGGTTTAAGTTCACATACTTTGATATACTGAATTTTTGTATATTATAATTCTTGAATTATATTCACTGCTTGGTTCTATTTTCAATTTCTTTAGTTCAATCTAAACCCTTTCATGGAAATACCAAAAATGGTTTCTATAATTCTGTAAAGATACCATCCACAATTAATTATACACTTTGGAAAAGTATAGGTAAGTTCATTTTTGTTATATGTTGTTTTTTCTCAGTATTTCTTGCATAATGAATGCATTCATAAGTATAGATAGAGGTATCTACCCTTATCTACACAATATGAATTAAAAATAAACGGCACATTTATTTCATAGGTGAAAAGGAAATTTAACATCCTAGGAATATAAGTAAAAATTAGGAATTTCATGAACTTTCTTTCATAGTGTTAGCAGCTACGGCACCACAAGTATACCCAATAATCATGATCCTAGATATTTCTCCCATTGATGCCCGATGGCATAGTCATTAAAAGCATCAAGCTACCACACCACAGGTCCAGGGTTCAATCCTGCGACTGGGCAAGGTTGACTTAGCTTTTCATCCCTTGAGCAGGTCGATAAAATGAGGACCAAGCTTGCTTGGGAACTAAACTCTGGGGGGTCCTATGTCAAGTTGACCACCTGATTGAGACATATGCTATATGGCACCCCAAGCCCATGGTCAAGAAAGCAGAGATGGGTACCGCCAGCATTGGTCCACAGCGGACTGTTGTGCCATGAGTTTAGTTTAGTTTATACTCTCCCATTACTCAGCAAATTGAGGACAACAAATTTCCCATTGAAGAATTTTTATTGTGAGGGACAAAATTCAAGTCAAACCAGCTTGCTTTATAAAGAATCTAGAATATTCCTCAATTTATTGTTAAAAACTGAGCTGGACTATGAAAAAAAAATGGAGATATATTCATGTAACTTCTTTGTCCTCCTGAGGATTTTAGGCTGTTATAAGAAAGGTTGATATGGTCTATAGCAGGGGTCGGCAACCTTTTAGCTGTGGTGTGCCAAGCCACTCTACCATATGATTCAGGGTGCTGCCTTAATTCTTGTTACCAGTAAGTAATAGTAGGTATATATGTATAGGTGTATATATGTCCATCAAATTATATAATGGAGTTCTAGAGGAGAAGAATGTGATAACAAATTTATCTTTTAAACATATTTATTAACAGAATAAACAACAGGAAATTCCAACACAAATTAAAAATTTTTAATGTGAACCTTGTCCCTGCACCTTTTACTAAATATTTCATTATCAGGGGTATAATTTGTCACTTCCAATATCACACAAGATTCTGAATGTTCAGTTGTTAAACAATTCTTTGTGGACTCAAAATATGTTTCATGTAAGAAAAATTTGATCACAGAGATATGTAGAACCAAAAGTGGAAAGCAGAGCACTTGCAATTTTCTTTTAAAGAATTAAATCTTTCCGGCAATGACATCCCACAATTTAATATAGCAGTCGATTTTTCCTTAGTCATCTTCCAGAGTTTTTCGTAATTCTATAAATTTTGCTCTCCATAACTCTGAAGATGTTAGTTCGATAAGTTCCATTTCAAAATTATAAACTTCCAACCACTCAAAAATTGAAAGATCAAACGGGATCATTACATTCGTATACCGATGTGCCGAACAGAACGCACTTGGAACGTACCCACTCAATTTACGAGGGGAGTCCGTGTGACTATACTTTTACTGCTTGTGTACGTAAATGAAAATGCTGAATTTATTTCCAATGTAGAGTAGCGTAGACTGCCATTAAGAACTCCACCACGTGCCAAGCCTGGCACACGTGCCATAGGTTCCCGACGCCTGGTCTATAGGACTATTCCTACTAGAGAATGGTTTAAAATTAAACGTGGGTTTTGTTGTACTTAACTAAGTAGAAGTATATGTAATTTTGCACCAAACAAATTAGGGACTAGAAAAACCTTGAATAATTTACTGTAATTAACAGTAAAATAGGCTCAATTTAGACAGCCTATTTTACTGTAAGTTATAGTGAATGAAGGTTTTTCTATTCCTTAAGCAGAAGTGTTCAAAGTTATGAATTAATCATTGAATGATCTGAAGTGGAAGGAATTTTGTATATTTATATTGAGTAATTTGGATTGTGAGGTAAGTTTATTTATTTATATTGAGTAATTTGGATTGTGAGGTAAGTTTGTTTTTGCTTCCCTTTTAAATTCTTCATTATTCTGCATTATGCTAGGAAACACAATAGCTTTCCCATCCAGGGTCATTTGTGTAACATCAGACAAGTTTACTCTTCTGGGTGAGCCAAAAGAAGAAGGTAAGTGATTTTCTCTTTAATATATGCAATAAAACAAGATTTCACCATGAAGAAGATGGCATGGAAATTTTAAAAAATTAAAAAGAAAAAAAAATCAGGTAGTTTTTTTTTAAAATCTTTGAATTTTTGTATGAGTGGTGTAGGATCAAAACTAGCAACCTCCATCAGACCTTTCTATGGCATTTGTGGGCAATCGTGCTCAGCAGACTGCTTTGTCAAGACTCCTAAATGGTTACATGAAGTGCCTTAAATTTGATCAAGGCAATAAGATCTTCCCCATTTGTGGAAAATGTAACATCAATCATTCGACCACTGACCATCTTCTTTCTTGCTTAGGGCTAGAAAAGGAGGATTTGATGCAGAGTCCCCTCCTTGTCTTGGATTTTTTAACCTTTAGCTTATAGGGCCCATTTTTCTGATTCCCTCTTTAGAACGGGAAATTTCAGACCTCCTATTGCCATTAAGGGGGTTATATATATATATATATATTTAACTATTATAAGAACAGCCATTAAGGGGGTTATATATATATATTTATATGTATATGAAGCAATATGAATATATATATATATATATATATATATATATATATATATATACATATACACAGTCGGACCTCTATTTTGAGAATTTCTCTATTTTGCGAACTTTTCCTTGGAACCAAGAACGTTTTGCGAATTTCTTCGTAAAATAACCTCCAAATTGCGAAGTGCATTCTCTATTTAACAAACTTTTTCGTGTGATCCAATATTTTTTTCTCTCCATATTTCTCAAAATATTTCTGAACATTTCAAACTTATTCTTTCTTTTAACACACTTAACACATCAACTTTCTTTTATCACATTCTGACACGGATTACAGTTTGAAGAAAATACGCATGAAGGGGATTTTCGTGTATTCCAAAGATGCAAGACGTATTATGAGAGAAAACACTTTTCAAACAAAAAACTCAGACAAAATTAACAAACTTTATCAGTAATTAAATTTAAGGACACATGTGGTAATGTAAGCTTAAAATTACTTGTTATAATAAATGCGATAATGTCATTAAAATTCATTAATTTTAATATAATTTTTTAAATTGAAAATAGTGTATTTCCGGACAATGTTTTGTTCTATTCTTGTTTTCCTTGCAGATTTCTGGTTGATGGGTAAGATATATAAAACAAATAGACATTAGTTTACAAAATAAATGTGGGATTAATTTCTTTTATTAGTAACATTTAGTGTTTATGAATTTAAAATCGGTCTTGTGTAGTTTAAAAGTATTTTAAAAAAGGTAAATCTCTATTTAACAAATTTTCCATATAACAAACTGTTTTTTGGGATTTAGCGACTTCGTTATATAGAGGTCCGACTGTATATTCATTCTTGGACCCGTATTTTTGGGATACATGCTATCCCACCCCCATAAGGAAAAGGTTAAATGTTTTCGGTCTCATGGATCTTGTCTAGCCTATAGGATTAGTAATAATAACAACAACAACAGACCTTTTTTCATTTTGGTAAAGTGCAAAGAACTGTGTCTTATGCATTTTTGAAGATATAAATTTGAAATTACATTTTGAAAAATTTCCACATTATTTTTTATTAGTAGGCCATTTTCCAAAAAATTTAATTTTTAACGGATTGAAATACTATTAGAGAGTTCCTTAGTTCAATTAAAAGGCAAAAAAAGGAGATCGCTAGTTTTGATCCTTCACTACTTATATCTTCTTTACTGAGAAGAATGATATGGGGTTTCTAGAATTGTTTCAGTTGTAGCTTTTGTTGTTAGTAAAAAAAGAAGCATATAAACTTGAATTAAAACAGACTTCTTACAAAATAAATATTCTCTGTGATTAAAATTTTTTCATGTGGTGTTGTATAGTGATTATTAACTTTGTTTTGATTTTTCAATACCTCAATGATGGAATCTAATAGAAAAAGGCATATATGTTTCTGTTTAAATTATCAAATACTTAAATAAAAAATTAGTAGTAGTAGTAGTGGCCAAATAATAATATACATAATGTATTTTTCTTTGAAAAAAATTAATCAGACTTCATATTTGCTCATATGACAGTAAAATATTAAAATGGACTATTCACAAAACAGACTTCCAGAATCCTAGAACTTAGAGATTCTAACTACAGTGGTACCTCGACTTACGAGTTTAATTTGTTCCATGACGGAGCTCGTAACCCGAAATACTCGTATCTCGAATCAATTTTCCCCATTGAAATAAATGGAAATGCCATTAATTCGTTCCGGGCTCCCCCAAAACACTGCAATTTTTTGTTACATGTTTTGAAATAAGTAAAATATGCTCATAAATGACGAGCATTGTATAAAAAGGCAATACAATAGAATGAACCTGTTTTATTAAGTGTAATGTACAACATTTACCTTGGAGATCAGACTTGAAAATACGGATTGAAGAGGAGGAGAAAGGCTGAACTGAATAATTAAATCTTATTTGTTGATTTTTGACCTTCTCGCCTCCCTTTCCTCACTTTCGTCTGCTGGGGTTTTCGATAAAAACTTGTCCAATGAGGTCAGTTTCAGCCTCCCTTTTCAGAATGTTTCTGAAATGAGTTACGAAAGTGTCATTAAATATCACAGTCGCAAGCTCAGATGCAACTTTTTCTGGGTGTTTCTTTTGAATGAGGTCTGAAAGTTTCTCCCACATTCCCAGCATTTCCTTTATCTCACTTGTAGAGATAACCTGCTCCACGCCTCTTATTTCCTGCAAAACCGGGCCCTGTTGTTTCTGTAGCTCCTTTAGCTCCTTCGTTGTCAGTTCCTCGGCGTGGAGCTCGTTGATGTCACCTGCATTTGCATCCAGGCTCAGGAACTTTCCGTGGGATACAATCTCTTCCGCCACTGCCGCTTTGGGATCGAGTCTTTCAAAGTCCATTTCAGACACCACCTCAGGCCACATATTCTTCCACGAAGAAGTCAAACCTGCCAGGCCATATCGATAATGCTGAGGCATATCACGATGTTATAGTGGTCCTTCCAGAACTCTTGAAGGGTGATGTTTGTGCTCTCCATCAGCTCAAAGCAGCGGCGGAACAGGTGCGAAGTGAAGATCTTGTTAAAATAAGAAATCGCCTGCTGGTCTATGGGCTGCAGGATAGGGGTGGTGTTGGGTGGAAGGTAGAAAACCTTTATAAACTTGATGCCCAGTGGTACAGACTCGGATAGTCCTGAGGCATATATTAATATGATGTTGGTCCTCCTCTTGCATTGATGATAGCCTGCACACGTCTGGGGAGACTTTCCACCAGTTTTTGATAGGTGTCCATAGGAATTGACTTCAGGTGTCCATCACAGCTGAAATGAGTGCTGGCAGTGAGGATGGTCGATTTGTCTGGCTACGTTTATCTGCTTTCTAATTCGTCCCAAAAGTGTTCAATGGGATTTAGATCGGGGCTCTAAGAAGGTCAGTCCAGTTTTTGAACACCCATTTCGTCAAACCATGCCTTCGCAAGTCACGATGTGTGAATGGAACAGTTATCCTGCTGGAAGAGAAATGGGCCTTCCCCGATATATTGCCATAAAGTTGGGAGAGCAGCATTGTCCAGAATGTCCACATGCATCTCAGAGTTCATGTTTTCAACAACAGGAACTAAGGAACCCAGGCCAAACCATGAAGAACACCCCCACATCATGATGCTGCCACCACCAAACAATAGTCGGCACAATGCAGTCACTTAAGAAGCACTCGCTGGGCATCCGCCAAACCCAGACGTGTCCATCGGACTGTCAGATTGTAAAGCGAGATTCATCACTCCAAAGAACATTTTTCCACATGTCTACAGTCCAGTGACGGTGAGCTTTGCCCCATTGCAATCAACGCTTCGCATTCTGGGGAGTGATGTTCGGCTTGTGAACGCCTGAACGACCATGGAATCGCAGGTTTTTAAAACTCTCGACGAATAGTCCTGCTGCTAGCACTAACGCCTGATGAACTTTGGAACTCCTGAGTGATTTCAATCAAAACGAGGACTTGCGATTTTGTTTCACTACCCTTTTCAGAGTTCTAAGGCTTTGTTTTTCTGCAGTTTCACTGCCTTGACGTTTCCACTTCACAATTGCATCACTCACAATGGATTTTGGCTTCTGTAGAATGTCCGAAATTTCACGAACTGATTTCCCACAAAGGTGGCATCCCACGATAATGCCACAATCAAAGTCACTAAGCTTCTTTGTCTTATTCATTGTCTCACAGACGCATACATATGACCTGATAAACCACTACCGACACTTTTATAGCTTTTGGTTAAGCATTAAATTACGTCACCTGACAGATAAACTTCTTTAGGAGGGTGTCCGGATACTTTTGGCCAGATAGTGTATCTCTCTGTGAGAGAGGTTGGACGCTATTCGGTTTCGGGAGGCGACTCAAGTGTGGCAGAACAAGCTGCTCCGGGTGTTAGTCTCTCGGTTTAAGACTGGATACTAGTCTTAGAATAATATGTATAGAACTGTATAATAATTGTCCATAAAGCTTGTAAATATTATATGCTTCTCGTGTTTTCATTTTCTGAGCATGTATCATGGCGATCTCTGCGCAAACTACCGATGGAGTATCTGAAGCTTGCTCGTAACCCGAATTTTAGCTCGTAACTCGAAACACAAAAAATGCCAAGAGAATGCTCGTATCTCGAAAAACGCGTAAGCCAAGGCACTCGTAAGTCGAGGTACCACTGTATGTTAAAGGAGAGCAGCCAATCGGTAGTGAGGTATTTAGTAACTACATTGTGTGGGGATTACAGTTAATAATTACAAGATAAAAATAACTTTTTATATACCATGTTTTTAAATTTTCTGTTTAATCATATAAACTTGACAATTCTATGTATTAATAAACACTTTTTAAAATTTGTTGATGAATTATCTCATCAACTTGAAAGAAAATGAAGTTAATTGGAAGATAACTTGTGTTTAACTTTTTGTTCCCGTCCCGGTCGATAGATGGCTGCACCAGTCTACAAAACAAAATTAACTGACAATGAATTCAAAGCTGCTTAAAGATGGCTAAAGGGGCTTGGGGTGCCTTGAGTGGATGACGGATCTGTACTGTTTGTCCGGCATCCTCGAGCCCCACAGCAATGAATAGCATCGAACCTGGGAAATTAACCTTTGCCTGCGTATTCAGGTATTGCTACGTAGTGGCTGGTCTTCAGTGCTTTCAATGGCCGATACTCGAAAGAGGAGGGGGCTGGGGTGATAATACAACTTAAAGATGGCTAAAAGTATTAAAATAATGCATTGTCATCATGTTCTGAGCTATTCTAAAAGTTTCAAATGTCTAGCTAGTCGGGAAGTTAGTTAAAAATCGATTGCAAGATGTGTACTGGACAAACACACACACACACACACACAAACAAACAAACAAGAAAGCGAGTTAATAAAAGCATGGTAAAAATAGTTCATTAGAGGAAAGAAGCATTAATTCTGTGGCAAATTGTTGGGAATGAAAATGTGGAATTTGAACTAAAAGTCATTGACTATTTGTATTTATTCTTCTTATTTAAAGGTAAGAAATATTATGACATAATTCATAAATATCTGTATGATTTTATAAGAAAAAAAAGAGAAAATCCTGCCACCACCAAACAATAGTCGGCACAATGCAGTCACTTAAGAAGCACTCGCTGGGCATCCGCCAACCCCCAAGTTGACATGCACATTAATTCTACAGTATAATAGTGGGGAAAATGCAGCATATTTGTCTGTCTTCAATTACTTAAATATTATCCCTCTGATTTCCAAAATTAGTTTCTTGACCCAGATGGTTTGATTGATTATACACAAGTTCAGAATTACTAATTCTATCAAATATTTCTTTTTTCTAGTAGTGAGTTCTTTAAAATTATGAGTCGTTTACTTGTAGTCTAAATATGTTGTAGCTCAAGTTCTGGGAATAGAAAAACCATAGGAATTGAACCTTAGGAATCTGATTTGGTTTTCATCAAGGGAATGGAAGACCACTAAAAGACTGCTAAGAAATCTTAAATTACCATTTAGAACTTGTAACTGAAGAATATCCATGAGCAAAATCTATGAATATAATAACTTTTTTAAAATTATTAACTAAAAACTTTTTGTTTGATGAAATAAACTATACCCCCACACCCTTTCTTATACATACACCGTTTTGTGTTGGGAAGACTCCAAACCTCAAGGATCTCTGATGCATGCTTGAAATTTATCTATTAATAGACACTTCAGTATAATGATTTTAGATAGAATTTGATTTTTAATGTAGGATTACGTTCCTCAATACCGGTCCTCCGGAAAGAAAAAAATTGTCTGGCTTCACAAGTTATAATTTTGGCAGTGCGCCAAACCCAGAAGCAAAGCAGTAAACAGTTAAACAGAAAAGTACCAGAATGCGTTGTTAAAAAAAAATAAATAAAAATGTAAATAATATTAAAAAAAAAGGCAAGCAACGGTAAGTAATCCTACGTTAATAACCCGCAGTAGTTTCGTTGCGTAGTTTCGCTGTAGTTTCGTTTCGTAGTTTCGCAGTAGTTTCGAAGAGACTACCTGAAATATATTTTTAAGATATACCCACATCCTTTTGAATACTGGAAAAACAGGTAAGTTTTATGTTTCTATCACTTGATGCTTTAGAAGTCTTCCAAAAATAAATTAGTACTTCGATCCATAACCTACAACTCTTGATTATTGAATGTTATGGTACAGACAATTTATTAAAGATAAAACTTTAAATAATACTGTGTTTATTTTAAACTTATAAACATAGTCATTTCTAAATCTGGAAGTTGGAAGCAAAAAGAAAACAAGAAAATACTTCCAATTAGGCACTGAGTTCTAAGACTATATCTTGTTTTCAGGTATGTAAACTAGATATCTCTGTCATAGATATTCATGTACATGAAGTGAATAGTTCAGGTATGTAAACTAGATATGTCCCAATCACATTTAAATATTTCATTTTTCTTATGTGTCTCTGAAATATCAACTTGTAGTCTTTCTATTCAAATTAATACAAGAATGTCTTAACTGCTTATTTATGCTCTTAATGTAACTTAAAACAAATTTCATATGTAATTTAGAATAGAAGGAAAGGATTTCACTTTAACTAAGAGAATTTTAAAAAGTATAAAAAATTCACATCAGTGATGTTTGAATGACTTATAAAAGTGGCTTACTTGTTTTATGAAAAAGGAAAAAAAAAAAAAAAAAAAAAAAAAGCTAAGCACAGACCTTTCAAAGTGGTTTACACTGCTTTAGTGATTTTATTTCAGTGACAACTATTTTGCATAAAAGGATTTGGTGATCATAATTACTTGTCCATTGAGTGTATTGGCAGAAGTTTTTTGTATTTTATTCTGAATGTATGTATAGTATTTATTTAATGTGCATTTTGTATCTTTAGGTTATCTGAAAACTGAAATTAGTCCTCTTGATGAGGAAAAAATCTTAGAGGAAAAAATTTTCTTGAAAATACAGAAAGTTCGAATGAAGAGAGCAACAGATGCAGTATGTTTTAAATTTTTTTGTTGGAGGTGCAAGTTCTATAATTTCTGTTTTGTTCCCTTATCATGCATGCCTCTATCTATACACACTTTGATATATATGCTGGATAAATTTTGCCCCAATATTATACTGTTCTTTATTTTCTCCACATGTCTAAATAAGTAGAATTCATTCACCTAAATTAAAATATGTATCTCAGACTTTAATTTAGGTATTCAAATTTTCAAATTATCTAAACAACCATTACAAAAATCTTCAGACAATTTAAAATTAATGTAAAACTAGTTAACTTTTGCATAGCTAAATTTGGTAACTTGTTGCTGGTTACATGTTCCAGTGGCTCTTTTTTGTGGGTGTGTGTGTTTTTGTTCCAGCTGCAGGCGTAAAGACCCAGCAGCTTTTTTGTTTATTGGTGCTGGATCACCAAATAAACTATGCTCCTAGCTGGCAGAGGCAGATATTCTGCTAATAGGAGATTAGCTGTCTCAGGAAGCTGCTTTCCAGTGATGATGATCTCTTTCTTATAGATAATCTTGGTTGAAGTTTGTTATTAGCGTTTAGCATCTGAAACATACTTTTAACTATGTTGTTAGATTTAATGTGTTTGTATCATTTTGTATGTAAACACTTTCAGATCATCTTACACCTTGAAAATATCAGCTTCATTGGAAGCATCAAAATGACTCTCCTCTCAGTTCCTTTTTCTTCTTCACTCCTGTCGGCAATCTGTTCTAATTGTTCTCTGTGAAGAAATTTTCTTTTACTTTGTTAAATACTACCTCATTTATTGCATCATCATTTACAGAATTATACTCTTAACTGTCACATTCATCTTTTTCTTCTCCAATGCGGCAGACAGTTACTTCGACATTACCCTTACTGTGTCATATGATACCACGGTTTTGCTGGCCACTTTTCTGGGATCACCGTATAGGGGACCAACATTACCCTCCTATGGGAAGGTTCCGTAATTTTGAACCAAGTGACGAGACCAAAACACTTGACCCCACACCGCCAGAAATAAATTTGAGAACTTGGAGGGCATTGCAGCTACGCCCTATTTTACGTGCCCCGGCCACCATTAGTGGAAATGGCAGTGAATTTTGTCAGCGATTAGGCTCGAACCCACAACCCTCAGATCACTGGTTCGACGCCTTTGCTAACCGGGCTACCGTGCCCTTTCTGTCACATTCATAAACTTGGCTTTAAAAAAAAAATTTTTTTTCAATGGGATTCGCAAAATTCTCTATAACTGTATTTTATGGGAATATACATGACAATAGTGAATGGCCATGGTTTTTTCTATGACTATTAGTTACACTAATGGTGAGTCTTTTGGTCAATGTCATCACTTTTTTCTTGAGGAGGGGGGGGGGGTATTCCATTGATATCTTGCAAGTTCAGATAATTTCCATATTGAGACACTATTTCAATGTTGTGAACCGTGAAAATAGTCGATGTCCATATTTGTGGGTGTATGCAAAGCACAGACTTAGAATACATAAATGCTACTGCAGTGCTACTAAGAAATTTTTGAGTTCTGGGATGTCCTTTTTTTTGGGGGGGGGGGGGGGTTATATATGTCCTACAAACCACATTTGATAGGAGCTGAGATTCAGTTTAAGAAAACATTTTATTTATTTTTTGGTGTGTGTGTGAATTCTTTCAGCAAGCTTTTATATTCATGAATAACTTCATGTTGACATATTGTGGATCGCCTGTCAAGAAATTTAGCTGCATATATGTTTGTGTCTCAGGAAATTTATTAATTGTTGCTAGACATTTGTGTGATTCAGGTGTTAACAATTACTATATATCCAGGATACATTATTCATTAGCATCTTACTACATGTACTTTTAATTTCTTATGTATTCTGGTTTTAGCTATTTTATGCTACTTTCTTCTCTGAGGCTAAATTTATTTTGCTACTAGGTTTTTTTTTTAAGTCCTCAAAATACTGGAACAAGTCATTAATTTTTATTTTCTAATTTTATGCCCTAAAAAATTGTTTTAAAAAAATGGATTCTGTATGTTGTATTACTGTAAGATATATTAGTATTTAATAATGTATCAATAATTAATTTTTAGTATGTAATAATAAAAAATAATAAAATTATGCTAAGTTAAATATATTAAATAATTAATTATATTAAATTAATTTTTATAATTTGATAATATGTAAATAATTAATAAATTAGGGTTTAATTTTTTCATTGTTGTTTTCATTTGGTTCTGAGTGGTTTATTTTGTAAATTCTGTTATAAACTTTCTCCAGTTGCAGTTTATTTTATATTTGAACTTTTTTTTTCTGTCTGTTTACAGATTGCTAAAGAAGTTTTTGAAGAAATAAATGCTAAGTAACCGTTAAATCATTCATATGGATTTTTATAAAACTGATGGTGGATAAGTACTTAATGATGGGCTGGTAGCCATTCCTGAAACTGAAGTCATTGACTCTAAATCATGTAGATTTAAAAAAAGTGTCTTCATTTAGCTCATAAACTGATGTACATTCTTTTTAGGGGTATGTTCATATTTTTATTATGTGTTATTACGACTTCTTAATTGTATTTGTTATTATACGTCATTTATTTGTGTAAATTAAATCAACATTGTTTACATCTGAATAAAGAAATATTTTTATGTTCTATTTATTGTATTTCCTTTGAAAGTATTAGTTGTTAATCTAAGCCAGCAAGATATCGGAAGAAAGGTTTAATCTAAAGCAGGGGTCAGCAACGCAGTGCTCATGGGTGCCACAATTTTAAAGTGCTCGCCGTTTAAATATCTAACATTTAGATGTTTTAACAACAAATGCTCATAGTTGTTGCTCATTCCCATTGTTGAGAAAATGTACTCTGAAATTGAACTCTCTTTGCACGTTGACATATGCTTTTGAATCTTTGTTTTCCAATATGAAATACTTAAAAAGTACTGATCAAGCCTCACTGATTCTCATTTGAACCAATGCCTAAGAACTGGGAATTCAATTTATGCCACTTTACAATGAATTGGCAGCAGATTTGCATAGTCAAATATCAATTATATATTTTAAGATTGTTTTGTTTAAATTAAAATTTGAATTTATGTATTAAAAATTTATGTTGCATTAATATTTTCATGTTTAAATTTAACCCCCCTCTGCCTTCAGCGGTGCCTGCTGAACTCCCGCATTTCTGAAATATGCCCTCCTAATAAAAAAGGTTGCCAACCCCTGATCTAAAACAAAGTTTTCGTTTTCTAAGGCTTTTTTTGTTTTGTATTTTGGTTAATGCAGCGGCACTTTGTTTGAGACATTTACACAGAACTGCTTAAATTGTTGACTACTTTTTATCAGAGAGCACCCACCATACATGTGAATTAACATTCCCTCTTGGTGCCACCCAGTGGCGTAAGTACATATTCAGCAGCCAGGAGCAAGTAAAATTGGTGCATCCACTTGTTTCTGGGAAGAGTTCTGGTGAAATTTGTTTTCTATTTAACCTTCTTATTTTGATTTAAAACCTTACTTAATAACAATTAATTTGAAATTCAAGACTATAAATATACAATGGAATCTCAATCTATCGTTTTTCAAGGGACCGACTGAACTGGACGACAAATGCAGGAAAACGATAGATACGGGAAAATAACAAAGAAATATGATCATCGAGACTGAGTGACATAAATGGCACGTACGGGAAAATGATAATTCCGGGAATGATCGATCGAGATTCCACTGTATTCAATTTAATAAATATAATAATAAAACAAATTATAATTCTTATGCATTATAATTTGTTTATTACAGAGTTAAGTATGGTTGTTAAGTACAGAGTACCCACTAATATTTACAACATTTTTTATAAACTGTATCGACAAATTGTACTGATGCATGTTTAGTTTGCACATAAAAAAACTTCAAAATTGTTGTTTTCTCACTTTTTCGTTTGAAAATCTGTCAATCTCTTTCTTCAGATCAAATTGACAAGCTATCGTTTGTTCAGTTGATATAGCGGCCAGAAAGCTAAGATGGTGTTGTGACATGCTGCTTCTTAAATATGTTTGGATCAATTTTAACTTTGTTCTGCTGTTGCTGTCATCACTGGTAAAGTTAAAAAAATTAGGCATGCTTTAATGTCAAAGAGGCTGTGGTTGGAATTAAAGTAGCTCAGCAATTTCGTGTATAGAAATAATTTGTTTTAATTGAATATAAAAGCACATTTTTAATTGAAGCAGTTGAGGTCCAAAACTAGGTGAAATATCGGAAAGATATGTCAAAACAAGGTTTAATAAATCCATATAGCTGATAACTCAAGGGCATCATTTTTAAGAAACTCTCAATTATTTCTTAAGTTCTGGAATTGGGTTAGGAGTGATGAACTCATCTCCATGAATTTCTCTAGATCTTCACAAGTACCTTGCAGCATTTTCGAGACTGTATTAATAGGTTCAGGTATTTTACTTTGCACAATCACCAATATAATTTTTGAAAATTGTTCAAAATAATCAAATTTTTGGCTTTATGTTACTCATCATAATTTTTTCAATTCAATGATAAATTTGTCAATATTTTAATTACATCAAAATAACTCAAATGTAGTGCATTGAGAGCTCGAACACGGGAAGACAATCATTTTGGAAAACTCTATAATGTTTTTGCTAAGTTGGTTTGATTCGTTTCCATTAATATTGCCGAATGCCTAACAGAACTGAAAAAAACTTAATTTTTTTTTTAGCTGTTCATAAAATTGCATGACTTCCTGTACATTAGTGACACTGTCATTGATCACTAAATTCAAATCATGAGAACAGCAGTGCACAAATCTGGCAGCGGGTTTCTTTGTCTAATTCTTACGTGTAACCTGAGTAGGCACCATTCACATACACAGCCCCATCGTTACCTTGACCCCACAACTTTGATAGGTTGGTGAAATTTTCAATAATTTTAAAAACAGTTGTTTCCAGGCCCGGACCGGCTAGTCGGCGATCGCCGAGGGCCCTATAAAAAGTGGTTTATACTTGGGGCCCCAAAAGAAGTAGTTTGTATTTTTTTACTACTCACTTTTTTAACTACACTACTTTATAATTAGTTGCACTAGAGCCATTTTCCTTTTTCCCAGGAAGTTTATGCGTGTCCATTCAATTTGAAGCTGTTGTTAAAACGTCAGTAAATGTTTACTCTTAGCACAGCAGTAAGGCAGAACAGTCAGTCTGCATATGTACGAGTATTGTGTGGGGACGTGTCGCTGGTGAAGGGAAGCGACTGATGCATCGCTGTTTTCACAAAGTCCAAACGAACTGTTTGCAAAATTGTAACAACTGTTTGGAAAAAAAACAGGTTGACGTAAAGAAGAAGCTGGAAGTCCAGACTCGATATCCCAATCTAGTCTGTTTTCTGTTCTAACAGAAACACAAACAAATAAGTTAATTTTATTGTGTAGTTTTTCTTTTTAATCTCGGAACGGAAAAATGACAAATTTAAAAAATTACATTTATAACCAATCAATATTATTTTTTACATTTTAATTCAGAAATAAAAATAGTTTTATATATTTTGTATTAAAGCGGAAAACGTTTTTTGTTGAAGTGTTTTACCTGGATTCCCGATACATTATACAAATATTTAACAGTTTCCATAATTTTAAAAATATGTTAAATTACTTGAATTCTTATTTGGATTTAAAATCAGTTTTAATTGAAATAAATGGACAATTTTATTGTTTGAGAGAAGAGTAAGTTGTCTGTCCCTTTGTCGTAAACAGTTGTTTTCCTTCAAGAACGAGACATTCTTGAGTCCGGATCGAGAAGGGGAGAAAAAGTAAAAACAGTTAAAACATTACATTTGTTCTTTTATGTTAAGTTCTGTTGTGACCTTAGAACAGTTGAGATTAGAGAACAGGCAGTCTGATCCCCAGATCAAACAGTTCCATGTGTTTGGGCCGGTTCCGAAAAGCAGTTTGCTCGTTGTTTAGTGAAAAACAGTTGTTTCAAACAGTTTGGAGGTTTTCATCACCTCTCAGTCATTGTATGTTATTGTTAGTGCACTTGACAGTTCTGTCAACATGAAACGTGTGTATCAAAGTGGCGCTACGAAAAGAAGAGAAAATCTTTAGACGTTGAAAAAAAGTTCCAAAAGTTTAAAAAATTGGTTAACTAGTTCCACTTCTCAGTCGCAAAGTCAGCCTTTGACTCACGATGATACATCAAATACAGGTAAGAAAGTTGAAATTAGTTTATTTGCTCATAAGTACAGTAGAGTACCCCTAAATCGAACCCCGTATGTCCGGACATTCGGTTAATCCGGACGGGATTTAAAAAAATACTAGCTAAAATTTGGTAAATTAAAAATTTAATTTTGCGAGTGATTAATACGACTGACTCCTCGATCCAACATGGCAGCTCATATCCGGACAGTTGATTCAGTTGGGACCGTTCTAAACAAGTTAGTTATTGACTCATAACTTCCTAAATAAACATCCTAGCTCGTTTTTTAATTGGAATATATTTTTAGCGCATCAAATCTGATCTAATCAGAACTAATTCAAACTGTGGCACAAAAAATGATGATGACGAAACCCACCAAAAGACACCTGATGCGGTTACACACCAGCTTAGATATTTCATCTGCCCCAACGAAAATGACCCTATCGGAATTAAAAAAAAAGCTTTTATGAAGAAGCACCCGATTCAAGTTAGTGAAGGAAAAGAAACTAAAATGCCAATCGACTCTTCAAAACTTTATTACCGACTTTTGCCGAATGGTGAAAAAATTCATAGAAAATGGTTATCATATTCGATTCGGCTTAACAAAGTGTACTGCTCCTGCTGCCTTTGGAGGTAAAGATAATAGACATTTCTCATTTAATACTGGGCAAGACGTTTCTCCTAATCATAATCTCTACGTCAGAAGTAAACCATCATAAGTGAATTTTTATCAGTGAATTTCCCCATTTGTTGTGATGGTTTACCTCTCATCATTACTTACATATGCGATAGTTTATAAGTCTATATTTCCCCCACCATTTTGTTTTGCATATAGGACAGTTTTCCTTAAAGAAGCTCCATCCAAAACGAGTAACTTACCATAAAATATCGAAAATGAAGAAAATTCACTTATGATGGTTTACCTCTGACGTACAGATTTATAAAATCGTTGAGATTCATACTGATTCTCGTTATCAGGAACTCGCGGTTAAGGCAGCTTTTCAAATCCAAAAAGGTCATGATATTTCAACTCTTCTGACTGGTAACCAAAACAAACAGCGAGAAAGAGAAATTCACACCAGAAGATTGGTTGTTCAACGTTAAATTGATATAGTTTTTTTATTGGTAGGCAATAGCATACAGAGGCTATAAAGCAGAAGGGGCTTATACACTGGACTCTATAGAAAATCATGGTAATTTTTTTGAATTGGTCATGTTGGTTGCAAATTATGATGTGATTTTATAAAATAATGTCAGAAAGTGTATTGAAGACAGCAAAAAGCACAGAATGGAAATAATTAACAAAAGAAAAACTACAGGAAAGTTAACTAAAGGACCAATTGGACGACAAATTCGACATTTTTGTAAAAAAAAATTTATCATCAAGCTAACCAAAGTAATTTGTTCGATGGGCCGTAATATTATTTTTTATTAAGACCTTCACACTAGCATAATATACAGCGTGATGGTAGATAGTGTTAGAAATACATCTTTAACAGATAATACAAAAATGAGGAAAAAACTCAAGCAAATGCACGTCAAACTGTTAACATGTTTATTAGAGAGAGAGAGGAGGTTGCCATTTAGCAATTACAAAACTCAGTTATCAAGTTGAGGTGAAATTGTAGCACTGCTTTGGCATAAACATAATCACATAGGAAATTAATTTTGAACACTCCTCCTTGCCAAAGCATGGCTAAAAAGCCTATACACTAACTTTGAAACATAAAACACATAGTTAACTGCTTCACATACACAAAAACACTATAAACACAGTTTAGCCAAATAAAAAAAAAAAATTGTATACACTACAAACACATCAATTATGAATATCAATAACTAAAAACCCAGTTATTTTCTTAAGTTTACTAAAATTTTCTTCGAGATATTTTTAGTGAAAAGGTCAGCAACATTATTAATCGAGGTTATATACTCTAAACAAATAACATTCTGTTCAATATAGTCCCGGAGGAAATGATGCCTTATGTCGATATGTTTACTGCGCTCAGATGATGTTTGAATTTTGCAATAAACATAGCCGCTTGGCTATCTATTTTCACAGGTACAGGTGTAGGAATAAATTTCTCCACACAAAGTCTCTGCATTAGAATTCTCATCCACAACACTTCGATTGTACACTGCTGGCCACTGTAAATGCAACACCCTGAAGGAAACATGCAAATAACATGAAATTTACAACATGCATTAGCGGAAATGATATATGCAAATGATTAGAATTTCAGCGCAGACGCACATCACGCGCGCCTGTGGCGCCACTTCAAAGCGCTATTTAAGGCTTGGAGATTTCGACGATTTCAAGTTCGGCAATTGTGTTTTTCTTGTGGTTTTTTCAAAAAAACGATCAATTATGCCTCGTCGAAAACAGCGATCATCTTTTGATCAAGTATCCCAGTTCGACAGAGGAAGGATAGTGACCTACCGAGATTGTGGATTATCTTTCAGGGAAATCAGTAGTAGTGTTGGACGAAACCAAACAACTGTAATGCAGATATGTGATCGTTGGATGCAGGAGGGTACGACGGACCGGCGTGTTCGATCGCATCCACCTCAGCGCACCAGTTCACGTTATGACAGGCAAATTGTGCGCATGGCAGTGACGGATCGCCCAGTCACATCACGAACCATAGCACAGCACACGCAGTCTGTAACGCATCATCCAGTGTCTGCGCGTACCATTCGACGCCGTTTACAGCAGAGTGGTCTGTCCACAAGACGTCCATTGCTTTGTCTACTCTTGACGCAGAACCACAGACGTCTCCGCCGCCAATGGTGCGATGACAGAAGGATGTGGACGGCAGAATGGAATGAAATTGTCTTTACTGACGAGTCACGCTTCTGTCTGCAACACCACGATGGTCGCATTCGAGTCTGGAGACACCGTATAGAGAGGATGCTGAACAGCTGCGTTATGCACCGCCACACTGGTCCTGCACCGGGTATTATGGTATGGGGCGGTATTGGATATCACTCTCGCACACCTCTAGTACGCATTGCCGGTACTTTAAACAGCCAGCGCTACATCTCCGAGGTGTTGGAGCCAATTGTCCTTCCTTACCTTCAGGGCTTGCCCACAGCCATATTTCAGCAGGATAATGCGCGACCACTCGTGGCACGCATTGTCCAACGGTTCTTCGTCAATCGCCAGATTGAATTGCTTCCCTGGCCGCCTCGCTCTCCGGATCTTTCGCCGATAGAAAACATGTGGTCCATGGTTGCTCTACGATTGACCCAGATTCCATCCCCAGCTGCCACAGCAGATCAACTTTGGCAACGTGTGGAAGCTGCTTGGTCTGCTGTACTCCAAGAACTCATCCAAAGTCTCTTTGAATCAATGCCGAGGCGTGTGGCAGCGGTGATCTCCAACAATGGCGGCTACTCTGGCTACCGATTTTGGCAGGAACCACACTTCACAGAAGTCTATAAATTTAATCATTTGATACTTTGTCAACATGTTATCTACAAAATAAATTTTGTTCTTATATCTCTTGTCTTTCTTGGTGTTGCAATTTGGGTGGCCAGCAGTGTAGTATAGGCTAAAGCCAAATACTCAGACTCAGCAGAAGATAATGCAGTGCAACCCTGCTTTTTATTCGACCAAGAGACTGCAGCACCACCAAAAATGACCACATATCCACTGAAGGACTTTCTGTCCACATGGTCTGCACCCCAATCTGCATCAGAAAAAATTTCCATTGCTCTTCCAGTCTTTCTGAAGGTTAGGGACAGGTGCTTAGTCTCCTTGAGGTACCGAAAGAGGTGTTTAATGCTTCTCCAATGTAATTCAGAGGGTCTCTCATTAAATTGGCTCATGTAGGTGGAGCTGAATGCGATGTCGGAACGTGTTCTACAGGCAATGTACAGCAGACTTCCAATGGCTTGCCTGTAAGGAATCTCGTCACTCTTCTTCTTTATGTTATACCATTCTGCATCGTTTACTTTGTAGTGTTTTACACTGGGATCTAAAGTGGTTGATGCTCCCTTAGCTGAACTTGCCCCAAAACTTTCCAGGATTTCTTCAATGTAGGCTGTTTGATCCAGTGTTAGTGAACCATCAGCTTGCTTCTGGATTCTCATGGATAAAATTTCATTTGCTTCTCCAAGGTCTTTTGCTTGGAATTTCTGCATAACTTTATGCGTAAAAGTGCTTATGGTTTCTGAGGTTCCAACAATAAGCATATCATCAACGTAGAGGTCAAGATAGTGTTTTCTCTGGCTGATAATAAATGCATAGATCACTTTTTGAACGCAATAATCCTAGTTCTTTCAAGAAGGTGTCAAAACACTCATTCCATTCTCTTCCAGCCTGGTTTAGGCCATACAAACTTCTTTTGAGGTGACAGACGAGATGCTCTTTGCCTTGTTGTTGCGTCCCTTCAGGCTGCAACATGTAAATATCTTCTTTCAATGTTCCATTCAGGTAAGCTGCGTTGATATCCATTTGATGAATTTCTATGTCCAGCTCTATGGAAAGGGCTAAAAGGATTCGTATGGACTTTATTTTTATAACAGGGGAGAAAGTTTCAGAGAAATCTCTACCTGGGATCTGTGAATAGCCCTTTGCAACCAAACGTGCTTTAACTTTAATCACTTCTCCTTCTGCACTTTTGAATACCCATTTGCAACCAATGTACCCATTGGTTGCAAATGGGTATTCCTTTTCTTTTGAATACCTATTTGCAACCAATAGGTTTGGTATTTGGTGGTTTTGGAACCAATTCCCATGTTTGGTTGCTGTGAAGGTTGTTCAACTCTTCCCTCATAGCTTCTCTCCACATTTCTGCATAAGGCGACTTTATAGCTTCTTCCAAGGGGAGTGGGTCCTCAATATTTTGGGGGGGAAGCTTGCTCTTCACTGACCACTTTGTATGAAATTGAATCTCCAAAGTAAGTTTTACGTTTCCTTAGGGCCTGTTCACATAGGAGTCCGTAGCGTTGCGTTAAGGAAAAGATGACGTTGAGACGAAAATAAACCAATCATATGCCTCCAAACGATTAGGAATGAAATTTTTAACGCCTATGATTGGTTTATTTTCGTCTCAACGTAATCTTTTCCTTAACGCAACGCAACGGACTCCTATGTGAACAGGCCCTTACTCAATTGCTTCTTCTGACTTCAGGAGATTCTTCTATATCTGCTCTTAATTGTTCAGGAACAGAGTCTTCCAAGTTTTGCTCGGTATATTCAACTTCAGTTGTATCATCTGATAGAGTTTCAGGGAGAATTACACCGATTTCAGGAACTTTATCATTGGAGCTAATGATTAGTTCATCTTCCTTTTCTGACTGGCTCCTCCTGAATGGGAAAACAGTTTCATCAAACTTAACGTTTCTATTAATAAAAAACTTGTCTTCTTCTACATTCCTTAACTTAACGGAGCAAATGTCAAGTCCTTTAATGCCTTCAGGATAACCAATAAAAACACATTCTTGTGCACGTTTCCCTAATTTTCCCTTTAGCTGTGTTTTGTCAATTTGTACATAAGCATTACAACCAAAGATTTTTAGATTATCAACTTCAACAGGCTTTTGGGTTCAAAGTTCTGGTATTCTTCCCTGGATAGCTTGTGATGGACATTTGTTGCGTAAATAACAAGCAGTAGCCACAGCATCTGCCCACAGTTCATTTGGAATGTTTGACTAGAATAAGAGGCATCTGGTCATGTCAAATAATGTATGGTTCATCTTCTCAGCAACTCCATTTTGCTGTGGGGTTCTGGGAAGAGTAAGCTGTCTCGAGATTCCATTTTTAGTTAAGAAATCATCAAATTCCTTACTTGAATATTCCCCACCATTATCACTGCGTAAAGTGGTAATCTTGAGGCCATATAGGTTTTCAACGTTGGTCTTTTGACGGCTTGGTCTTTTGACTTCACTGGTTTCACCACAACATACCTTGAATAGTCGTCAACAAAGGTAATAACATATTTGGAACCTCCTTTTGATGTGGGTGAAATAGGTCCCGAGACATCACTGTGGATTAGTTCTAGTAACCTTGAGGAATGTTTAGTTTCCCTAGTTGAAAATGGTTTTCTTTTCATCTCTCCCAGAATGCATGTTGAGCAAATGTCACTTCCTCTTGTGGTTTCTTTACAATCGTCGTTCGAATCTTCTCTATTGACAAGCTTCTTCATTGCATTTTTGTGAAAGTGTCCTAAACGTCTATGCATGAGTTCTTCATGTTTGGAGATGTGTGCTTTATGCATCTGCTGTTCTTCAACTTTATACAATCTTCCACATTTATGGGCAGTAAGGATGATTTTATTCTTTTGGTTGGGATTTCTAATAGTAGCCCTACCATTCTGAAAAGAAATGGTCATACCCATGTCTTCAATTCTTCCAACTAAGAAGAGGTTACTGTCAAGATTAGGCACATACAGCACATTTGCTAAGGAAATGGTTTCTGTCCCACACTCTCCCGTGGGCCTCAAAATGATATTGCCAGTTCCTATCGCTTCAATTTTTTCAGAGTTTGCTATTTCAACTTGTGATTTTATTGATACCAAATTTTCAAATTTTTCTCTTTGTGAGCACATGTGCTCAGTGGCACCGCTATCAAGGTACCAATCACAGACAGGTTTATCACCACATGTATCAGTAAGTAGTGCTTGATGTACATCACTTGACACTCTTTGGTTATATGATACAGTCTTAGGAATAGGGCATTTTCGGGCAATATGTCCCCACTGGCCACAGGCAAAACACCGAGTTCTTTCATTATCTCTAGAATATTTTTGGATGTATCATGTCCTTGTGTTTTTCTGCTGTCTTTCGTTTTTAGTGCTCTTTCACCAACAGCTTCTTGTCCATTTTCAGCACTGTGACGGAGCAATTTCTTCTCTTCTACTATTAGGCGTGACTTAACGATTTTTGTGAACAGAGTATCTTCATCTCGTTCTAGGTTTAATATCAGGTCTTCATACTCTTTAGGTAAACCCATCAACATGTCAAGTGCTACTTCTCTGTCCGTGAAACCGTATCCGCAAGATGACACCTTACGATGCAATTCCATAATTCTTCTTAAATAGGAACTCATGCTTTCACCAGAATTCATTCTTACATTAAAGAATTCTCTAAGTAGTTGAAGCGTATGAAGCAATCCATACTTCGTATGGATATCCTTTAGAGTTGTCCATGCATCTTTCGCAGTGGCGTAGCTAGGGGGGTGCGGTGGGTGCGGGCCGCATATTTTTATTTAGTATTAGTTGTAAAAAACCACTTGTTCAATTCATAAGTTTGCTATTCGATTTCTACCAATTATGAATTACTATATGATTTCGAATATTTTTCCTCATCGTCAAGTCAATGTAGGGTTGAAAATATTATCTCTAAAAATTTTGCTCGGATACAGACATCAATGGTGCCGACGTCGAGTAGAAGTTCTATGTACTATGTAAATGTTTTTATCAATGGATAGAATTCTAAAGGAAATAAAAGAACGCTTTGATCAGTTGCATGTCCTTGCAAGAAAATATTCGTGTATAATACCATGTAACCTGCTAATTGAAGAATTTGAATGTCAAAAAAATGACTTTATTGACATTGATAAAGAACAGTTCTATATTGAAAGAAAAGGGATCCAGGTTTTTATGGCTGTACCTGCACTACAAGAAGACGCAAATCGCTGGAAAGACGGGAAGGAAGGCCCTCTTGATCTACTAAAATTTATTCAACAGTATAGATTGGAAAATTCTGTACCCAAAATTGTAATTTTGCTAAGAATTTTTTTAACAATTGCTATCAGTGTCGCTAGTTGCGAAAAGAGCTTCTCCAAATCGAAGTTGATAAAAAATTATCTTCGTTCCACAATGAGAGATTTAAGACTACAAAATCTTGCAATATTGTCTATAGAACAATAAATTACAAATACAGTAGAACCCCGATTTTACGTTGTCCGTTTCGTACTTTATCCCGCTTCCTACGTCATTTTCTGCTGGTCCGTGAAAATTGCCTATACCGATAATGTTAAAATATCCCGGATTTTACGTTACCCCTTTCCAGAAAATCCCGCTTAATACGTTTTTTTCTGAAGACAAGGTGAAAATCATTTTTCCTCTATACGGTTCGCACAAACTTTTTCCGGGTTCTTCCTTTAAAGAAAAACTTGTTTCTTACCAGTTTGAAGCGTTTTGGCATTCTTTCTGTTCCGTCTTACTGTCCCTTTGTCTGTGTGTGGTAGGCAGGAGGGGTTTCCACCCAGCGTCAAAATCAGAAGGGTGGGGGAAGAAGAAAAGAACGGGACACCCGCAAGTGGTGGAGAATCACGGCAATGCCTTTCGATTCTTCGATCACTCTATGTGAACAAAAGAGAAAGAGGTGATGGATCTCTTTTGTTTCGATTGTGTAATGTCCACACTTCACATGGATAGGGGGTAGGGCGGGACTATGACCAGACCATGAAACCCACTAAAGGTAGAACTGGTTTCAGCTGGTCTGTAAAAGTTCGTTTGAGCACCGTAACCATTTTTCTCATTGTCGAGCGTTCTTAACCTGAAGGAAGGATGTCCAAACAAAAATGTTTCTCTCTAGCCAAAAAGGCCGAAATCGTCGAAAAAGCTAAAGAATTTCATGGCACTAAAATTGATCTTGCTAAATCTTTGGATATTGCTTATTGAACATTGCAAACGATTTTAAAGCAAGAAGCTTCAGTAGAGTTAAGTACTGAAAAATTCAGAAAATCTGCAAAGAAACGAAAAACTCTTAAGACATCTCCGTATGATGATTTGGAAAAAAATTTAATGGAATGGTTCAATGAAGCCCGGGCATCAAAAATTCCAATAAACGGATCCATCGTTAAAGAAAATGCGCTTGAAATTGCTGAAAGGCTTAAACTCCAAGGCTTCACTGCATCGAATGGCTGGATCGACAGATTTATAAAAAGGAGCAATTTATGTTTTAAATCTATCTGTGGAGAATCCGATGGTGTGGATATTGCAACTGTGCCGCAGTGGAAAGAGAACACTTTGCCAAATTTATAAAAGGAGTACAATCCAAGAGACGTATTCTACGCCGACTAGACGGGACTATTTTTCAACTTGTTACCCGACAAAACATTCACGGTGAAAGGCAAAAATTGCCACGGGGGAAAACTTTCAAAAATGCGCTTAACTGTTTTATTATGTACTAATGCCGACAGAAGTGAGAAATTAACGCCTCTTGTGATCGGTAGAGCAAAGAAACCACGGTGTTTCAAAAATATGAAAAGTTTACCCACGGATTGCGCTTCGAATAAAATGGCGTGGATGACTCAATCGCTGTTTGAAGATTTTCTTCGAAAACTGGATAAAAAAATGCGACTACAGAAGCGAAAAATAATTATTTTTATTGATAACTGTGCCTCTCATTTGGATCTTAAATTTGAAAAATGTACGAGTAGAATTTTTTCCAGCAAACTGCACCAGCCAACTTCAACCTTTGGATCTAGGAATTATCCGATCATTTAAATCACATTACAGGAAAACAACTGGTTAGGAGATCACTTCTTTTTATTGGTTCCGGTGACCTGTATGATGCTTCTACAGCAAAGATAAATGTTCTGGAAGCTCTGAATTTGATTTCTGCTGCGTGGGACAGTGTCGACAAAAAATGCGTTTAATAAAGCAGGTTTCTCGGAATCCAACGATGAAATTAGCCCTTCACCGTCAGATTACAATGAAACGGAAGAAGAAGATTGCTTGGCTGAAGGTGAAAATCTTCTGAAAGTCGATGATGCACATCTCATCACTTCACAAATTCCTTCGATATCGAATTTAATGCCCGCTTCCAATGATAGTGCTGATGAAGAAATAACGGAGGTTGTAGTACCCACAGCTCATCAAGCAATTCAAAGCATAAAAACTCCGAAACAATTTTTATTTTCGAATGTAAACCAAGAAGCAAATTTGTGAAAAATTGTTAGTATTGAACGTACTGTAGTTGAAATTGTATCTAAAAGCAAAAAACAAGTAAAGATTACACATTTTTTCCGATAGTTCATCTGGTAAGTGTCAATTTTTGAACAATATGCTTAGATTTTTTTTAACCCCGATTTTACGTTTTCCCGTTTCGTACGTTTTTTACCTCTCCCATGAAAAACGTAAAATCGGGGTTCCACTGTAATATAAATTTTGAGAGCATTATACACGATTTTTATACTATGAAAGTTAGAAGAGTAAATATATAAATGTTTTGTTTACATACACATATGTGTACAATTTGTTTGTTTATCCAAAAGAAATTAAATTATTTATTTTTATTTATAAATATAAAAACATAAAATAAAACATATTTTATGGAATTTTTATAAATTAGGTATATGTTTTGTCTCATAGGTGGGGAAACTGCGACCTCCGTAAGTTTCTTGTGGTCTTTATAAAAGTTGCATTTATAGGTATATCAACTTAAGCGGCCTCCTTTATTACTGCCTAATTTAAATATGACATCCAATGGTAAAAAAGTTCCCCACCTATAGTTTTTCTCAATTACAATTATCTATTTATGTTTATTAATTTATAAAAACCACCAATTGATTGACTTGGGCGGCAAATTGGAGACCGTCCCAGGCGGCAAAAGTTCTAGCTACGCCACTGATCTTTCGCCCTTGTACAATCGGCGATATCGTCCAAAAAGTTGTCTTCTACAACGAGGAACAGGAACGTGAGAGCCTTTCCGTGAATATTACTCTCTTCTGCTTTCAGTTCTGATCCGTAACCGGGATCAATTGCTTCCCAACAGTTCTTTTGCACTAGCGCAGCACGAGTACGGATACTCCATGCCGTATAATTATTCCCATCTAGCTTAGGGATCTTCAATTCATCCATGCTGTCTGTTAGGCCTAGCTGCGCACGGCGAGTTTTGACTTCGGCTTCGTCAAATTTTCGCAGTTATCTGTTATCTCCTAACTCGCGTATAAAAAACTTCTTCAGAGCACTCGTGCTGATAACGCGTTAGAAATACATCTTTAACAGATAATACAAAAATGAGGAAAAAACTCAAGCGAAAGCAAAAGCACGTCAAACTGTTAACATGTTTATTAGAGAGAGAGAGAGGAGGTTGCCATTTAGCAATTATAAAACTCAGGTGTCAAGTTGAGGTGAAATTGTAACACTGCTTTGGCATAAACACAATCACATAGGAAATTAATTTTTAACACATAGTACCCAAGATGGCTATTACGGACCAATTGGAAATTTGAAATTTGCGTCCGTTATGTCGGCCAAGGAAAGATATATGAAAGACTTTTAAAAGTAACAATAGTTGATGATTCAAGTAGACTTGCTCTGTACGAACTTATACAATCAAAATTAGCCAAGTGTGGAATTGCAATATCAAAATATTATTGCGTGTTCATTTGAGGGAGCTAACAATATGAAAGGCTGTTAGATCAGTTCAAAAAGGAAAACGAAGATCTTATTTACACTCATTTCCATAAATTAAGGATAATGCCTGTTCCGGCAAATAAAGGTTCAGAAACAAAACAAACGTGACTTATTCATAAAGCCCATTTATTAAAAAAAAATAAAGAACAAAAAAGATGATGTATGTATGATATCATTCATAAAAACTACGAATTTTGCTTCCTGGAGCAATTGTAAAAATAATCTCCTTTACAAAAACTTAATATTACATGGTTGGTATGATGGTTAATACATTGTATGTCTCTCATGCGATGAAATACAGTCCATACAACGCTTAGGCATGCTGAGTATCAAATTATCGAACTGATCTTGGGGAAGATTACTCCACTCAGCAAGTAATGTTCTCCCAAGTTCCAGTATACATGTAGGAGGTGGTTGACGGGCTGCAACTCGTCGGCCACGCATGTCCCACACATGCTCTATCGGATTCAAGTCAGGTGAGAATGCTGGCAATTCCATACGGGCGATATCCTCAGATTGAAGGCATTCGTTTACGATGTTTTCTCGGTGAGGACGGGCGTTGTCATCCATAAATACAAATTCTGCGCCCATGGCACCCCTAAACAAACGTACATGTTGTTCCAGAATAATGTCCCGATAAATGTGGCCGTTCATGGTTCCGATTTGAACATGCAGATCTGTTCTGGAGCCCAGTGTATTTCCACCCCAAACGAGCAATCCTGCACCACCGTAACGGTGTCGTTCGCTGATGTTGTCTTGGTGGTAACGGGTACCTGGCGTTCTCCATATGAAAGTCCGACGTGAATCAGACTGCAAGCTAAACCTGAACTCGTCGGAAAACACCACAAGCCCACTGTGAGGATGTCCACATTGCATGACCACATTGACATGCATGACCACATTGCATGTCCACATTGCATGCACATTGTCTCCAGACTAATCGCTGCCGACAGTGAGTTGCCGTGAGCGGAACACATCTGACAGGCCTGCGATCATATAGACCAATATTTCCCAAACGTCTGTACACGGTTTGCCTTGAAACTGTGGTACCCGTGGCTGCAGATAGCTGACGAGACAGGTCGGATGCTGTGCTCCGTCTGCCTCTTTTGGCAGTTACTGCCAAATACCCGTCTTCATTCGAGTTGTAACTCGGGGGCGACCTGTACTGTAACGTCTACTGACATTTCCATCGTCTTGGAATCGTTGCCAAAGCCTAGAGATGACACTTTGGGCAATTCCAAGTTCCTCGGGTACTTCAATCTGAGTACGCCCACATTCTAGGCGGCCGATAATTCTACCACGTAAAAAATCATCCACATGCGTCCTCTGTGTCCTAACTATTCGGTTATGGCACTTAGCGGCTTACAGAACGCCTGTGAACAATTTTGCTTCTTTGCCACCATTCCTTATATACCCCTCTCTTACACTCTCGTCATTGTGACGTACTATCGGCGTCATAAGGTGGCTTCCTGTAATTTGCATATTATTCTTGAAGATGTGTGTGATAATTCTACAGGTGAAATTTTTACTTTAGAGTTCGATTTCCGTATGATTCTGAATTATCCTTAATTTATGGACATCAGTGTACATTCAATGTAAGGGACACGTACTTAACTTAGAAGTGGCTGATTCAACAACAAAGTCACTCCAAGCAGACAACTTATTTGGATTGGTGGAAGAATCTGCTGTTTTTATAAGATCATCTTACAAAAGAATGGCCGTGTGGTAGAGAGAAACAAAAAGAAAACATATTGATCATAAAAAAACTGTACAAGTTGTAAAAAATAAGAGCCACAAGGTGGTGGAGCAAACACAAAGCTCTTTCTTCAATTATTGATGAAGAGTTGTTAAGGAGTGAAGAAACTGTAAACCCAGAGAAGCTATTTAATTTTATTACCGTTTAAAAAAAAATATCAGTTAGAAGTTTTGACAGCAAGTCAAAGTTCATGTCAAGCAATTTCATCAATCAATGGTCCAAATTTGAGAACCTATTTATGTCTATTGTTTTGCTAGATTTCTTTCTGGATATATCTCCTGTTTCAAAATATTTACAAAGTAAAATCATTGACTATTCTACCACCTGGAATTTGGTACAGACGCTGCTTCAACAAGTAAGCGATAAAAGGAGTGATAAACACTTTGAGGTTCTGTATTCTTAAACAAAATATTATGCTATACATAGTACAGTTAATAGCAGTTTAGAAGGTTACAAGATTGATGTAGAAGTGGAAGTAGATTTCAAGGAAATAAGAACCTCAAAGGAAAAGGTAATGCTTGGTGAAAAATAAAAAGACGAAGCTCCTGGAATCTCAACTGTCCAAAACTATAAATTGGTCTTTTTCAATATTTTAAATTGTGCTAAGATGAGTATCGAAGAGAGATCCAGTCCAAATAAAGAAATTTTGAGAGATTGTTCGTTGTTAGAGCTAAAGAAATTTCATGAAATCGAAAAGCTTGATAGTTTTCTTACGGATGTCCTTTGCTGCATTTATAAGCTTTGTAAAGCTGAAAAAAGTCAATTGTTAGTTGAGCTGAAACAGTTTTCAGATCAATACAAAAGTTTTATGACAACTGCAAAATTGAGAACGAAAATGGAAGAGAAAAAACAAAAGAAGACAAGCTAAATGAGCCTGAAAAAATCTGTGAAGAGGACAATTTAGAATCCGAATCTGTATAAGATCTGAAGAAGATCCGAATCTGTATAAGATTTTTATGGATACTGCTGTGACAAGAAACAATGAATGCAGAAAATGCATGTCTTCAGTGTTTGGCGTGTGCCTTTTCTGTTGTTTTCCAACTCTCACAATCTGGACCATTTACCAACCTGTATATAGCTTACAAATTTGTTCTAACTATACCTTGTACACAAGTCAACTCTGAAAGGGTGTTTTCTAAACTTAAAATCGTTAAAAATCGATTTAGGTCTACTTTAAGCCAAGACCTTATATCTAATCGCCTATTTATTAATGTAGAATGAGACTTATTTTATAATTTAGATAAAAATTTAATTATAGATGAAATAGTCAGGACCAGTGAAGAACTGGTCAAAATGCTGTTAAAAGGGGGCTCACAACCTTTGGAACTTAAAAAAAAAAAAAATCGATTTTTGGTTTTTGCTATATTCTGATTTTGGGGACATTTCTGAACAATATGCAAAAAACCGCATAAAAAAATTTGCATTATTTCTCGAGTTATGAGAGTTTATGTAAAGCTCACTGTGTTGCCATAGCCATGTTATTCCAACTTTAACTTCAGTTTTCTCGAATATGTGAATTTTTGGATTGCGCGCACAGTTACTCCCAAACTATGTGTCCTAGACACACAAAATTTTTATCAGATTTGTATTATAAGCTTCTTTACACACTAAAACCAGAAAAGTTAAAAAAAAATTGTAAAAAAATTTTTCACATTTGAAAATGTTTTAAAAAATTGCTAAATTTAAAATATTTTTAAATTTTATGTAAATTTTTCAATTTAAACTATATTTCTTGTATTTTTTTTGGTTTTACATTAAACTTGAGTGTATTATTAATTTAATTTGACCAAAAAATAGTTTTTGTATGCATATTTCTTAATTTTATGATGCGCGAAACATCCAATGATTTTTTTTCCTTTTTAGTAATGTGTACATTTAAAAATAAAATCTAAAAATTATTTATGGCTTTAGAAGTTCTATTTTTGTATAAAATATAACTGAAGGCTTGAAATTTTGATATAAAACAAAAAAATTATATATATATATTAATATTATTGGAGTTTCAGTAGCTCGATTTTGATCATGTTTAGGGTCATTTCCCAGTAGTCAAAGGTTGTGAGCCCCCTTTAGTTAGGTTACTTCTTAATTTAAATTGCAAATACTAATTCATTTGTATCATCTATCATTTTTTCTGATAGATGATATTTTTTGATTTTCTTTTTACATTTTTTGATTTTAAAAACGTAATTGTAGTAAAATACAACTTTTTCTTAACATATGCTTGTGTTACTCATTAGTATTTTCCCGAATTATTTTTTATTTTTTTTATTGAGGCAATGCAGTAAGATTTAGATGATGGCTTTAGCACAGGTTAAGTTGCCTAAATCTGGTGTCTCACTCTCATTTTCAAGTAATAAACCACTTGTAATTGATTACAACTTTTCATGTGTGTAATAAGATTAGATATAATAAAAATATAAAAATGTATTGAAAACGTAAGCAAACTATAACGGAATAGGGCTCATTCCCAATACACGGTGCCGCAGCTTGGCAATAAGTTTTTTAGATTTTTGCCAATTTGGCGATGAAACACCAAATGTGGTTTGTGTTTGTTAAATGCTTTTAAAGTAACCATTTATTGCTCCCGATTTGAATAAGATGGCGATATTTTTTTGGCGATGTTTTTTAGATTTTTTCCAAGTTGACGATAAAATGCCAAATGTGGTTTGTGTTGTTAAATACTTTTAAGTTAAACCATTTATTGCTTCCTATTTGAATAATTAGCAGCCAATCAGAGCTTGTGATTTACTTGTAAACGAGGGTTATCTGGATTTTATATAACGCGCTTGTTTCAAAAAATTAAACCGTTGAATGTTCTTTTCGGGATTGCAGTTCCAGCGCTCTGACGTACTTTTATTTGCGAGGTATGGCTTCTTTTACGAATGGGAGGGTTGATTTGGATTTTTTTCGGGATTTATAAAATGCGGGTAAGAGAACTATTATAGATTATTGTATTTATGTTGAGTTAATAGCTAATATTTATTATTGTCTTAATTGTAATTCGCAAATGGCTATAACTGAGAGGAAAGATCTGAACATTGCGACAAAAGATCCATTAGATGTGGTTCCCGGTTCGAAGCGAGTAAATTGGATTTAATTACGGTTTTAAAATTAACTTATTTATGGGTAAAAAAAAACGCCATGTTCTTGGATTACAGACGAATTGGGGGTATCCAAAAACACCGAAAAATCAACAAAACGTAAAAGAAGCTAAACCGAAAGTGAATAACCGGTAAGTGGTTTTTTTTAAAATTTTAACACGAAATAATATAAATGACAACATGCAGAACTTTCATTTTTTCATTTTCTGATATATTTAACCTATATGCATTTTATATTTATTTAAATGAATTATTTGCAATATACTGACTTTTTTTAGAGGGGGTTGGGGGGCGGTAGCATACACATAACAAATTTCTTATTATTTTTCAGCTTTTATTTTTTGTATTTGTGTGTTTTTGTGCTTTGCTGTGGTTGTACAGTTTAAAAAAATGTGTATTTTTGGGACTTTTCGGACTTTCCCGTTCCAAAAACACGCGTTCTGCTTGGGCGAAAAGAAAGAGAAAAAAAAAAGAAATCGACTGCCCTCATTTAACTTCATTTTTTTTATTTTCTGGATAATTTTTCAATCAAAGTTCTGCATGTTGTCATTTATATTATTTCATGTTTCCCTCTGCGATGGAACTGCCATCTTGGTTACGTCTCCCATCGCCAAATTGGCGACGGGAGACGCAACCAAGATGGCGGTTCCAATGCAGTGAAATACAAGGGGCACCGTATATTGGGAATTAACCCGGAAGGGCTTAACTTTTGATAAAGATCCTTTCTTTAATCAAATACTTTCCAAGTGCCAAAATAGCAGAAAATGTGGTTTTCAGGCATGTGAATTTCAAAACTTGTCAGGGGGAGGATCCCCAGACCCCTTCTTGGTAAGGCCCCCCCCCCCCCCGTCTGTCTCTGGCCAAGGGCCCCCAAAGGAGCCAGTCCGGGCCTGCTTACATAAAAATTGAAGTATAAAAAAATGTAATAATAACCAGAAATTAAAAAAGTAAACATATGTTACAGCACATATAACAGGAAAACAGATATTAATAATTTCTAGTATTATAATATTCACACCAAAATAGTTAATATTTCATACCTAAAATAACAATGTGTGAAAATACAAAATAAAAATTTAATATCGTAGACTATAAGTCCTTCTTTAGCGAATAGATGGCGCCACCATAAAACTTATATCACCTCTTCAATGTGTTTACTGGTATGTAATAATTATCGCCCAGCAGAACGCGCCAAATCGTCGGAAAATCCAAGATGGCCGCCGTGGCCCCAATATCTAGACCTTCCCCATAATGGGATACATAAAAATTGAAGTACAAAAAAATGTAATAATAAACTGAAATTAAAAACGTAAACATATAACTAAAAAAAATCATATGTACATATGTATACATATAATGAAAAACTGTTTTAATCTGATGACGAACATTAACATGAAGAATCAGTAAGCTATAATATGCTGCCATCATCAATTTCCTCTCTTGTGGCCGTATAACGAAACATTGTGGGCCGTAAATCGAAAAAGTGCCATAATTAAAAAAGGCCGTTATAGCGAAATGCCATATAAAGAGCGGCCGTATAGCGAGGTATAGGTGTATACTTTTGTCTGTTGAATAACACAACCATTGTTATTTTTTAAATGTCCGTTATATTTATAGTAATCCTTCTCGTTGTTTACCAGCCGAATTTTCAGTAAAAGGCCCCCTTGTTTGATAGGGACCAAGACTAATAACTTTACGTTTTTGTTCAGTAGTTACAGCTTATGAAAATTTTCCTTTGTCAGAGGAGACCATTTCTATATCAATGCGTTGTGGTAGAAAATTGTGGATGAATCCAAAAACACTCTGTACATAAGTAATTTAGTAAAATAAGTCATAAATTGTACAAAGTCACTTAAACAATAAATTACAATCCATAGTACTTTCAATAAATTTTAAAAATTATATAACACATTCATTCTAGAATCAACTTGAAATTCTTACACTACACAAAGGAAATATGAAGCACTAAATATTTCGCTTGCTTTAAAAATATCCTCGAATATTTGCCTCTATTCTGTGCCGATGTTAAATTGCACTCGTGGGATTCCCTGGATACATGTAATTGTCAAACACAACTTATAATACGTATAGTAAGTGCCTATACTAGTCCTTTTAAACATTCTTATCAATTATCATACATTTTTATAAGTTTAGTAGAGGTATATAAAAAATTAAATTTATAATGAATATTTTCTGAAATCAAAATTATGAAAACTCAAGTACATACTAATATATTTAGGTGCTAATGGTTTTATTTATACAAAGAATATTTCATTTATTTTTTGTATATTTTATACATTATTTTGTATATTTTATTAAATCTGACAAATCGGAATTTTTTCATACAAATGTTTTCACAAATTTTTATTTCAGCTTTCTAATTTTGCACTCCCGTGCGCCTGGAGCAGTTCGCTCCAACTGCTCCACGGTAACTACGCCTGTGCTGCCACCTCAATTTTGATGTAGCACCTTCAAGGGGTAACATCTGGAGGACTCGAACCTTTCCCCATAAACTGACCTCATGGATTGACTTTCCGGTCTACCAATAAAACGTGCTCATATCCGCTCTAGAAACGAAGGTATTTAATTTCGTTCGTCGGTATCCGAACTGACCACCCCTGTTCAATGCCCAACCCGCTACCATAGGAGTTTTTCTAGGGTAAAACTGGTTGTACAAAGTTGAAATATATCAAGCTTATATCACAATATAGGATAAATTTGTTAATTTTAAAAGGAAAGACCATTTATATAATTTTTAAGCAGTAGTAACAAAAATTGCTCCCACTAAAATACTTTTCAATAGACATTTTACCCATTGTTCTAAAAAATTTCAATTATTTTTCAGGCGTTGAGAAAAAATTTCTTTTAAAAAGTGATAAAAATAGATTGAGGTAGAGGATAGCTACAATTTCAGAATTCATTTATAAGTCTTACGTTTCTTAAAAGTTTTATAATAATTGTGAAATAGAATGCAATTTGAAAATTACATGAGACAAGTGATAGTGATTCCGTAATTACTTATCAATAATCAACATAAGATTGGGCTCTTTTTACCTACTTTCTTTCAACACACATTGTACTAGTATATTAAGGCGTCATTTCATGATGCAACAACAGCGTTAAACTTTCATCTATATAAATAAAAGAAAAACTTTTTTGGTCGAGGAACAATTCCGGGTAGACTGTTTCCGGTATGGCATCCGTTATGCGATTCGGCCATGTTTGAAAATGTCGAAATCAATGTATTTATTTTTCATGAAAGTACATAAATGTTACATATTTGGAAAGAGCTTTAAAAACTGATAATTTTTTTGCGTACACTTATTCAGTTACTTTAATAGTTTTTGAGATATTGTTGTATCTAAACCTCTTTTACTTATTTAAAACAAAGAGTAGTATTAATTATTTTAACTTATTTCTTATTCTTAAAACGTATAGAGGTGAGTATTGCGTTGTGAATTATTTCTCCAAACTAAAACAATAACCTAGACTCTGTGGCTAACAGAATTACACAAATGAATAATCACAAAACACGACAGACACAATTTTAACTGATGGAACAAACTAAAAATTTTATTCGTGTCTTTTAACACAAGATAATAAAATCTTATCACCTTACGTTAAACAATAGAATTTAGAGAAATTTTATCTCATTGCCTCTTTATACATCAACATACACATACATATTAATAATCGTTCTACTTGTAAACATAATATTAACTAATAATATCCCCCATAGTAAAATTATTAAGTATCACCTTGAACAACATAAAGAAAAAAAATGGCCACAATAAAAAAAATTAAAAAAATGTGATTGACTGACAAGAAAAACTTTTAAAAAAATTAAGTTTTTTTTTAGCCATGGCATAATTTAATTTATCTTATCGGATAGCTTAAAAGCCTCGAGACCACTTCCATGCTCAATCGTCTTCGTACATCGGGAGAATCAGTACTCCAGCTCCAGGGTCTTTGTTCAAAATTCTTCATCATGGCGTTCTACCAAGTTTCCAATAGGCACCGAAACAGACAGCATGGATCAGAGAAAAAATTAGCGAGTCAGCCGGAAAAAAAATCCTCTTACTTTTTGTGTGCAGCCTTTTTATAATCTTTTTATAGTCCATTCCACGAGGCCCCTTTCGATTACATCATCTGTGCTGTTATTGGCCTAACGCATGTCCAGGACTTCTGACCCTCTCACATCCGGGTACCAAGTATACGGGTGGGAGCCTCAGAGGGTGCGCTTATCAGTATATTCCTTTGCAAAAAGTGAGTAAAATCGTCTCTTTTTTTTAATGTAACTGAATAAACTGTATCGTCATTTCTTTAAGATTCTCGTGAAGCACTTCTGCGTTTTAATCTAGTACGCGATAATTTAAAATATATATATAAAAAAGGAAAAAAATTAAGCGTTTAAAACTTAAAAATTAAAAGTGGGAAAATAAGTAAAAAGACTAAACAAAGCTTGTCAGTCAATCAACATGAAAAAGAATTAAAATAAATTGAAAATTGTCAGTCAATCAAACACTAAAATAAATTAAGTACCTGTATGTTACATTTATAGTACATTAAACAGGATTTGTAATTTTCTCAACTTTCATGAATGCCACTACAATTAATCCGCGCGAAAATTAATCTAAGGACACTCATCAAAGTTAAACAATAGGTGGAGAAAATTATTAACGTATTTACTTCTCTGTATATTTAATTTATATTATTTAATTTATAAAGCGATACACAACAATATTTCAATTCTCAATGCATACTCCAGCGAACAAAACGTAACCGCCATGTTTTACGATGTAAACACAGCGTGATTCTCACTAAAAAATGAATGTTTCATCGTGTGTCTAATTTTTAATTATTTTTCTACTTTTCATACTTTTAATTCAAACTTTTTAATCTTAAATAGATCATTAGAAGATGTACTGATTTCTTGGGGATTTTTTGGCAATTAAAAGTGAAAAAAAATTTAAATTCAAGTGAACTGTGATTCGAGTGTGAGGTGATTCGATAGCTGGGCGAAGCCCGGCTAGTTTAGAATAAAGCATACACGTAGATACTAAACTTGATCATGCAGAATTTTTACGAGTGGATTTTTTTTAACGATGGCAAAAAAAATATAAATTAATTAATAAGGTGTAAAGTTTCAGTCTAATTATAATGTCGCAAAGCCGTTTAAACGGTCCAAAATCAGATTTCAAAATTTGTCAAGCTTTTATGAAAAGTTCTGTCATGTCAAACAATAAGTAAATGGAATTCTGCGTCGCAGTTTGTTCACTAAACTTCAAAGGTTGAAAAATGCAGATTTTCCCATTGTCCAAATTCTTATGATCATACTGAAAACTTAACGTAAGAGAAAGTATTTTTGTACTCTTCCGATTTCAACTAAAAGCACTTCTAGAGAATTGTGAAATTTTAAATGAGGGTTAGTTTATACTGAAACAATTTTCAATAATAAACAATCTCATTTTCGTAAGAATTTTGTTAGTTTAACCTTTAGGTGTTTGTGGTTTCTTTGTTGCTTACATCCCATGCTTTAGTGATAACTTTAGATTTAAATACAGCCATATAGCTAATGAGTTTTGGTTTGCGGGACTTATTTAAGGTATCAACAAACTCTCTTGAAAGCCTTTAGTGAAATGGTATTCAAGCACACATAGGAGAAGCATAGATCTCAGTCCTCAGCATATTATAACGTTTACTCCCTTCCTTTGACTTTCATACTAGTAATTTATTCAATTTAAAATTGCTATTTGGGTACTAGACAACGAAATTTATGAGCGACAGCGAGGATGTGTTAGGGAAATTTTGGTGGTCTATTGAAAAAAGCTGCAAATAATACGCAGGGACATAAAAAATGCAAATTATAGGGTTCAAATTACAGCACTTCACATTTCGGATATGTCTTCCGAACGTTTCTTGCATCAAATATACAGGGTGATTCAAAATGAATATAGTGTGGCGTCACGACAAGGCTAAACTCTCTGAGGCATTTTGAAAAAAATTCACAACTATTGGATCCATAGCAAAGAAAGACAGAGTCATAAATAAAATGCGAAGCCAATTTTTAAAACAGAAACTTAACGAGGAATTTTATTTACAAGCAACAAAAAATTTAACATTTAAGGTTACAACATATTCAATTTAACTCTGTGCAGATCTACAATGCACGCTCCCGGACCTATACAGTCCCAACATAGGAGCTTAAAAAAAAACACGTCCACACAAGGCGGATTCTGTGCGGCCTCTCCCTAGAATGTCTGGATTTTAAGCCGGGGGGGGGGGCGGCAGATTATCGGCTGACAGCTCTTTTTAACGCCGATACTTTATCGCCCGCCGATGTCACTCGCATGAAGCTATCGCTAAGAGAAGACATCTTTATTACGGTGATATAAACCATTTTCTGTTTTCCAAACAGTTACCCTCACCACTTGTTAGGGAAACCGCCATTCCAGGGATTAATCTTCAGGCCAAAACTCTTGCACGCGTTTAAAAACGGTGGGAACCGGCCTAAAACTGCCCCTATAACACGCAGCTGTGTTTCTCGCACTCTGTGAGGTTTTGGGAAAACTAACCCCATACTTCCAGTACGCTACAATAGCGATTACAAACGGCTATAACTATTTAATCGATAAGAATTGCACAGAATGTAAAAGGATGTTCAAAATTTTGTTTACATACTTTATAAATGTTCTATGCGATTCCCCTTGGTCACATGGTCAACACCTAAGCGGTAGTCCCCTTCACGCCATACATTCTGAAGAATGTGTAGATTCACCAACGCAAGCGCATTTTGAGTTCTGGAATTGTCCATAGAAAGTAATCGCAGGGTGTCAAGTCCGGAGATCTAGGTGGCCAAGAGCAGAACGCATCGTCGGCATCTCCAGTTCGACTGAGCCAGCTCTTTGGAAGATGTTGGTTTAAAAATATTTGAACCTCCATATCCCAATGTGGGGGTGTTCCATCTTGCTGAATAAAGTTCTCGGATGGTGTTCTGCGAGATTGCTTGCCAAATTGTCGGGCTAAATCAGCAACATTCCGGGATAGCTATAATCGCCTTTTCACCACGTCCTAAATGTGCTCAATTGGGGGAGAGATCAGGCGACCTAGGTAGTTCAGGAAATGTTCGGCAAACCTGAAGACAATTTATAGCAACACGTGCTGTATGCGATCTTTTTGAAAAGTAAGTCCGGGGTGGCGCAAGTGGAACGACAACTAAACGAGTCGCAGAATGTCGTCTACGTACCATTGTACTGTGTTTCACTACTGACTACCAAAGAGGTCCAGCTAACAAAGGAAATAACAACTCAGACCATAAGACCCTGTTGTGGGCCTTTTTGGCTTGCAATAGTAAGGGCAGGATCCTCACGCTGTCGTGGACGTCTCCAGACACGTCTTCGGTGGTCGCCAGGACACAGTCGCAAACGGGACTCGCCACTAAAGACTCTACGTCCCCAGCCAGCGCAGTTTCATGTGGATTGAGTTCAGCACCACTGTAATCGCACTTGTCGGTGTACAGACGTGAGGGGCAAGCAGCGTAACAATCGGCGCGAGCATAGTCTCCGCTCTCTCTGTCGTCTGTCAATGGTCATGTTGAACACTTGTGTGCGGGTCACACGTCGCATGGTGAATCCACACGATGAATCCGTTACTATGACAGCTAATCTTACACTCGCACTGTCTTCCCGTTCTGTTGTGGTCCTAGGTCGACCGCTGCGGTCCTGACGTTTAAATCTGCCATTGTTGACCCACTCTTTCCAGCATCGTCTAATCGCTGCATCACTTCGACTCAGATGTCTAGCGATTCTTCGATTTGCCCAACTTAAACCAGCTTCTTTCAACCCGTTGACACCACCTTTTTCAAACTCTGAAATATGCTCGTAATGAGTACGAATCTTTCGGCGAGGCATTGTTACTGTCGACGTAAGATATCCGCAGTCGAAATGCAGCAGAAATTTTGAACATCAGATCGAGAATCGCTCCTTATACACACCTGTTGGGTGCGCAGTTCTTATGTGCTGGAGCTCCCGCTATTCATTCATTGAACACCAAATTTTAATCATTTGCATGTTCGGTCAAAACATCACTGCATACAAAATTTCATTACAATCGGACAACTCCTTCTTGGTGCATCGATTTTTTTTGTTATAGAGTGTATTTCCGATTGTGATATATACGATTGTAAACCTAAATTTTCAGAAATTCACTTTTTAAAGTATAATTTCAGAAATAGATTGACAGTTGTATTTGGGTGTCTTAATCAAAGATACTAAACACAAGCCGGATATAAGTTATAGGATAACAATTAAAACTACGAAACTGACAAACAGTCTCTGGTCTGCCAATAACGAATGTGAATAATTCTTTCAATCAAGGTCGAAGAGTCAAGTTCGTGGTCAGCATTCATCAATATACCGCTACTGTAGAAGAAGTACTTGGGACTACTCCAGATTCCAAATCAGTAATACTGAAAGGCAATCATGTCCGGTCGTCAGCCAGGAATGTGCCTTCTAAAGGTAGTAATTTGTGCATTAAGCTGTAAATCGCTAGACTGAGTAGCCACAAAAGCGTTGCCCGTATTGCTGTGCGTGAAGATGAGTCTATCACTATCTCTCTCCCACCCACCGCAAAATTACAAGCGCAAGGCAATTACACTTCTTGTGAAGTAACGTTTTAAAGCGCAGACAAGGCCTGGACAGTATCCAATTAAGACGTGTTTACTGATGGGACGTGATGTCATTAATTTGCGTTTTTAATAAATCCTTGCCTTTGTGCACAGATGTGTTAGTGATTTGAAACTCACACGCTCTCCCTATCCAAGGTTTCTAAGGGTTAATCTGGGATCTGTATAGAAGAATATAAATTTCTGCCTTTTGTTTTTCACTTGGTTGCATCAATCATGTTAAATCTAATTGCCCTATTGTTTAAGCATGCTTTCTCAATGAATAGTAGTAATTAATCTCTGTGTATTTTACACATGATTGAGATGTTCTATGCTAAGTGTTGTTTTTTTTATAAGGATCTCTATCGATGTTGTACCGTAAATAACGCAACTAGTTAACAAGAAGAAAACAAAACTTTATTTCATATTGATGAGACGAGGGACAACACATTACAAAATTTGGTGTGGAACACATCGCATTTTAACTGTAGCATAATAACGCAGCTACCCAACAGAATCGAAAATAGACGAGGGATATCACCTCAAAAACATAGGTGTAGGCTCAGCACGAACAACCCTTTTTCTCCCCGTTCGTTCGATCTTTTTCACTACTTCACTTCAGTTCGCTCTCATTTAAAAGCCGCAATCCAGGTGTCGATCGGGAGGTCGTCACAATGTACACCCAACTTTTAGCCATAAGCCCAGTTCAGCACATGTGACGACATGAGGTCAACGCATGCGCAGTCTTTCGGTTTACTTCGGTCTACGTAGGGTAGTATTTGACTTTTGATTTCGAAGCGAGTGGTATTACAGTTATATGACAATTTTTTGTCGTAGCAATTAAATGTAATTTTAGGCCAGAAAGCTTCATACGACATTTCCAGTATGAATAAGACTCAACCACCAGAGCTTAAAAGGTAACTTCAACGAAATCTTTTATTTTCATGTTCTACAGATAGCTGTTTTGCTTACTGTATGCATTTAATTCATACAAAAAGTTTTGTCATTATTTCTTTTCCTTTTTCATTTTAGGTTTATGGACAAGCATCTCCGCTGTGAGTAAAAATATCTTTGTATCCCTTATATAGCAATTGTAACGCATATGTTTGAATCGTTCTGTTTATAGCAGAATTTAAGGGTCTGTTCTGTGTGCATTTAGAGACACCCGAAAACTGAAGAAAAGTTGATAGTTGTGATTCACTGTTTAGAAAATTTCGAATCAGCTTCTCTTCATAGATATTTCCTATTAATGTGTTTAACAAGTTGTGGTAGCAAGAAAACTGGTCACATATTGCCTCGTACTTTTGTATAAATTTAATCTTCAGTTTTACTGCTGTGTTGGATAGGTTTATTGCAAGGTTCTTGCAAGTTTTATTTTCGTTTTAAAGTCTCTGAAGGTAAAATTTACGGCTGTACTTGAAAATTCCTTATTTTCGATTTCAGAGTTGGTTTGAAAAACTATTTAATTGCACGAATTTGGGTAAGAATGAACTGAGAACATTCTGATGTCATATTTCAATATATTAGTAACATCACGAGGCTTAATTTTAACTTTCAATTAGAGTCACGAAACTGGGTATCCCGTTCGTAATAATTTGAAGACAAGGGAAATATTCGATTTAAAAAAAAAATATTAAAGAATTTTGAATATTCCTGAGATTAACTTCTTACTTAATTTTTGTTTTTCTATTTCAAGTTTTAAAAATAAATTTTTTTTAAATTTATAATATTAAAACTAACCTTTTGTTCTAATAGTGCTTAATAATATTCTGAAGAAATCTTCAATTCTCTAAGATCAGCATTTTTCTAATCAAGTTACAGCTGTTTAACGAAGTTTCATAGTTCGAATTAAAAGTTAAAAAAAAAATTTATTCCATAAATGAGCTTAATTTTTTTCCGTAGCGACGTTTCTAAAAATTTTTATTTGAAACATCTCCAAATTCAAGATGGCCTCTTTCTTAGCCATTTGATAACGAGATAAAATAAAAGCGGCAAATATAATTACAAGAGAACTTCTGGTTTAAGTGACCGAATTCGGCCCATTAAAAATTGAATCTGTGACGCACCACTTAATCGTCAGTTAAGTTTACTTAAACAATAGAAATTAAAAAAAAATTTGGGTAATATTTGACTTTTGATTTCGAATAGATTGGTGTCACAGTTATATGACAATTTTTCATCGTAGCAATTAAATATAATTTTAGGATAGAAAACTTCAAATTTCATACGACATTTCCAATATGAGCAAGACTCAACCAATAAATAACGGAAATTAAAAATTGCAGCACAGAATATAGAGGGAAAAAAATTTCGCCTGAATTTGGCTTTTATTCCTAGGCTTAGCTGGGGGCTTGTTATACTTTAAAGCAGTAGTTCTCAGCCATCCCGTGCCCGAGATCGAAGTTTTCAGAGAGCATGGCGAGCACAACAAATGGTTTTTGCTTCACCGATGATCATTATTTATTTACATAAAAGAAATATTTTTTATTCAACAGTATGTTACCAACCTTCTAATATTATTACAATGATTATGTTTTGAAAAATAATAAAAAAGAAAATAAATTAAAGAAAATTTTGATTTATAAGTAGGTATATGGAAATTAAAAAGAAATAAGTAGTATAAATGGGTTTCTTACTTATAAATACTTTATTTAAAATTTAATGAGATTTGACTGGGAGCTGAATTAGCCAGTTTTCCGTAATTGGGATAATGCTTAAATTCTCGGTCTTAAGCAATTGTCCAGATGTTCATCAGTAAGTTGAGATCTGCGTTACTTTATTTTATAAGTAGGTATATACGGAAATTAAAAAAATAAGTAGTATAAATGGGTTTCTTATTTAAAATCTAATGAGATTTTTGACTCTGGGCTGAATTAGCTAATTTTCCGTAATTGGGAATGTCCTTATATTCTCGTTCTTGCAATCGTCGAGATGTTCATCACTAAATTGAAATTGCGTTTTTATTTCATAATATTCATTGCAGAAAATAAGGCTTCGAACAGATATGTTAAACCAAAGTAACTTTATAGGAAGTATTGGGATTTTTTTTACATTCAACGATATTCCAAAAGTTTTCATCAGACAAAGAAATAGCACATCAGTCGAAAGAAATTTCAAAATAAAATCGGGCACAGGGTTGAGAACCTCTGCTGTAGAGCATCAGATATTTGTAATTGGAAATTAAAAAATTACAATTTTAAGTTCGTAATTAATTTTTCATGAACTTTTTTTAAAAAGAAAATGATTAACCTTGTTTTTTAGCAATAACAGTCAAGATGTTTTGCAGCTTACCTGTTGGTAATGCTTTATTTTCCTACTCTTTTGGGGTTCCTTATAAACACATAAGTTCGACTTAAAAACATTTAGTTCATTAATGCCTAATTTAATGTGATGATGTGGTGATACTGCTGCTGGATTATAAAACTCATCTGTGATCATTTTTTGAAAAATTATGCATACTTTTATAATTTGCATCTTGTATTGTCATACAAATAACCTACCAGATAAATCTGCAAAAAATATTCATATGAAATTTTGTACATATATACATCTCACCATAAGTATATAGAATACCTTAAAAAAATTTCCAATCTTATTACAATTTTAAGATGTTTTTAAAAATTTTAAATTTATAAACAAAATTTTAAAGTGCTCCTTGCGACTTAATTTTTGAGATACTTCCTCGATTTTGCATTTTAATCACGTAAAACTGTATTACAAACAAATCTGGGTATCAATTATTTAATCCCTTGGGGAAAAAACTCTCAAAATTTAAATATTCGATTTTCATCAAAATTGTGCCGTTTAATAAGTTGTAAATCAAATTTAATTACTTTAATCATCTTGAATTGTAAAATGCATACCCAGTTTGTTTGTAAACAGTATCAGGATTCTTTCTTATCAATTTCATGAATTTTGAACAAAAATTAAGTCGCATGGAGCATTTAAAAAAACCTAAAAACCTTAAAATCTGTTTTGAGAAAAACGGATTTAAAATTTATTACTACATTTACCTTTATTACTTCGTAGAAGCTTCATAAATGATTTTTTTACTTGAAAAATCTACTTTGATACTATTAACCTGTAGAAATATAGTTATTATTTTACAATAACATAATCAATATTACAATAAAAAAGATAAATGTTCCCGGTCCCCTTAAGATTATAATGGATAAAATTTAAATCTTTCTTGATCCCTCATTGTTGTATCATGAGCAAATAGTGTTTTGAAAATACCGTTATAAACTCACCATCAACTTAAGATTCGCATAAACATTCGGTTTCATGAGGATAGACAATTCTATTATAAAAATCGGATAGAAGAATTGATGAGTCAACGTATATTGAAGAATCAAAATTCCGCCAATTTTACTTTTTCAGTTGATGCACTATTTCTTGGCTGTGTGCCAAATCTTGGCAGTGTGCCCATTGTGTTGGGTAAGAGATCTGTGATTGTAAAGGACTGTATAAATGTAAATAATATAAATGTTTATGATATGATTAGATATTTAGTATAATTATGTACTTTCAGTGAAATTGAATGGAAGTCGCCATCTTTTGGGGATCCTCAGAGGATTTGATCCGTTCAGGAACTTAGTATTGGATGATGTAATGCAGGTGTTTAAGAATGGAGATACTATCAAACTTGGAATGATTGTAAGTGTATCCAGCATGTAACTAAAGTGTTTTCATTTATGTGTATATTATACAGAAATTATCAAAACACTTAGGTATGAATAATGAAAAAAGTTCTCTAATCTTTAAATAGTCGAAAAAAAAATTATGAAATGCCCTCATATGTGAAACAATATCAACCATTGTCATCAGCTGGTGTATCTATATTTTACTAAAACTTAGCCTGAAATTCTATAGAGAAAAGTGATGTTGAACGCATCGTATTGCAAAAAAAGGAACAGTAATTAATCGTAATTAGAGCCATTTTAAACTATATTTCAGATTGTATTCATCATTAACTTTAGACAAAAGGGTGGTTATTTCAAATATAACTGTTGCAATCTGTTGGGTGAAAGAAGAATCTTTCATTAGCGAAAAATTAATTGATTTTTAGAAAGATAGGGCTTGCTCGATGATGTGGCAGAAAGTAAAAGAAAGAATTATGTTCGAGAATCGTTGTAAAATAGCAAAAAGCCCCCCCCCCCCCCAAAAAAAAAAAAAAAAAAAAAAAAAAAAAAAAAAAACTTTTTTTTTAAACTGAGATTCCATTTCGTGAATCATGAATAATTGTAAGTTCATTAACTTAAGTATATTCATTAATTTGCACATTTGTTAAAAAATTCTCATAAATAGTTAAAACATCTTCCACTTGGTCAACAAATGAAGTTCTGTTTGTTTATGTTTACGTTCCCCTTTTCAAATTAAGATGAACTCAAGCACTTGATTGCTCACCATGAATATGCTGCACTGTGCTAAACACTGAGAAATACAAGAAAGACATTTGCTCTGAATTACGTGAGTTTGGTGACTGATTTCTATACGATAGCCTTGCTTTCATCCTCTTAGTTCAGTGGTTCCTAACCGGTGGTCCGCGAGGACTGGAGTGATAAATTTGGTTTCATTGTTTCAAAATGACCGCTAATTTAAACAATTAAAACTGGGAGCCAAAAAAAAAAAATTTTAGCTCCTGATTTTTTGTTCAAATTCTAAAAATCCCTTTATTTCTGTCGCTTTCTGACCTTTTGAGTAAGGAAAAAAATGCCTGTTCAGCTGAAAAGTCTCGAATATGTTTTCTAGGAAGACAGTTCGCAGCATCAGCAATTTTACAGCTAGTAATGCAAACTGAAAAATCTCGTTAATTTTTAAGTTTTCATAGGTTTTTATGTTTTCTGTTAAGTTTTCTTTTACGTTCAATTTTTTATTAAGTTTATTTGAAACTTTTTGTCAAAGTTGTTTGTCACAAATAGTTTATTTGTTCAGAAAATAAAACCCATTTTCCCTCTAAAAGGATTTGTTGGGAGGAGGACCCACGCGATTTTGATTTTTTTTTTTTTTTTTGGGGGGGGGGGGACAAGTGGTCCCTGATCAACAAAAAGTTAGGAATCACTGTCTCCCCAAACCTTTTTCGTTAAGATTATATGTAAAGAAAAATTAGTTGCCCTTAAGGAAACAAATTGTTCTAAGCATCAATGAGAAATTAATCTGGCTGCAGGAAACTGTCTCAAAGATCTCAGGATAAGACCATGAAGTACACTGTAAATTTATGGCTTCTGATCAAATAAATGTTTAAGGTTATAAGTTATTTGCTGTTTAATCCTGTTCTAAATATTTAGACAAGACGTCGAATATTTTAACAGGTTAACCATTTCAATTTAGAGAAAGACAATAGTTCTCAATGGAATAAATATTGTCACTATGATTACGCGTTCTCAGTCAAATATTTATATGGTTCATAAATAGACTTTTTGCTTATAAACGTTTTTAGTGTCTCGTTATATGCTGGTTTATGTAATGCTTGTAAAATTTCGGTTAAGACCTCTCTGTAAAAATATAATTTACTGTCTGTTCATTTAAAGTATTTATGTGTGATGTTCAGTTCAAATTAATTAAAAATTGTGGCGAACCTTCCTTTTTCATTGCTAACTATCACATCTAAATCTAGAGGGGTAGAGAATGCGTGTGGTTGATCTCTAAGTTAAGCCCCCTTTAACTTCAAAGTGAATAACCCCTCCCCTTCTTTTTGTTTAATATTAAGCGAATTTCACATGGCCCTGGCAAGCACTGGGAGATGCCTATACCCCAGCACTGTAGAGCAGCGTTTCTCAACCTTTTTTGGCTCTAGGATCGGTAAAATTTTTGAAAAAATTTCGCAGACCGGTGCAGTTTTTTAACAAAAAATACTTTTCTAGGTATTAAAGAACAACTACATAAGGTAATTGTAACATTTTTATTATCATTTACTTCCAATAATATTCAAATGTGAAGAAAAGTAATTATTGTAATTATTATACAGTGGCTCCCAAAAGTGTTCGTACACTTACGATTTTCAATGAAATATGGGTCTATCCATTAATTAAAATGAATATTTCAGAATGGGTATTTAATAATATCTATAATCTATTCTCAACAAAACTACATGAAATATTTTAAAAACATAGTAAAAATTTATTTTTAAGAAACCGATAATCAAAAAGTAACAGACTTTATCTCGGAAAAGTCATCGTACGCTTGTAAAAATTCTCTACATATTAGTAAATATTCTAATTTTTCGTTAAATTAATATTTAGTAGGATATCCTTTAGCATCCACAACAGCTTTTGAACGTCTGGGAATAGATTGCACTTATTCTTTTGTAATTTCTGCATCAATGTTCATCCATTCTTCCATCATAATTGTTTTTAGTTCGTGTTTTCAAAACTTGTGGACAATTACAGAGACACCAGAGGCGAACGTTGAGAGCCGTGTGCTTAGGATCGTTATCTTGATAAAAAACAAAGTTGTTTCCAATACTCAAATTTTGGGCTGATAATTTTAAATTGTCTCTTTAAAATATTTATATAAACAGCATGATTCATTATGCCATCAATAAATACTAAATTACCCAGTCCTTGTGCTGGCATGCACCCCCCACACAAGGACATCTCCACCGCCATGCTTAATTGTTCCTACTAAGTTCTTGGGATTAAGTTCCTCATTTTTCCTTCTCCATACGCCCACCGGAACCAAAAATTTTAAACTTGCTTTCATCGGCAAATAAGACATTATTGCAATACGTTTGGGGCATATTTATCATTGATAGTGCGAAGGAAAGCCTAAGCTTTCTGTTTTTCTCATTCACAAAAGATTTTCTACGGGCAGAACGCCCATGTAATCCAGCTGCTCTGCGAACTCGTCAACAGTTTCAGGTGAAATTGAAGTAGAAAATGTTTCATTAAATTCTGCATATATTTTTACAGCACTCAAACGTGGATTTTTCCACAAATTTTCTAATTATAAATCTCTCACGTTTTGTTAACTTTGGCGGACGACCTTTTCTTACCTTGTTTTCGATCCGATTTTCCTCTTTAAAGCGTTTTATCACATCCTGCACAGTAGAATGGGATAAATTAAGTACAATTCAAAAATAAAGCGCCAGACGATAATTTTAATTATGAATTTATCCGAAAATATTTCAGTGTACGATAACTTTTGTGAAATAAAGTTTTTGTTACTTTTTGATTACTGGTTTCTTAAAAATAAAGTTTTACTATGTTTTCAAAATATTTCATGTAGTTTTTTTAAGAATAGATTATAGATCTTATTATTAAATACCCATTCTGAAATATTCATTTTAATTAATGGATAGACTCCTATTTCATTGAAAATCGTAAGTGTACGAACACTTTTGGGAGCCACTGTATATAAGTAAATAAACCTTTGAGAAAAATCACAGAAAATTATAACAAAATAATCACAATATTTGCATATAGAAACAAAAGAAAAAAATAAGTCCTCTGATTAATACAAAATTAAATATCTATAATTTTTGCTTATTGGCATATAATGTTAATGAGAAGATTGATGCTGCTCTTCTTCAATTAACTTTAATTGTGGGTTCCAAATTAGTCAAGCTAAGTCGGAGAGTGAAACAACCGAAAGCCGATTTCTAAATTTATTTTTTATTATCGTCATATTGTTATTGCAATCCTTTCCCTGCTGTGAGTACTCCGTCCAGTTTTAAAGAAAAAATGTGAGACGTGACAAATGTGAGCACATTGCAGTGTTGCCAACTTTCAAAGACAAAATTTTGGATTCTAGATCCTAAAATTATGGTATTAACGTAAAAAAATATTGTACAAAATTTTATTTTTTTTATAATAAATTTTTTTTAACGCGGACAAGTAAAAATCTCCGATGACCGTTCAAATTTTTCCACGGATCGGTGCCGGTCCGAACGACCAGCGGTTGAGAATCATTGCTGTAGAGGATTTTCTCAAATCCAGTTTTATTTTTTTTTTTTTGGGGGGGGGGTGTATTTTAATGCTGAACATTAGTTAATTCATATTAAGGGCCTGTTCAGATAGGAGTCCGGTAGCGGAAGCATTAAAATATTGAAATATATTTAACCAATGACAAACCTCCTAACGATTAGCAACGAAATTTTTAACGCCTATGATTGGTTTATTTGCGTCACAGCGCCATCTTTTCTTTTACGCTTCCGCTACCAGACTCCTATGTGAACAGGCCTTAACTGAATTTTTTCAAATCTTTATATATATAAAACAGTTCCGTAACTGACTCATTCATTCACTGACTGACATACAACGCACAGACCAAACCACTGGACCTAAAGGGCTGAAATTTTGCATGGCGATTCTTCTAATAGTGTAGGGGTGCACTAAGAAAGATTTTTCAAAAAATCTTAGATTTTTTTAAATCAAATTTTTAAGCTGTTTTTTAAACTTTTTTTACGTTTGCATTTAAAATAATACATTGAGGGTTATAAAATTTATATCACGAGAAAGATCATAAAAATTTCTTTAAAATGAAATCTTTTTCGAATCTCTACCTTGATTTTCTGATTTTTGGTGAATTTTAAAGATTAATTTCTAGAATTTAATTTATTAAATGCTGATCACGTGATTTGTTTTTCTGGTACTTTAAATAAATTTATCGTCACGTGCATAATAACTAAATAGACAAAAAAAAATTTTTTTCTTTCTAATGCAGCAGACGATTGGATATTATCCCCCAAAAAATAAATATCCCTTACGATTTTTTTTATAAATATATATATTTTTTACATCAATTGTATACATTGATCGTCGCATTTATTATAAATATATATTTATTTTTTTAGCATTAATTACATACATTGACCGTTGTATATAATTTGAATGTACTCCGTAGCGAAGCGCGAGTTTTCAGCTAGTTGTTTAATAAAATAAAGCAAAAGTTTTAATAACTACTTTTAGTTTTTAATTTTTTCAGGTTGTTCGTGGCAACAGTATTGTTCTTCTTGAAGCAATTGAAAAAGTCAACTGACATTTGTCGTGTTTACTCACCTTTTTCATGTATTAATTTTGACAATTTAATAAATGCTATCCATGTATTAAAAATTTTATCGATTAATACTCCTTTGTGATACATTCACGTATGAAAATTTAATTTTTGAATTGTCCTCTTGTTGCTATCAGTCACACAACTGCGTACGCTGTATGACTGACTCGTTATGACCCGAGTATAGTCCAAAAATAATTTGTCATCTGGATATATAAAAATTTTATTTATAAATTTTAATTCTCTTTGAAGAATGAATAAAAACTTAAATTTACAGAGAAGTTTTTGCTTAGGGGAAAAAATGTTCATTTTTTTTATGAAAATAAAACTGAAACGCTGTACAAAATTTCATAGAAACACCTTGCGAGGAATAGTAGATATACACATTGAACGATGACAAAAAAAGAAAAAATTCTATCTGACATAAACGGACTTAATGTATAGATGTACAGCTAGGTACCTGTGGGCAGTATAGCATACAAGTTTGTATCTAGTAGCTTTGTATTCATCGTAGAAACGAGCGGTTTGTTTTATTTGATTCTTGCGGTTCTACGCATGTTTTGAGCTAAGAGAATAATAAAATTATTCTGCCCATTTTTTTTTAAATTTTGAGTCATGGGCCTACTTATGGCTTAATAAATTAGAACAGTAGTTAAAAAATTTACAAAATAAGTTTTTGTAACAGTTGGGTTAGTAAGGAATTTTGCGATGGTTTTTGACTAAAAACGCTTTCGCTCTTAAATATATTTTGCGTAACATTAACTAGAAAAAAATTTCCAACCCAAGAAACGGGAAACTTATGAAATCAGTTTAAATTTAGACAGTTTCCATTTCTTGAAATGTATCTATAGTGATACGAGACCATAACCACCAGTTATGACAAACTTCGTCCAAAAATGATACATATGTGGACTTTTCTCAATCAAGATATTAGTCTCTCAGAGGAATTATATTGTGTACCTTGAAGTGTTCCAGTGTGTAGATTAAAACATGTCTTATGTGTCATTAAATAAATTGTTTTAAAACAATTACACAGTTCAAAGTGCGTATCTATTTAATACCTTTTCAAAAGAAATGTTTTTATACATTAAAACGATTTAAATACTTAAGAAGAAGCCCAAGGCGGTAGGATAATTAGAATGTTCATTTTCTCAGATTTGTTCAATCATTTCAACATTATCATTTTAGATTTATAATTGATAATCTGTACGGAATTACGGCTCCAAATGCATTCAGGATGAAATTTACATTAAAATAAATAATTCCATGAGCAGTCAAATAATTTTTTTTCCTTTCCATCCTTTTGAAGTGCAACAGAGAGTTACTTTTCTCAATTGGATTGCTTTTTTCAAGTTTTCACTATCTTTTCTACAGTTTTTCTGGCATCAAAGATTCACATGTCCCTTGTGAAAGAATAGAGATCATCACCGCTATCCGGCCAAGCGTCCTGTTCTTGCCTTGCTCTTTATAGGTCCGAGACCGTTACAGTCTACCCTGGCTCGTCTTCGGAGTGGCTATACAAAATGTATGAACTTCGAGAACTCTACAAAGGTCTTTCCCCCTTGTTCCTGTTCTACTACTCTTGAGAACCCTTCCCACATTGTGGAGTGTTTAGGTAACCCTGTCAGCATGCTTGCAGATGAGGATACTGCTTTTATTTTGCTCGCACGACAGAGCCTCATGGATTTGGCATAGCATTTTCTAGTCCAGGGGGCTTAGCAATAACAAGAATGGAGATACAGGCATTTATGAAAAGAATCGCTGTTTCTGCAAGCAACTGACTGTCTAGGTCAGTGGAGAAAAGAAAATACGACAGCATGTATCATGAAATAAAGGATCCAAATAAAAATTAAAAAAACACTAGGCACATAAAAAAACACGTGAAATAAAAATATACCCCAATAAGGAGTAAAAAATCTTCCAGAGTCGTGTTTTCTATTTTACGATTAAATCGCCAAAAATGGCTAGCTTCAACTTCATTAGTTTTCTGTACATATAAATGCAAAGCATAAACCATAAATAGCGTAATGGGTATTGTCAGCAAAATGGCATTTATAAGCAAAAAGCTTCTTTTACCTGAGACGTTCAACAGTTTCCGATAGTTATACAGGGTGTGTCACAATTCCCTCCTTGGTTTGGAAGGCTTATAAAAAAAACATTACCAATACAGCAACAAAGTTGACTTTACTGGAGAAAGAAACATTACAAGTCTTGTTTCACAAATGTGTTATTAGATGGCGGCACTGGGTCTGATAGCAGAAGTAAATAACGGAAACACAGACTTTATTTTGCAGATGACAATGGCGTTTACAGGTTCACGGAAAGCTTACTGCGTGTTAAAATTTGCGAAAAGTGAATCTGTTGTGACAGTTCAAAGACAATTTCGTATTAAATACGGATTTCAACCACCAACGGATAAAACAATTCATGCGGGGTTTCGGAAATTTCAGGAAAGTGGTTGGTTATGTGAAGGAAAACTGGTCGTCCAGGCCCTTTGTAGGAAAAGGTTACTCGTGTACGAGATGCGTTTGTGCGAAGCCCGAGAAAGTCAATTTGTGAAGCGAGTGCGGAGTTACAGAAAAAGCGAGTGAAACTAGAATTTGACTTTAGACTTGATATCTGCCGCATCACGAAAGGTTCACATATTGAACATTTGTGAAACAAAACTTTTAATGTTTCTTTCTCCAGTAAAGTCAACTTTGTTGCTGTATTGGTAATATGTTTTTTTATAAGCCTTCCAAATCCCGGAAGGAATTGTGACACACCCTATATACTTGAATCAGGACATTAGAAATTTTACTTTTACAAAACAAATAGCGCCACAGGAGAAATGAAGTCGAATGGAAAAGTAAGAGAGCTATGGAATTTTTAAGGCCATATTTTAAGAGATGTACGACATTTGAACATGCTACATGTGACGCTGATATACACATGAAAACAACTGAAATGCATGAGATATAGCTCAATGATTTACTTGTAAATTCGCCAACTTGTATTCCACTCGTCAGTGTAATCCATAAAATATTATCCATGCATATTGCACCCGATGAGGGATACATTTTTTGCTGAAATACAACATTACTATTAAATTTCTACGAACATGAAAGAGGAACACTTTCTAAGGAACAGAAATTGTTATCAATAACATACAACGAAAAATTCTTAAGTGAGGAAAAGATTATTGTATTTAATTATCACTGAGATGTTCAAAACGAGAGTCTAGAAATTAAAAAAAAAATTTCCATTTATTTGCAGGATATAGTACAAGGTAAATTCTTCAATATCGAGGCGTAGTGGAATGCATCGCATTTATGTAATCAAAACAAAAAGTATATTACTTATGTCACTGAAACTATTTTTAATGAGCCAGCTTTGAGTACGACTACGAATTTCGAATTGAACAAAAAAATTCCTTTTTAACAGAAACCATTCGAAGGTTCTATAATCAGTAACAATGTAAACTTCCAATCTACAACCAAGATATTTCAACTTTATACTCCGAAGAGTTATATTTCATATAATAAGAATAACAATAATTGAATAACACAAATATGTTTATCAAATTTCTCACTCTAAAATACTTTTCTTGGGGTAAAGGAAACTAAGGACTTCTGATAGATCTCCGAGACTTGAAACGATACATGCAACAAAACCAAGGAAAAGTGGACGTGATCAAAGAATGTTAGTGTACTGTATTATAATCATATACATTCAGTACTCGCTTGAAGACCTCAGAATGACTGACGAGTTTGCCTTTTGACACTAAGGTGTTCAGACGTGTTTTTCTTCTGCTCTCGACCAATGGATCCTTTCTCGCTTGCCATGCAGCAGCAATTCGGTTCTTTAGATCAGAGCTCCGCAACCTTTTATCTTGCACGGCCCAATAACGTTTTTTCGATAATTCTGCGGCACACCACAAGTAAAAACTTGCAAATACATAAATTGCAATAATACCTACAATTTTTTACTAGATAAAAAACACAAAATAGCTTTATGTATCTAGATAATTACAATTATTTAAGTTTTATATAAATCATTTTCAATTGCTCACCAACACGAGAACAAAAATATACACTGACTCCCTGCTTCTCGTCCTAGCTTTTATACGCTGCATGCTTCAAAAATTAGCATACAGCGTTGAAAATACAGAGCTGTGGCGGGTTCGTAAGTACCGCAGATGGTTCGTTAAAACCTTACGTTTGATCTGACGTCACGCATCAGACAGCCTCAAATTGGCGTCATCACACGTTCCTCAATTCTATAAATTCCCCTCGAATTTGATGGGAAAATGCTATTGAATTTTCGGCATTAGCTAGGAAAGGATTTCTTAGCCAATTGTATTGTTCTGTATTAATTGTGAAAAAAAAATTCAGGTTGTCTCTTCTAACGAAACTACCACGGGTTATTAACGTAGGATTACTTATCGTTGCTTACATCTTTTGTATGCATATATGCATGTATGTGTTACGTATATATGTATCTATATATATGTACGTATGTATATACACTCATGGACAAAAAAATTAGCGCACCAAGAAATAATTGCGGGATCGTAACGAAACTTGCAATGAAGGTACATGTCGGGGAGATATGCAAATGATTAGAAATGCAGCGTGATTGCGCATTACGTATAGCCGGTAGAGGGCGTTGAACATCGTACTCTGTGGAGTATAAAACAGGTAACCAAAGCTTGTTTGAGTGAGCTGAATCATTTACAAAGGAAGAGCTGAGATAGACATGCCATTACGCCGTGTTCGAAGACAATATAAGCAGTTGTCGCAGTTTGAGAGGGGGAGAATCATCGGGATGATGGAAGCTGGGTGGTCAGCTAGGCGAGTAGCTCGTCAATTAGGCCTCTCTGATTGTGTTGTGAGGAGGTGTTGGGACCAGTGGACCCGAGAGATGTCATGTACACGAAGACCAGGCTCAGGACGCCCTCGACAGACCAGTCGTCGAGAAGACCGCCACATCGTAAGAAATGCACGCGTACAGCCAACTGCTTCATCGGCCGCCATCCAGGCACAGGTAGCACCTTCACTAGGGGCCTCTGTGTCTTCTCGAACCATATGAAGGCGCCTGGCTGAAGGACAGTTGGTATCGCGGCGCCCATTACGTGTGCTGCCCTTGACGCCCACCCATCGACGCCTCCGTTTGGAGTTTTGCCGCGCACGAGGAAACTGGACTGCAGCGGAATGGAACCAGGTCGTCTTTAGCGACGAATCCAGATTCAATCTCGGCAGTGATGACAATCGTGTTCGTGTGTGGAGAGCCCGTGGTGAACGCTTCAATCCTGCCTTTGCTGTACAGCGACACATCGCCCCCACAGCTGGTGTGATGGTATGGGGTGCCATTGCCTACAACACACGGTCACCCCTAGTATTGTTCCGTGGCACCATGACAGCCCAGCGGTATGTTCATGAAATCCTGCAACCACATGTGTTGCCACTCATGCAACGGCTCCCAGGAGCCATTTTTCAACAAGACAATGCTCGGCCTCATACGGCAAGGGTGTCACAAGACTGTCTCCGCACTGTTACTACCCTTCCTTGGCCTGCCCGATCCCCAGATTTGTCTCCTATCGAGCATATCTGGGATCATTTGGGAAGACGAGTTGGGCATCCCACGAGTTTGAACGAACTAGAGGCAAGGTTGCAGCAAATATGGAACGAAATATCTCAAGACATCATACGGAACTTGTATGACTGAATGCCCGATCGTATCGCATCGTGCATTCGCGCTACAGGGGGTCCAACGGAGTATTAACTCCTCCGTTCTTTTGCCCTTTTCTCTGAAATAAATTATCCTTTCTCTTTGATTTTCTTATCATTTACTTATATCAAAGTAGTCATTACGTATGTAAAATTTCGCTTCATTTTGACGACTCCTTCTTGGTGCTTCTTGGTTTTTTTTATCCATGAGTGTATATACATATATGTATGTCAGAATTTTGACGCATCTTGGTAATTCTGTTTAACTGTTTACTGCTTTTCCAAGCTATTTGGCGAGCTACCAAAATTATAACTCGCGAGGACAGATGAACGGACAGTTTTAACGTCTGAAATTTTCCTTTCCGCAGGACAGTTATGGATGAACGTAATCCTACGGTAAAATAGTGATTAAATTTCTTTAGCAATAAACTTAAATGTTGTTGAGTCAGATCCAGAATTAATTGTTTGTTTTTAATCATGAACTTGTAAGTCCTTTGGAACATATCTAGAGATCCTTTTTGTAACTCTTTCTGCCAAAGTTCGAGCTTATTTTTAAACCCTATTAACTTTGCCGGAACACATCAGATAATATTCGCTTCAACCTTGCATTTTTTTATTCAGTTCATTCAGGTGTTCGATGATATCATCCATATACTGAAGTTTGGCCATCCAGTGATTATCTTCAAACAGTTGGTGTAGTTCGGTCATATTTTGTTAAAAATAAACTCACGAGCCTCGTTGCGAAACTCAAACAATCTAGTCAAAACTTAGCCCCGGGATAACCAACGTACCTCAGTGTGTATAATGATAGGTATTCATAGTCCGCTCCCATTTCTTCACAGATTAGTTTAAAAATTCGCAAATTTAGAACTCTTGATTTAATAATGTTTATTATACTAATACATTGATTCATCGATTGCAATAGCTCCGTGGGCGAGATTTTGATCATCAATACTTCGCGATGTACACAACAGTGTGTAATTTCTATATTAGGATTTTGCCGTTTACGCACAAAATTAGTCTGCGAAATTTTTTAGTGACAACGCTTCTCGTGGAAATGAATGTGCGATCATGCAGTGGTAGTACCAACTGTAAAGTGCTGACCGCTTGTGCCAAATTGAAGAAGACTCTCCTAACGTTGTGCCGCCCCCCCCCCAAAAAAAAAAAATTTTTTTTAAATCAGAAAAGAAGTGATCACACCGTGGTATTAGCCCTTATAAAATGATGACTGATTGTGCCGAATTGAGGAAGACTCTCCTAACGTTGTGCAAAATAAAATAAGAAAAAGAGTGATCGCACCATTGTGATCGCACCGTGTGTTGCACCGTGGTGATCGCACCGTGGTGATCGCACCACCGTGGTGATCACCAAAGAGTGATCGCACCATTTTATAAGGGCTAATAGCCCTTATAAAATGGTGACCGCTTGTGCCGAATTGAAGAAGACTCTCCTAACGTTGTGACCCCCCCCCCCCCCCCAAAGAAAAGAGGAGTGATCGCATCGTGGTATTAGCCATTATCAAATGATGACCGCTTGTGCCGAATTGAAGAAGACTCTCTCCTAACGTTGTGCAAAAAAAAAAAAAAAAGAAAAGGAGTGATCGCACCGTGGTATTAACAATTATAAAAAAAGATGACCGCTAGTGCCGAATTAAAGAAGACTCTCCTAACGTTGTGCAAAAAATAAGAAAAGGAGTGATCGCACCGTGGTATTAGCCATTATAAAATGATGACCGCTTGTGCCGAATTGAAGAAGACTCTCCTAACGTTGTGCAAAAAAAAAAAAAAATAAGAAAAGAAAAGGAGTGATCGCACCGTGGAATTAGCCATTATAAAATGATGACCACTTGTGCCAAATTGAAGAAGACTCTCTCCTAACGTTGTGCAAAAAAAAAAAAAAAAGAAGAAAAGGAGTGATCGCACCGTGGTATTAGCCATTATTAAAAAAGATGACCGCTTGTGCCGAATTAAAGAAGACTCTCCTAACGTTGTTCAAAAAAAAATAATAATAAAAGGATTGATCGCACCGTGGTATTAGCCATTATAAAATGATGACCGCTTGTGCCGAATTGAAGAAGACTCTCCTAACGTTGTGCAAAAATGAAAAAAAATGAAAAGGAGTGATCGCACCGTGGTATTAGACATTATCAAATGATGACCGCTTGTGCCGAATTGAAACGTTGAACTCAATTCTGACAACGTTGAGCCAAAAAAAAAAATAAATGAAAAGGAGTGATCGCACCGTGGTATTAGCCATTATAAAATGATGACCACTTGTGCCGAATTGAAGAAGACTCTCCTAACGTTGTGCAAAAAAAAAATAAGAAAAGAAAAGGAGTGATCGCACCGTGGAATTAGCCATTATAAAATGACGAACACTTGTGCCAAATTGAAGAAGACTCTCTCCTAACGTTGTGCAAAAAAAAAGAAGAAAAGGAGTGATCGCACCGTGGTATTAGCCATTATTAAAAAAGATGACCGCTTGTGCCGAATTAAAGAAGACTCTCCTAACGTTGTTAAAAAAAATAATAATAAAAGGATTGATCGCATCGTGGTATTAGCCATCATAAAATGATGACCGCTTGTGCCGAATTGAAGAAGACTCTCCTAACGTTGTGCAAAAATGAAAAAAAATGAAAAGGAGTGATCGCACCGTGGTATTAGACATTATCAAATGATGACCGCTTGTGCCGAACTGAAACGTTGAACTCAATTCTGACAACGTTGAGCCCAAAAAAAATAAATGAAAAGGAGTGATCGCACCGTGGTATTAGCCATTATAAAATGATGACCGCTTGTGCCGAATTGAAGAAGACTGTCCTAACGTTGTGCAAAAATGAAAAGGAGTGATCGCACCGTGGTATTAGCCATTATCAAATGATGACCGCTTGTGCCGAATTGAAACGTTGAGCTCAATTCTGACAACGTTGAGCCAAAAAAAAAAATAAATGAAAAGGAGTGATCGCACCGTGGTATTAGACATTATAAAATGATGACCGCTTGTGCCGAATTGAAGAAGACTCTCCTAACGTTGTGAAAAAAAATAAGAAAAGGAGTGATCGCACCGTGGTATTAGCCATTATAAAATGATGACTGCTTGTGCCGAATTGGAGAAGACTCTCCTAACGTTGAGCAAAAATGAAAAAAAATGAAAAGGAGTGATCGCACCGTGGTATTAACTATTATAAAAAAAGATGACCGCTAGTGCCGAATTAAAGAAGACTCTCCTAACGTTGTGCAAAAAAATAAGAAAAGGAGTGATCGCACCGTGGTATTAGCCATTATAAAATAATGACCACTTGTGCCAAATTGAAGAAGTCTCTCTCCTAACGTTGTGCAAAAAAAAAGAAGAAAGGAGTGATCGCACCGTGGTATTAGTCATTATTAAAAAAGATGACCGCTTGTGCCGAATTAAAGAAGACTCTCCTAACGTTGTTCAAAAAAAATAATAATAAAAGGATTGATCGCATCGTGGTATTAGCCATTATAAAATGATGACCGCTTGTGCCGAATTGAAGAAGACTCTCCTAACGTTGTGCAAAAATGAAAAAAAATGAAAAGGAGTGATCGCACCGTGGTATTAGACATTATCAAATGATGACCGCTTGTGCCGAATTGAAACGTTGAACTCAATTCTGACAACGTTGAGCCAAAAAAAAATAAATGAAAAGGAGTGATCGCACCGTGGTATTAGCCATTATAAAATGATGACCGCTTGTGCCGAATTGAAGAAGACTCTCCTAACGTTGTGAAAAAAAATAAGAAAAGGAGTGATCGCACCGTGGGATTACCCATTATAAAATGGTAACCACTTGTGCAAAATTGAAGTATTAGCCATTATAAAATGATGACCGCTGGTGCCGAATTGAAGAAGACTCTCCTAACGTTGTGCAAAAAAAAAAATAAGAAAAGGAGTGATCGCACCGCTGTATTAGCCATTATAAAATGATGAGCGCTTGTACTGAATTGAAGAAGACTCTCCTAACGTTGTGCCAAAAAATAAAAATAAATAAAACGAGTGATCGCACCGTGGTATTAGCCATTATAAGATGATGACCGCTTGTGCCGAATTGAAGAAGACTCTCCTAACGTTGTGCAAAAATGAAAAAAAATGAAAAGGAGTGATCGCACCGTGGTATTAGCCATTATCAAATGATGACCGCTTGTGCCGAATTGAAACGTTGAGCTCAATTCTGACAACGTTGAGCCAAAAAAAAAAAAATGAAAAGGAGTGATCGCACCGTGGTATTAGCCATTATAAAATGATGACCGCTTGTGCCGAATTCAAGAAGACTCTCCTAACGTTGTGAAAAAATGAAAAAAAATGAAAAGGAGTGATCGCACCGTGGTAATAGCCATTATCAAATGATGACCGCTTGTGCCGAATTGAAGAAGACTCTCCTAACGTTGTGCAAAAATGAAAAGGAGTGATCGCACCGTGGTACTAGCCATTATCAAATGATGACCGCTTGTGCCGAATTGAAACATTGAGCTCAATTCTGACAACGTTGAGCCAAAAAAAAAAATAAATGAAAAGGAGTGCTCGCACCGTGGTATTAGCCATTATAAAATGATGACCGCTTGTGCCGAATTGAAGAAGACTCTCCTAACGTTGTGCAAAAATGAAAAGGAGTGATCGCACCGTGGTATTAGCCATTATCAAATGATGACCGCTTGTGCCGAATTGAAACGTTGAGCTCAATTCTGACAACGTTGAGCCAAAAAAAAAAATAAATGAAAAGGAGTGATCGCACCGTGGTATTAGCCATTATAAAATGATGACCGCTTGTGCCGAATTGAAGAAGACTCTCCTAACGTTGTGAAAAAAAATAAGAAAAGGAGTGATCGCACCGTGGTATTAGTCATTATAAAATGATGACTGCTTGTGCCGAATTGGAGAAGACTCTCCTAACGTTGAGCAAAAATGAAAAAATTGAAAAGGAGTGATCGCACCGTGGTATTAGCCACTATAAAATGATTACCGCTTGTGCCGAATTGAAGAAGACTCTCCTAACGTTGTGCAAATAAAAAAAGAAGAAAAGGAGTGATCGAACCGTGGGATTACCCATTATAAAATGATAACCACTTGTGCCAAATTGAAGTATTAGCCATTATAAAATGATGACCGCTTGTGCCGAATTGAAGAAGACTCTCCTAATGTTGTGCACAAAAAAAATATAAGAAAAGGAGTGATCGCACCGTTGTATTAGCCATTATAAAATGATGAGCGCTTGTACTGAATTGAAAAAGACTATCCTAACGTTGTGCAAAAAAAAAAAAAAAAAAAAAAAAATATGAAAAAGAGTGATGTCACCGTGGTATTAGGCATTATAAAATGATGACTGCTTGTGCCGAATTGGAGAAGACTCTCCTAACGTTGAGCAAAAATGAAAAAATTGAAAAGGAGTGATCGCACCGTTGTATTAGCCATTATAAAATGATGAGCGCTTGTACTGAATTGAAAAAGACTATCCTAACGTTGTGCAAAAAAAAAAAAAAAAATATGAAAAAGAGTGATCTCACCGTGGTATTAGCCATTATAAAATGATGACCGCTTGTGCCGAATTGAAGAAGACTCTCCTAACGTTGTTTAAAAAAATAAGAAAAGGAGTGATCGCACCGTGGTATTAGCCATTATAAAATGATGACCGCTTGTGCCGAATTCAAGAAGACTCTCCTAACGTTGTGAAAAAATGAAAAAAAATGAAAAGGAGTGATCGCACCGTGGTAATAGCCATTATCAAATGATGACCGCTTGTGCCGAATTGAAGAAGACTCTCCTAACGTTGTGCAAAAATGAAAAGGAGTGATCGCACCGTGGTATTAGCCATTATCAAATGATGACCGCTTGTGCCGAATTGAAACGTTGAGCTCAATTCTGACAACGTTGAGCCAAAAAAAAAAATAAATGAAAAGGAGTGCTCGCACCGTGGTATTAGCCATTATAAAATGATGACCGCTTGTGCCGAATTGAAGAAGACTCTCCTAACGTTGTGCAAAAATGAAAAGGAGTGATCGCACCGTGGTATTAGCCATTATCAAATGATGACCGCTTGTGCCGAATTGAAACGTTGAGCTCAATTCTGACAACGTTGAGCCAAAAAAAAAATAAATGAAAAGGAGTGATCGCACCGTGGTATTAGACATTATAAAATGATGACCGCTTGTGCCGAATTGAAGAAGACTCTCCTAACGTTGTGAAAAAAAATAAGAAAAGGAGTGATCGCACCGTGGTATTAGTCATTATAAAATGATGACTGCTTGTGCCGAATTGGAGAAGACTCTCCTAACGTTGAGCAAAAATGAAAAAATTGAAAAGGAGTGATCGCACCGTGGTATTAGCCACTATAAAATGATTACCGCTTGTGCCGAATTGAAGAAGACTCTCCTAACGTTGTGCAAATAAAAAAAGAAGAAAAGGAGTGATCGAACCGTGGGATTACCCATTATAAAATGATAACCACTTGTGCCAAATTGAAGTATTAGCCATTATAAAATGATGACCGCTTGTGCCGAATTGAAGAAGACTCTCCTAATGTTGTACACAAAAAAAATATAAGAAAAGGAGTGATCGCACCGTTGTATTAGCCATTATAAAATGATGAGCGCTTGTACTGAATTGAAAAAGACTATCCTAACGTTGTGCAAAAAAAAAAAAAATAAAAAAAAAATATGAAAAAGAGTGATGTCACCGTGGTATTAGCCATTATAAAATGATGACTGCTTGTGCCGAATTGGAGAAGACTCTCCTAACGTTGAGCAAAAATGAAAAAATTGAAAAGGAGTGATCGCACCGTTGTATTAGCCATTATAAAATGATGAGCGCTTGTACTGAATTGAAAAAGACTATCCTAACGTTGTGCAAAAAAAAAAAAAAAAATATGAAAAAGAGTGATCTCACCGTGGTATTAGCCATTATAAAATGATGACCGCTTGTGCCGAATTGAAGAAGACTCTCCTAACGTTGTTTAAAAAAATAAGAAAAGGAGTGATCGCACCGTGGTATTAGCCATTATAAAATGATGACCGCTTGTGCCGAATTCAAGAAGACTCTCCTAACGTTGTGAAAAAATGAAAAAAAATGAAAAGGAGTGATCGCACCGTGGTAATAGCCATTATCAAATGATGACCGCTTGTGCCGAATTGAAGAAGACTCTCCTAACGTTGTGCAAAAATGAAAAGGAGTGATCGCACCGTGGTATTAGCCATTATCAAATGATGACCGCTTGTGCCGAATTGAAACGTTGAGCTCAATTCTGACAACGTTGAGCCAAAAAAAAAAAATAAATGAAAAGGAGTGCTCGCACCGTGGTATTAGCCATTATAAAATGATGACCGCTTGTGCCGAATTGAAGAAGACTCTCCTAACGTTGTGCAAAAATGAAAAGGAGTGATCGCACCGTGGTATTAGCCATTATCAAATGATGACCGCTTGTGCCGAATTGAAACGTTGAGCTCAATTCTGACAACGTTGAGCCAAAAAAAAAAATAAATGAAAAGGAGTGATCGCACCGTGGTATTAGACATTATAAAATGATGACCGCTTGTGCCGAATTGAAGAAGACTCTCCTAACGTTGTGAAAAATAATAAGAAAAGGAGTGATCGCACCGTGGTATTAGTCATTATAAAATGATGACTGCTTGTGCCGAATTGGAGAAGACTCTCCTAACGTTGAGCAAAAATGAAAAAATTGAAAAGGAGTGATCGCACCGTGGTATTAGCCACTATAAAATGATTACCGCTTGTGCCGAATTGAAGAAGACTCTCCTAACGTTGTGCAAATAAAAAAAGAAGAAAAGGAGTGATCGAACCGTGGGATTACCCATTATAAAATGATAACCACTTGTGCCAAATTGAAGTATTAGCCATTATAAAATGATGACCGCTTGTGCCGAATTGAAGAAGACTCTCCTAATGTTGTGCACAAAAAAAAATATAAGAAAAGGAGTGATCGCACCGTTGTATTAGCCATTATAAAATGATGAGCGCTTGTACTGAATTGAAAAAGACTATCCTAACGTTGTGCAAAAAAAAAAAAAAAATATGAAAAAGAGTGATCTCACCGTGGTATTAGCCATTATAAAATGATGACTGCTTGTGCCGAATTGGAGAAGACTCTCCTAACGTTGAGCAAAAATGAAAAAATTGAAAAGGAGTGATCGCACCGTTGTATTAGCCATTATAAAATGATGAGCGCTTGTACTGAATTGAAAAAGACTATCCTAACGTTGTGCAAAAAAAAAAAAAAAAAAAAAAAATATGAAAAAGAGTGATCTCACCGTGGTATTAGCCATTATAAAATGATGACCGCTTGTGCCGAATTGAAGAAGACTCTCCTAACGTTGTTTAAAAAAATAAGAAAAGGAGTGATCGCACCGTGGTATTAGCCATTATAAAATGATGACCGCTTGTGCCGAATTCAAGAAGACTCTCCTAACGTTGTGAAAAAATGAAAAAAAATGAAAAGGAGTGATCGCACCGTGGTAATAGCCATTATCAAATGATGACCGCTTGTGCCGAATTGAAGAAGACTCTCCTAACGTTGTGCAAAAATGAAAAGGAGTGATCGCACCGTGGTATTAGCCATTATCAAATGATGACCGCTTGTGCCGAATTGAAACGTTGAGCTCAATTCTGACAACGTTGAGCCAAAAAAAAAATAAATGAAAAGGAGTGCTCGCACCGTGGTATTAGCCATTATAAAATGATGACCGCTTGTGCCGAATTGAAGAAGACTCTCCTAACGTTGTGCAAAAATGAAAAGGAGTGATCGCACCGTGGTATTAGCCATTATCAAATGATGACCGCTTGTGCCGAATTGAAACGTTGAGCTCAATTCTGACAACGTTGAGCCAAAAAAAAAAATAAATGAAAAGGAGTGATCGCACCGTGGTATTAGACATTATAAAATGATGACCGCTTGTGCCGAATTGAAGAAGACTCTCCTAACGTTGTGAAAAAAAATAAGAAAAGGAGTGATCGCACCGTGGTATTAGTCATTATAAAATGATGACTGCTTGTGCCGAATTGGAGAAGACTCTCCTAACGTTGAGCAAAAATGAAAAAATTGAAAAGGAGTGATCGCACCGTGGTATTAGCCACTATAAAATGATTACCGCTTGTGCCGAATTGAAGAAGACTCTCCTAACGTTGTGCAAATAAAAAAAGAAGAAAAGGAGTGATCGAACCGTGGGATTACCCATTATAAAATGATAACCACTTGTGCCAAATTGAAGTATTAGCCATTATAAAATGATGACCGCTTGTGCCGAATTGAAGAAGACTCTCCTAATGTTGTGCACAAAAAAAATATAAGAAAAGGAGTGATCGCACCGTTGTATTAGCCATTATAAAATGATGAGCGCTTGTACTGAATTGAAAAAGACTATCCTAACGTTGTGCAAAAAAAAAAAAAAAAAATATGAAAAAGAGTGATCTCACCGTGGTATTAGCCATTATAAAATGATGACTGCTTGTGCCGAATTGGAGAAGACTCTCCTAACGTTGAGCAAAAATGAAAAAATTGAAAAGGAGTGATCGCACCGTTGTATTAGCCATTATAAAATGATGAGCGCTTGTACTGAATTGAAAAAGACTATCCTAACGTTGTGCAAAAAAAAAAAAAAAAAAAAAAAAATATGAAAAAGAGTGATCTCACCGTGGTATTAGCCATTATAAAATGATGACCGCTTGTGCCGAATTGAAGAAGACTCTCCTAACGTTGTTTAAAAAAATAAGAAAAGGAGTGATCGCACCGTGGTATTAGCTAGTATAAAATGATGACCGCTTGTGTCGAACTGAAGAAGACTCTCCTAACGTTGTGGCGCAAGAAAAATATACCAGAGTTCGAATATACTGCTGACAACCACACTGGGTAGAAGAAAAAGGTCTTCATAAAAAAACAGTCGACTCCATTTGTTTGAAGAAAAAAATCTTAAATTTATTCAAAATAAACATGGTTCAGTTCGATCAAAAGTTACTCACTGGATTAAATATAAATGTAGTTATATACAAATACTTGTCGTTTAGCTCAATATACATGAGGAGCTGACGCTTAACACGACCATTCAGGTCTGAAGCTGGGAGAATAATAAAAAAATCAGATACGAGCTTATGCTCTAGAAGTATAACGTCACCCACAGAATCGGGAAAAAAATAATTACAGAGGCTGTTCACACATTTTTTAGACGATGTATATTGTATTCACAAAACTAAATTACATAAAATTCTTGTGTTTTAAATGTTCTATTTGACATCCCCTATTCTGAACTATCTTTCGACACCGCAATTTCCAGGATAATAATGCCTTTTGAAGTGTCAGAAGAGGTATTCTATCCCATTCCTCCTGAACAGCTTTCCAGAGTCCTGTAAGGGTTTTGGGACAAACGTTTGGATAATGCAGATTTTAAAAGTCCGAAAGCACAAAAATCCATAGGTGATACATCGGGAGATTTAGTAGGGATATCAGTGAAGGGTATGGCCTTGATACCAGTTTTTTGTTCCATTTCTTTTAGGAAATTTACAGTGGATTTTGATGTGTGACTGCTAGCTTTGTCCTGATGGAGTCTCACAGATTGATGGCACTGTGGGTAAAGCTATAGTATTTCATTCAGAAAAATTGGCGATAAAATATGTTCCTGAAAGTATTTGGAGTTAATCTTGACATTTTTTTCCACTCTCTTTATTTTTAACTTGCCATTATAAGAAAAACCAGCAACAATCATGAATCCCTTAGAAAAACTTTCTTTCGATTCTTTGAACCATGTACTTAAAATTTTTTGTCCCCTTTTATGATAATAAATGGCTCTTTTTTTTTGTTGCAATCATTTAAATACACACATGATTCATCTATTGTGACAATTGTTTTCCATTTTTCTTTGGATAAGTGTTTCTCATATAGAATTCTGCAGCGTGTCCTGCGTTCCGCGATATGATTATGAAGAAGACGTTGCACATTGCGTTTTTTCGCTTTCTTAAGATTTAAATTAATGTTTATCATTTTGTTTACAGTGGACACCGAGCATTTTAATGATTTTGCAACTGTCCTTTGATTAGGGGGATTTTCTTTTAAGATTAAACAACGTACCTTTGCAATAGTCGAAGATGTCCGTTTTTTCCTGGGATACTTGTTTGGAATTTTTGTCCCACTTGAGGCTCCAATTTGACGTTTTTTTCCTTTCTTGTTGACGATATTTCCTATTGACGCTTTAGATATCACAAAACCATGACTCTCACATCGTTTTTGGATAACGGAGTATGCATATTTCTCTTCGGAAAGAGCATAAATGTAGCCTTCGAACCACTGCTTTGTTAAAAACGCCATTTTGAATAAAAACAAAACTTTCAAGCCGCAGACGATAATTTTGACTTTTAAAACCATAGTACAATTGAAATTATTTCTTTTGAAGCAAACGATTTTTTATTACCGCTTACCAAAATCATCTAAAAATGTGCGAACAGCCTCTCTATAAGCTTCCCTCACCAAGAGTCGGCCCGAAAGCCGTACTCTGGATTTTTTTTCTTTTTGAGGGGGGGGGGGGGGCTGGCTGCACAAAAAAAAGTACGAACCAACAGCTGCAAAAAAATCTCAAGTCTGACTATCTTACTTTTCCAAACCTGGACAGGCCCGAGGAGCAACAAGGGGTGCTATATCCAGAAACCCGCCAAACGCGTGGGGGAGGAGTGAACCACAATAAATTACCGCGTCAACGACTTTGTGTCCCGAAAAAAGAAACGTGAAAACTTTGCCAAAAAAGCAGCCCCAAACGTTGCCAACTGGACCGAAGTCGGATAGAAGTCATAAACGGCACTCATTAGACTGACCAATTAGAGTACAGCTAAGCAAGGGCGAACTTTAAGAGAGAAGTATATTTACCACACTTCGGGGAATCGAAAATTGCTTTAAGAGATAACAATATTTCCTTCTCACGCTGTGGGGAAGAGATGGGGAGATGTTTTTCTTGAGAACGTGCGCCCCTTCGGCTAAGACCATCCAATTAGTTGACTAAGCTTTTCGTGCGCAATACAGTCTGAGGGGAACATACAAAGTTTTTAATTTTCTGGAAACAACAGCAGGCAATATACTGGCTATCTAAATAGGGAAAGTAATTTTACGACGGTTTAACATTCACCATCCAGATGTTTAACATCAACAGCTGTTCGAAATAAGAAAGCGACCCTAGCAGCATATTAGACCTCCCACGAAGACGAGGGCAGATATAAAAATTAAACTATTGAAGCCTAAGAAATTAAGAATTAACATGAAGGACTGAAATTAGTTCAAGAATTAAAATAAATATTAAAATTTAGATTACTGATTTGAGTTTAGCATTGTTAATATTAAAAAAAGGACCTGTAACAAAATTCCTCGTTACAAACAGTATCAGCTGACAACGGTACTCTTTTCACTTGTAACTTCCGTATGACCATGCATGAATTTAACAATTTCTATGCATGCTGGTTTAACGAGAGTTTCGCCGATAATATGTGGTTTTTTTCTGACGTGCCATTAATCTTGCAACATGGTAACTAGCTTCTAAGGCTTATCAGAAACTGTGACTGATGATAACAGTGATAGACTTTGTTTTCGCCTTTGATCTAACAGCCTAGGAAAAAATTATTTATCCTTATCGTAGCTGCGATTGTTTGAATTTAGATGGCGAAGTAGTTTACTAGGTACCATTGATTTGTTAGATAGCATTTCTCCGCAAATGGTGAATTCTGGTTTAGGTGGCGTTTCTTTATTTCAACACGAAAAACCATATCGAATAGAATCTTCGTTATACTCTCTTTTATAAATGTTCTGTTTTTTTACAACACCATTTGTGCTAGATTCATTATCAGTGAATTCGAAAATTTTCCTCTTAAATACTTGTCCATATTTTTTAAGGGTATGGCTATAATATTACCCAAAAATGCGGCGTTCGGTGGGAAACGTCTTTATTCTTTCATGTTCGGATGATTACTAACTCGCGTTCTGGCATAATTTTCACATTACGGAAACCCTTTTGGAAATATCTTGCTTCTGTGTCAAGTATAGGTACGTTTGTCACCAAATTTCCAAGCTTGGCTTCTTTATTGGAAATGTCTATATGATTGTTTCGCTGGTTGCTACTTTCTGTTGACGACTAAATTCATAAATGTGTTGTAGAACATCGTATTACCGTTATGTCTTTTGTTTTAAAGTTATTCTTAATTATATTTCTTCACTGAATATACAAATATGACCTTAATATTGAATTTCATCTGAAAAATGTATTTACAAAGATCCTGAAACTGTAAAAGTTGAGAATATTTCAATTGATAATCATGACGCGCAAGTATACTTTGTTGTATCTGCTGTGTTGGAAGTATATACACTGCTCAAAACAATTAGGGGAGCACATGGTTTTAACGAAATTACGCAAATACTTACACCGATAAGTAACATAAAATAAATCATCCATAATTTAAAGCCTAGCAGAAAACAGAAGAAGAAAACTTCATATGCAAATCGAAGTTCATGACGTCAAAAACAAGAAAAAGAACATAAGGGCGGAACTCGGGATGTTGCAGAAACGTCTGTTTCACTGCCTTAACTGTGAAAGTCGATTGCTCAGTTATTCTTTTTGAGAAAAGGTGACTTGAAAATGTCTCAACAACGTGATTTACCGGAATCCATGGCATGGCGTATTATAGGCAGACTTGAATCCGGGCAAACACAACGTAGTGTCACGGACGCTGTTGGAGTCGCCAGAAGTGTCGTTGCAAGGCTGTGGAATCGATTCCAAGAAACAGGGAATGTTAGACGTCGACCAGGGCAAGGTCGGCCACGTGCCACTACAGCAACTGATGACCGGTATATACTGTTAACAGCTCGTCGAAACAGAACAGACAATGCTATTCAGCTGCAAAGACAGTTGCTCTTGGCAACAGGACGAAGGGTGTCCATCCAAACAGTACGCAATAGGCTTCATCAGGGAGGTCTGTATGCACGTAGGCCAATGGTCTGCATTCCGTTGACCTCACGCCACCGTGCGGCCCGAAGAAGATGGGCTGCTGAACATCGAGATTGGGAGCAACATAATTGGAGCCAAGTGCTGTTTACAAACGAGTTCCGATTCAGTCTGGAGTGTGACACCCGACGTGTTTTGGTATGGAGGGAAAGGGGCACTCGAAATAACCCCACATTCGTTCGTGAAAGGTCACAATACAGACGAGCTGGTTTTATGGTATGGGATGGAATCAGCATAGGTGGACATACGGACCTGCATATCATTCGGAATGGTACTTTGACGGCCCGAAGGTATGCAGACGAGATACTGAGACCTCATGTCATACCTTACGCTGCAGCCATTGGAGATTCCTTTGTTTTCCAGCATGATAATGCCAGGCCGCATACAGCTGGTCTTGTGGAGAACATGCTTGAAGCTGAAACAATACAGCGTATGGAATGGCCAGCGTGCTCTCCTGACCTGAATCCAATCGAGCATGTTTGGGACATGCTCGGACGATGCATTGCTGCGAGACCAAGGCCTCCTTTTACTCTCCGAGACGTGGAGATTGCATTTCTTGAGGAGTGGAACAGTATTCCCCAAAGTCTTATCGATAACATCATCGCATCCATGGAAAACAGGTGTGCAGCAGTCTTAGCTGTTCGAGGAGACCACACGCCATATTAAAAATCTTGCATCATTTCTAAACAATACTTTTTTTTTATCGTTTACATGTAACCAAATTGTTGCCCTAAATCATCTTTTCATGTTTTTTCCATATTTTCAAAAAATTAAAGCTTAATTACAAATTTTTTTACGTCTTTTTTTCTGTATATCGAATAGATACGCGTGTACTATCCATTTTATGCCAATACGTGGCTGTTTCGCACGGGTTTCTTAACTTCTTTGCTTGCTCCCCTAATTTTTTTGAGCAGTGTAGATTAGTACTGTTTGCTTTGATTAATGTACGTTGTAATTCATGTAATTAATATTTATTTTTTAAGTTTAGTGTACAAATAATGAACTTGTTAGGTGTTTATCTTATGTATGCATACTTATTTATGATCGAGTATTTCAATAATTAGAACTGAAAGGCAAATTACAAAGTACAAATAAAAATATTTTATAGACCAACTAAAATTGTTTACTTGACTTTAAAATATCATTTTAACAATCGAAGTACACTAGTTATCAAAAATTAAGGGAAAATCACAAAAAGAGAGATAACACGTTCAAAACTAGGCCAATCTATTTAAAATTTGAATTTGTTGTTAAGTAAAAGGTGCTGAACAATACTACATTATGCAAAATAGTGGCGCTGCAGTCGGAATACGTCATTTGCGAGGAGAATAAAAGTGCATGTCTCAGATCAAAGCGACAATTGTCGCTGCGAGGCTGAGATTAGACATCTGGCATAGCCAAATTGTAACAACGACCTCCAGGCATCATTTGACCGAAGAACTGCGATGGCGAGCTATTGGGAGACTAGAGGCAGGACAAAGTCAGACAGAAGTGGCCAGATGGCTAAATGGGAGTCCGTCTGTGGTTCATAGACTTTGGCAACAATTTCTAACCACGGATTCGGCATCCAGGAGGTTCAGCCAAGGGCGGCCATACGCTACGACCAATGCCTATGACCGATATTTGTCATTCTGCGCACGAAGGAATAGAACCGCAACTCCGTCTGAACTCGTATCCTCCCTCGCTGCAAGCTCCGGATGGTTGGTAACAACGTCAACCGTGTGTAGAAGGCTTCACAAAGGTGGTCTTTTTGCGAGACTACCAGCCATTTGCGTCCCTCTCACGTCACGCCATAGACGGGAACGTTTGCAGTGGGAACGTCAACATGTCCACCGGACGCATGATCAATGGAGGGCTGTTCTCTTTACGGATGAGTCCAGGTTTAGCCTCCAAAGCGATAGTAGGCGTATTTTGATTTGGAGAGAACCTGGAACTCGTTTTCATCCATCACACATCCGTGAAAGAGATGCATACGGATCAGGCAGTGTCTGTGTTTGGACTGGTATCTCTTCGGGTGGACGCACAGACCTCCATGTCTTTCCCCCTTGGAAATGTGAATGCTCACACCTATAGAGATGACATCCTTGATGTTTATGTGCGCCCTTTTGCCGGGGCAATAGGGGATGCTTTCGTGCTACAGGACGATAACGCGAGAACGCACAGGGCTCGCATCGTGGATGCTTATCTTGAGCAGGAAACAATTCAGCGCATGGAGTGGCCAGATCGATCAGCGGACCTGAATCCTATCGAACATGTTTGGGACGCTTTAGGACGACGTATAGCTGCTCTCAATCCTCGTCCTAGGACCCTAGGCACGCTTTCAACTGCTTTGCAAAATCAACGGCTCTCACTTCCTACCGAACTCATAGACCGCATAATTGAGAGCATCACACATCACTGTATGTGCTGTATTGCTTCTCGGGGGGATCATACGCCATATTAAAAGTACTTTTCCTATACCAAACTGACACATCCGATTTGTTCATTGTATACATACGCTAGTTTCTATAACATCATAATTGTCTGGCGATTTCTTTTTATGCTATTTAATACCTACGTATGTGTTGTATAATGTGTATAAGTTTCATTAAATTCTATGCGTTACTTTTTGACTAATGATTATTTTTGTGATTTTTCCTTAATTTTTGATAACCAGTGTATTTCATAAAACACTTTACAATGTATGTGCAACGATGAATGAGTCTCCCAACACAAAATAAAAAACAGTAAAATTTATATGGGATAGAAAATAAGTTGCCAGATATGTCTATTTCCTTTGGTTTAAAGAAATATTTATTGGTGAAACCAAAAATAGCGATATGTTACCAGCTATTGCAAAACTTGTCCACAAGCAAACTAGACGCAAAGTTAGAGAAAGTGTAAGTCAGGGGTGTTAAACTCAAAGGCTACCTCGGGCCAAACAAACAAGATTTAACTATAGGTGGGCCGCAAAAAAAAAAAAATCAATATTAATAGAAACGTAGGTTTATTTACCTAAATACAGTATATTTAACATAAATATATGCATTTCGTTTAATAATAGCAAAAAAAGAGTATCATTAAAAAACATTTAGCGAATTCTTCCTATCTTATAATTGTGCGTCGGTTATTTTATTATATATTATAGTGTGCCAATATATTTTCCGGGCCGCAAAAATGTTCGTCGCGAGCCGCATGCGGCCCGCGGGCCGCGAGTTTGACACCCCTGGTGTAAGTTGACGCGCATGCGCAGTCAGGGAATCTGAAATCCTCGTTTCCTAAATATAGACGCTCTTACACAAAGTTACCGTCTCTCGAGCATACATATAATTTAAAGTAACTACATGTTTTTGTTTTGTGTATAATTTCGACCCAGAGAAATTACATATTGGCAAAAAGTTAAAGGAATATTTGACTTGGAGAAATTTCTAACTAAATTGGTGGTTAATTGATTAATTAATTTATTATTATTGATAAAATCACCTTGGCACAGTCAAGATCACCTCGCGGCACACTAGTGTGCCGCGGCACGGCGGTTGAGGAGCACTGCTTTAGAATCTAAAGGTGGTCATCTAAAGTTTAGATGACCATCGTATCAATTTCAGCACGGTTCAACCGCCACCCTCTACGGTTGTGAGTTACGCCTCTGTCGTTGATCAGAAGAGACTAATGCCAGACCAAATTTCGAAGATGAGCTGTGACTAGCTCAATTTCCATTACACCTCTGCTGAGTACTGGACCAACAACTTCACCCACTAGTATACGCAAGCCGCTAAGTCTCCCGACGAAATCCAACAACTAAAGAAGCTGTCTGGTGAGATGTTTAATCTTTAAAACTTCTTCCATAACATGATGATGACACGTGATAATCCTCCCCCCGCTAGTTCCTCATAAGGCGGTCACACACATCAGCACTGCACAGTATTCAGGGGGAAAACGAGTGATTTATGGGGTGCGCTCTGTTGAGCCTCTCTGCAGCGATCCTGCCCTCAGTCGGTTTTTCACAGATCATCAAAGAGATTCGAGGGACCTTGGGGGGAGGACCGTGACTAATCGACCTCCAAATGTGTCAACCGGTGTCGGGGGTCTGCGTACTGTAGAATTGTCTAGATGTGTGTGACTGCAGCATCAGACGTCTGAAACTATTCTGCCATGTAACTCTACCCCCCCCCCCCCCCAAGCTGGGTCCAGTAGGGCATGTGCTCCTAAGAGCATTGATCAATTGATATGTTTCTGTTTCCTTCTTCGGTTTACTTTTTTCCTTGTCGTTGTCTGTTTTCTTGTGCCATTTATTTTGTTTTTTTTTTGTTTATTGCTTTTGTTTTGTTTAGCGCGAAAGCAAATAGCATGACCAGTCAATAATGTGTTAAGATACAGATCCAATTAAATGATAAAAGTGTGAACGCATACTTAGATAATTCAGATATATTCATCATAATTAAATTTCAGAGCTTTATACATACTGTAACTGGTGCGTTTTTTTCCCAATAGAACGTTCACATACATATTTCCTTTTTACCTCATGATTTGCTAAAGAATACACACTTCCATTCATTTCATGTTGATAATTAGAAGACCGTAAGTAAGCATAGTTCCGAATGCAGTCAGGATGATATTCCGTTCGATTTTCAACATGCCACAAGCTGTCAAACAAATAATTTCCTTTTCCTCGATTCTTTTGAGAAAAAAGAAGATTTCGCTGCGTTCACAAGAGCGGTTTGTACCTGTTTCGATGAGTCTTCCAGCAGTTACTCGGATATCTCTTAAGTGTTCTGGTATCGAGCATCCACAAAGCGTTTGAGCAACAATCATAGAAGCACCTCCAAGGGAATTGACAGCAATTTCTAATTTTGATGTTAATGATATTGTGGTGTACAAGATCATAGATGATAAAGCAGTAAACACACCAATGAAGTTACACAGCAAGAGCGTGAATAAAAGCGAAGACAAAGCAGTCTTTATCTTGCGCAAAGTTTCTATGATGCTGAAATATAAGGCAGTTAAATCTGCAATACTAGATTTGTCCTCTTCCAACCGTAAGTTCCACAACCTTCTGCTGAAAGCGCTCAATACTTCGCTGCAACGATATTCGATAGAGCAGACCACCAATGTTACGAGAACAGGTATATACAAAAAGAATAAAAAATATGAAAAGTGGCCAATTATCAGCAGTAAATAAGTAATCATTGCGTTGTTTATTTCAAAACCATAAAACCAGAAAATAGCTTCTCTTTCGTATGGATTTTCTACCATTACGCTTATTGCCGAAATAGCGAATAGAAAAACACAGTTAAGTAAAATTAGGCAGTTAATAACTGAGGAACGTCTGTTGCATGGAACATGTAGCACTCTCCGGTACTTGTAGATCTGAAGGAGAAGTTTACTAATTTCTTTCCTTTTGCAAAACAACTGATTCCACAAAAGAACAGAAACATAGTGGAAAAGCATGAAAGCGTACGTGACTTTGCTATTGTTATGTTTGCTGTCTCTGATAAGTTTGGTGAGGCTTAAAAATGTCAAGTGCAGAGCACAAGTATGTATAATAAGTGCTGCAAACCAGGAAATGTATTTCAACTTGTTGAAAACGGGTCTTCTAACAATGATTCCATTTACTGCAATTGCATTCCATAAAAAGTTATCTTCCATAACTTCTATTTCTAGATCCTAATTCCCCGTATTCCAAAACTTCCCGAATCACTTTAGATAATAAAGTAGAATCAAGAGGTTAAAAATTTTGTAAATTCAATTTTTGTTGGAATCTTGAGTTAACCATGAATGTTTTCTAGAACATGAATCCATTTAATGAATACTTTTCAGCTACATTTTACAGTTAAAATGATTTCATGGTGTCTTCATGAGTGACAATATCTGTAGAATACAATTTGTCTGCTCTATAAAGGACACCAGTACTTATTTGGATTTAAGCACTAGAAATTTCTTCCGCACTGACTTTGGAAATACTTATTTTCATAATGAAATGAAAAATTGGGAAGGCGATTTTTCTTGCTCATACGCGACGAATCAGCTTCCTGTTGACTGGATATATTTGCTTAAAATCTGTCAGCGACACCATTAAATTAATTTTCATAAAAGGAGAGCACTTTCATATTTTTCCTATATTTTTTTATCATTTGTAGTTGCTTCAATCGATATTGTAAATATACCTGAAATGCCATTTCTTTCATGGATCACACTTTATTGATTGATTTTATCTGATGTGCCGTCTAGTAGTGAAAAGAATCAAAATATGCATTTTCACTTGATAGTTTTATGTTTATTTAACTTTATCAGATATAGGAGTTTTACTTTCAATAGTTTAATAATATCGGAGGTCATGACAAAGGAAGCTATGTATATCATGCAACAAAGCTGTATTCCGAATTGTTCGATGAAAAATAATGCAGGGAAGAAATTTTTTTTGGATTAAAATGAACTAAAGCCATGATACTTTAAGGAGGTGCGGATCCGCGTTAAGAAAGTTTTCTCATATTTCATTGCCGCTATTAGATGGCACGTGTGACCTATCGACATCGCCTTTGAAACATAAGTCATACTAATTATAATAATTTTTCCTATTTCTCAAGAAAAAATCCTTTTTCTGAGAACTATTTAACATAAATTCAACTATTTAACTTAAAACTTAATGATTTAAAAAAAATTGTTTTTACTGCTTTTTAACGTAGGATTACGTTTTTCAATAACGGTCCTAAAAGGAGAGAAAAAAAAAATGTTCGGCTTCGCGAGTTATAATTTTTGCAGCGCGCCAAACCCAATAGCAGTTAAACAGAAAAGTAACAATATGCGTTAAAAAATAAATAAATAAAAAGAGGTAAGCAACGATAAGTAATCCTACGTTAATAACACGCGGGTAGTTTCGTTAGACGAGATTACCTGAAATTTTGCACAACTTGGTTAAAACTATTAGAATAAATGAGCAAATAATGATACTTTATTTTTCGAGCGTCTTAAGGCCTTTTCACATAGGAGTCCGTTGCGGAGCGTTAAAGTATTGAAATATATTTAACCAATTACAAACCTCCAAACGATTAGCAATGAAATTTTTAACGCCTATGATTGGTTTATTTTCGTCTCAACGTCATATTTTCCTTAACGCTACGCAACGGACTCCTATGTGAACAGGCCCTTAGTTATAAGCACAAGTAAGAACAGACACTAGCTGCAGCTGCTGAGTACATAGTGTCCAAACTTAAGATAATAAACATCTGACACATGAAGAGCCATACTTCATTACATATGCTTTTTCAGAATAATCGAGGGCAAAGATAGGGAAATGAAATTAAAGGAAAAAATTGTGAAGGAAACCTGTTATGGAAACACATTAAAAATTGAGAGAAATACTACTGTTTTACTAAAACAAGAAAACACACTCGCACACACATAGGAATTATAAGAATGATATTATTTAGAGATAAATATGAACAACACATCATACGTAACAGCTTTTAAAAAGAAAAGCAACATTTCTAACAATAATATCAAAAGAATTCCAATCATGACTAACTAAATAGAAAGCCAATTCAATATTTAATATTAAAATTTTTAATAACACAATACTTTGAATTACCTTCATTAAGAAAAGAAAAGAAAAGAAAAAAGATCACTTTAGCATCTCAGAATACACTTTTTAAAAGCTTCATCAATTTCTTTTAGCTTCATGATTAAAATATACTTGACGTCATCAATATCGCAGCAGAGACTTAACGGCCTTGTAAAACTTTCTAAAGAGATGGAAAAAATGAGGAAATAAAAATTTGATCAAATCATAAATCGTTTCCCTGAAAGAAAATCTAGAAAAATTTGTTTGAAAATATTTTTTTTTGTAAATAAAATCTTTATAGTCTAGCTACTTTTTAGTTTTTGTTTTCTTATAAATGTTGATTAAAAAAAAGAAATATGACCGCCTTCATATTTTTGTCTTTTACGCTTCACAATCGATTTTTATCAGCAAAAGTATATTAGTATTTTGAAGGGCCCTGCGGAAAATTCAGTGATTGGGCCCTGCCACGATTAAGGCCGACCCTGAGGATAAGAAGGATATATTGCGTAAAAAAGTTCAGGAAACTTAGTGTTGAAAATTAAATTGTTAAGTTTAGCGTTCGTATTGTATTTTTTAAAATAATTATAGAGTACAGTCAGTCATTTGTCTTATAATTTTCCATACTAATTGAAAAAAAATGGCTAACAAATAGTGCGACATGAATGTTTGTGTTGCCTTTTCTTTTAGATACTTTTGCTGAAAGTCGATTGCAGGCATTTTCTGCCTTACTTAGCCGAAGAGACTAGCCTCACCATGAAGCTATGGGGAATTCCTCGAAAAATGGATGGATTATTATGGTCGCTCACCGGCAGATGGCGTGACATGTAAGAGACCTACGGATTTTTCATTACGTTGTATGGACGCGTGTTTTTGAAAATTGTTTAATAAATTTTTAGATTAATTCTGTGCACAGATATGCCAGTATTTTTTGCACCTGGTTGTACTAGTAGCTATTCATCAGACTTAAAGCGAAACAAAGAAACTGGACAGAGAAATCCTAGTTTGTTTACTGCTCCTATAGTAAGAACATTATTATTGTTTTGTTTTAATGTAAGATGTATAATAGTGAGAGGAAAATACAGCTGCTGTGTTTTAAGCGAATACAATGTTAAAACAGCTAAAATTCTGCCGGAAAAAAGTGTTTTTTTATTTTTCAATCATCTCTATATCCCATCAGAAGAAAAGTTGTTCACAAAGCTCTACTGTATGTAAACAAATGTAAATAATTACTGATATTATTGCTCTAAATGAAATCGGTTAATCAACAAAATATATGGGATACTTACATGTATATAATGAAGTTTTAGTTTTTGATGGTTTTCATATATTTAATAGAAAATTTACCTTCATTGGCGATTGTAATTCATTTAATATTTTCGCGGAATGCAACAAGTTATCTGAGCGTGAATTTTATACCTAGCATACAATTTTCCTTTTATAAATATATTTTAATTTTGTTTGCTGTTCATTTCAATTCTACTCATTCCAGCAGTGCCGTAACGAGGGTTTGAAGCGCCTGTGGCAAGTGTCTAACTTGCGCCTCCCCGTAACCCAATAATGAAAAAAAAAAATTGAAAATTTTAATGTAACAAATTTTACAAAATGCAATATATTAAATACTATTAACCTCAACAAAATGAGTTGCCTGTATATACAATAATGTATTTGTCAAGGTATTTGTATGTATAAATAATCTATAACATAAATAAGAATAAATTTTTATTCATATTCAGTAACGACAAAATAAAAGAAATTCAAAATATAGTTATATGTTAAAATAATATAATAAAACATAAAACAGTTCAGCATATTTTATAAAAAATTTTTTCTCGCTTTTTCATTTGCAAACACATCTATTATATCGTCATAATTTAATGCTTTGGCAACATCTTTTTCAATTGATATTATAGACAGGTTTTGTTAATCGCTCTTGTCCAATAGAAGAAGAAAGGTACGATTTTACAAATTTTAATTTGCTAAACGAACGTTCGCAGAAAGCTGTTGTTACAGGCATTGTTAAGAAAATCCTTTATGCTATGTCTAGATTTGGATATGTGTTTTGTAATGAGAGTTCGTAATTTTTTTGCAAGATTTGAAAAGCGTCCATATCCCCTCATTTTCAAAAACCGTCTCATTTTCATCCGTCTCATTTTTAAAAACTTTCATGGCTTGATATTTGAAACTTTCAATTTCGCATACAAATTCTGGAGCATCTAAGTCGCTATTATACGTCAATGCTAGATATGTTTGTTGCACATCGTTTAGGAGCATCTAGCGGCATGATTTTTAAAGCGTGTCCATTTAAAAAACTGAAGTCGTTTGCGACCTCTTGCAAAGCAGTAAGTCCGTCTGCACACGGAGCAACTCAAAAGAAACTGATAACTGACTCAAATCACAAACCCGTCGGACACTGGTTACAAACCCGTCGGACGGGTTTGTAACCAGTTGCGCCGTGTGCGTGGTTCCATTCAATTACATAGGTTGCGACTCATCACGGACTGGTTTGTGATTTGAGTCAGTTATCAGTTTCTTTTGAGTTGCTCCGTGTGCAGACGGCCTTAGAGTCATTGAGTAAGATCATTGAGTTGTATCAGTATTATATCTAAAACTTCACAATTTTTTTTTTTTTTTTTGGGGGGGGGGATGCACTTTCATTCATGGCAAACGAATCATTAGTAGCTCTCTCACCAGGCATATTTTTTATTTTCCGACGTCTCTTTTCTGGAATGAAAGTTTCAATATTTTTTGTTTTAAGCGAATCTAAATAATCATTTCGGTACTGTTGAATTTCATTTTTTAGAGCATTTATCACTTTCGCAGCATTTTCGAGTGTGGTTTTTCTTTCTTGTAAAAGTAAATTTATTTATCTTTCCTAATATTGTATCCCAAAATATTAATAGTGCTGCAAATCTAAATTTTGTTGATGATTTTAGCAACAACCGAGCATTTGTTACAGAGTCTACAGTAACTTGTCTTTGTCCATCATACATTTCATTGAGAAGTTCTATTATTAAAGGCAACTGCTTTCGTAAAACTTTAACCGTATAAGCTTTCGCGGACCACCTCGTGTCACTTAAATCTTTAAAACGAACACATAATTTTTTCTTTAAACAATACGGCGAGGTTTGTTCTATGCACGGCTCACAGCCTAAATTTAATAGGCGTTCATGCTGCACAAACATTTGTTCAAATAAAATCATGTTTTGAAACAATTCAACAATTTTTTAACTTTTTTGTAAATTCTACTAGTAGAGGGGATCTTTTAAACGTAATATCCTGGCTTGTACCCTCTTGTATTTACCCACCATATTCGTTCCATTATCATATGATTGTCCTCTTATATTTCTAATATATAAATCTTTAAAACGAACACATAATTTTTTCTTTAACCCTGCTGTTCTGTTCGGGTCTATATGACCCAAAATAAAATTTATACGTTCATAAAAAAATATAGTGCAGGGATATTTTCATGAAACTTCTTGACATCGTTGGTAAATAATATAAATATGTACTCCTAGTGGGATTTATGTTTATTTGTACTTCGAAGGAATATTTTTCAATTTATACCAAATGTATCGTTCGGGTCAGTATGACCCAATGCAAAAAATCATTTATTTTTACTCAAACATGTTAACTTTTGTTTGGAATAATTCAAAAGAAAATAATAACAATAGTTTCTCTAATTTATCCGTTTTCGAAAAGTACTTCATTGACGTATGTGTTTGGTCACATGACAAGAGAGCGTGTGCAAGGTCAAAAAGTTGATACGATTCGCAGGGGGCCAAACTATTTGTTCTTATTGCAGCGTTTCTTTTTTTCTGCTGTCTTTCACTTTCTGATATACTGTAAAAGAGTTGTGCCTGTGAATGTGAGAGAAAAAATGGCGAATCGCATAAATTTGAGTCACGCTGATATAGCTAAACTAATAGAAGCTTCTGACAGCGAAGAATAAGTATCCGAGTATGAAAATCATACAAGTGATGAAATTGAGAGTGAAAGTTCTGACAACGAATTTGATACCGATATTCAACAAATGAACTATAAAAAGAGTATTCAGTCCAAGAATAGTGAAATAAAGTGGAAGTTGGATCCACTGCCACATTCTTCTCAATCAACAGCTTCTAATATTATAAAAACTTCTCCAGGGGTCACAAGATATGCAACGGCAAGGATAACAGACGTAAAAAGTGCATTTGAGATGTATTCAATTCTACGAGAACGAAATCATAAAAATGACTAATATTGAAGGAGAAAAGGTTTATGGAAAAAAGTGGAAAAATATCGAAAGTAAAACTTTTCAAGCATATATTGGATTATTATTTTTAGCTGGTGTTTATAAATCATATGGAAAATCAACAAAAAGCTTATGGGATAAAGAAACTGGCAGAAATATATTTCGTGCGACAATGTCCCTCGAAACATTTTGCACCATATCGAGAGCTATTCGTTTTGATAATAAATCCACTCGTCAAGAAAGAAGAAATTTGAATAAATTAGCGGCAGTGCGAGATATCTCGGAAAAGTGAATAGAAATTCTACCAAAATTATATAATCCGAATGAAAATATTACTGTAGATGAACAATTAGTAGGATTTCGTGGCCGATGTCCTTTCAATCAGTATATACCAAGTAAGCCATCTAAATATGGGATCAAAGTATGGACTTTATGTGACAGTAAAACTTCGTATGTACTGAAAACACAAATTTACACTGGAAAAGAACAAGGGTCAAAGCCAGAGAAAAATCAGGGAATGCGAGTAGTGAGTGATCTTACTTATGGTTATTCGGGGAACAATATTACATGTGATAATTTTTTCACGTCTTAAAACTTAGGACAACCTCTTCTAAAGCCAAAAATGACTATGCTTGGCACCATTAGAAAAAATAAATCAGAACTTCCTGAAGAAATGCCAAACAAAGAAGTTCACAGCTAATTATTTTATTTTACAGAAGACGCAACAGTTGTAAACTGCATCCCAAAAAAGAACAAGAATGTTATTCTTATGAGCACTTAGCATCATGACAAAGAAGTTAGCAACAGACCTGACAAAAAACCATTAATAATCTTTGATTATAATTCAACTAAAGGGTCTGAGGATACTCTTGATCAACTTTTAAACACGTACACTTGTAAAAGAAAAACATATCGCTGGCCCATGATAGTATTCTATAACATGCTTGATACTTCTGCGTACAATGCATTTGTTCTATGGACCTCAATACATAGTGAATGGAACGAAAACAAATTGACCAAACGAAGGCTATTTTTGGAAGAACTAGGGAAAAATCACTCATTTTTCCACACATTGAAGCAAGGCCACACCTACGAAGAAGTGAGGACTCAATAAAAATAGTGAAAGGAATACAGAGAAAAAGGGAAAACGTACCATCTGGATCTGCTGAGAATACTTCATTGTGTGTCAAACGTGCAAGGTGCAAGCTCTGTCCATCAAGCAATGACAACAAAACTAATATGTTATGCTGCAATTGTAAGAATCACGCTTGCAAATCTCATGTAAGATATTACTGCTCAAATTGTAAATAAAGGTATGTTTCAATTTCGAATATTTTTCTGTTATTTTTATAGATGCTTTATATTATTAGATCTATTTTTAAACTTACATTAATATTGTTTAAACCATTTCTTAAATGGCACCTGTCATTTACGGCAAGAAAGGTTAGTTTTCTGAATTGGGTCATATTGACCCGAACGCTACATACGTGGAGTAAATACGAACAGAACAGCAGGGTTAAACAATACGGCGAGGTTTGTTCTATGCACGGCTCACAGCCTAAATTTAATAGGCGTTCAAGCTGCACAAACATTTGTTCAAATAAAATCATGTTTTGAAACAATTCAACAATTTTTTAACTTTTTTGTAAATTCTACTAGTAGAGGGGATCTTTTAAACGTAATATCCTGGCTTGTACCCTCTTGTATTTACCCACCATATTCGCTCCATTATCATATGATTGTCCTCTTATATTTCTAATATTTAATCCGTCTAATGTTAACTTGTTTTCGATGTCGTTCGCAAGTGCTTCGCCAGTTTATGTCACAATAAAGTCTATGAAGGTTACTTCAATGCTACATTTATTCGTGTTGGGATGAGTGTTATCATAGCACAAAATTTGCGCCATCCGTTCCTAGTGAGAAATGTTGTTTCTATTCTTTTTGTTACTTATTTAATTATTTAAATCAAACAAAGAGTATTAATTAATTCAAACTTATTCCTTATATTTATAACGTATAGTGGTTAGTATTGCGTTGTGTTGTCAATCTCCTAACTAAAATAATAACCTAGATTCTGTGGCTAACAGAAATTCACAAATGATTACTCACAAAACATGACACAATTTTAACTGAGGGATCAAACCAAAAATTTATTCATTATTTTTAACACAAATTAATAAAATCTTATCACCTTACATTAAACAATAGAATTTAGAGAAATCTTATCTCATTGCCTTAACTTCTTTATACATCAATATACACATACATATTAATAATATCACTCGTTCTACTTGTAAACATAATATTAACTAATAATATTGTCGTATTGCTCGTCCAAAAATTATTTATTAGGGCATGATTTAGTTGGGGAATTACATTAGTTATTTTAGAAAGGGGTAGTTGGGTGCGTTGTGTAAGATTTATTTGTTAATAACCCAAAGTTCTGGACGTGATTAGCAATGAACAAAAAATTTTGAAAGATAGCAAAAACCTAAAGTAAAGAGGAAACTTTTGATTTATATTACACTGAAAACACCAACCGTGATAATTTAAACAGACAAATAATTAAATTTAACTAAACTTAATTTATTTACAATATTTTACATCTTATACATATTATTTTAATGATAACTTTCGTAAGCACACCTAGCCATATACAAAATCAGTTTCTCGTCCTTTAATATAAAAATTCAAAATTACTTTTCAAAGGAAATAGGGAGCGCACGATAAAATAACCAAAACTCAAAATACTTATTCAATTCTATTTCTTATATCAAATTTCTCCTATTCTGACCGTAAACAAAACTTATTTAAAACAACTAAAAACAAAAGGGACTGAGCTAAACAATAATGTTTTTACAACTCACTCGGTTCAGTTGACCTTCAGCAGATTTGATTCCTCTGATTTAGTTAGTTGAGGTATGTTGAGGCTTTCCGTAGATAGGCAGAGGCATAAACTTCCTTCTCCTCCGTCTTCTTAAAACTCTGGTAAACTCACACACCACACCAACTATATTTTATTTCACAACTATATTTGGGGAACTCAAAATTCGACCCACGCCGTAGAACACAAGGGGAACCGCAGCTCTACCCTATACACAAAATCTTATGAGGCAACGGGGAATCATAACTCGACCCGATACGCCAAAACTCAAGAAAGAACGGGGAATTGAAACTAGACCCGACACCACCACAATCAGGAGTCTCTCCCTGAGAGATCTGAAAGCTTGCTATTTTTTGAGAGAGGGGGAGAGATCTTCTTAAATTTTCAAACTCCCCAATTTATATCATTTCAAAACCCATTCTTCTTTCTTGACTCCTACTTATAATTTACTTTTCATCCATACCCGATACTGCCACCATTTAATTTGCTTACATCACTTCAACATTCTTTAATTGGCCGCCCCTGCTTCACCGACGTACGCCCACACCGAAACCGCACGCAAACCTCCCAAGTTGCTTGTGGTTTTCTCACGCAGCTGTTGTAAATTCTAATACAAAACCCTTTGTCGTATAACGCCACTTTTGGCGACAGCCAAGCTTATCTGCGTCTAGCGATCTAACCTCCCAAGCTGACCGCTTCTGAAGTTTATTCTTCCTCCACATCAAAACACCGGACCGCTTCGCTCTTTAATTACCATGCCGCCTCTAGCCGTCGTTTCCAATTTTAACAATTTGAATATAATGATGAAAGCCTTCGAATTGACTTATTCTTTGAATATTTTTATGATATCTTCACCTATTCGAAGGCGCATCATTACAAACATCCCTCATAATAAATTAATAAGTATCATCTTGAACAACATAAAGAAAAAAATGGACACAATACAAAATTTTAAAAACTGAGATTGACAAGAAAAACTTAAAAAAAATTTTAAATGAAATTATGCCATGGCTGAAAAAACTTATCTTATCGGATAACTTAAAAGCCTCGAGACCACTTCCTAGCTCAATCGTCTTCGTACATCGGAAGAGTCACTCCTCCAGGTCCAGGGTCTTTGTTCAACAATCTTCATCATGGAGTTCTACCAAGTTCCAGTAGGCACCGAACAAGCAGCATGAATCAAAGTAAAAGTTAGCGAGTCAGCCAGGAAAAAGAAAAATCCTCTTATTTTTTTGTGTGCAGCCTTTTTATAATCTTTTTTTAGTCCATTCCACGTGGCACTTTTAATTACATCATCTGTGCTGTTATTGGCCGCACGCATGTCCAGAGTTTCTGACCCTCTCACATCCGGGTACAAACATACGGGGGAGCCCCTGGTGGTCCTCTTATCAGTATATTCCTTTGCAAAAAGTGGGTAAAATCGTCTCTTTTTTTGAATGAAACTGAATAAACTGTATCGCCATTTCTTTAAGATTCTCGAGAAGCACTTCTGTGTTTCAAACCAATATGCGATAATTTAAAATATATTTATAAAAAGAAAAAAAAATTAAGCGTATAAAACTTAAAAATAAAAAGGGAAAAAATAAATAAAAAGACTAAACAAAGCTTAATTTTAAAAAAACTTTACCTTGAGTCAGTCAATCCACATGAAAAAGAATTAAAATAAATTGAAAATTGTCTGTCAAAGAAACACTAAAATAAATTAAATACCTGCATGTTACATTTATAGTACATAAAACATGATTTATCATTTGCTCAACTTTCATGAATGCCACTACAATTAATTCGCGCGAAAATTAATATAATGACACTCATCAAAGTTAAACAATAGGTGGAGAAAATTATTAAGGTATTTAATTCACTGTATATTTAATTTATATATATTTTTTAAATTATAAAGCGATACACAACAGAAATGTCAGGTATGCTATCAAATACAATAGAAAAATATTTTGCCTTTTGAATATTTGAAATAATATGTGTCTAATTTTAGAAGCAACTATATTAATTATATCATTTTGTATTATAGGAGAGAAATAACCAACTTTATTTTTCTTATGACTTTCAATATGTTGCGCAATAATAGGATCGTAATGACTAATTAATTCTATCGTGTTTGGAAATTTTCCACATTCGCGATGACCAATTTTTTCACAAGTTTCTCTCAAAGCGTCATTATTTTTTTCGCAGTGCAGAATGGCATCCAAAATAACTTTTAAAATATGCCTCCACTTTTCTTTTTCTTTTAAAATTTCTTCTTGTAATTGATCGTCTATAAAACCACCTTTCTAAATTTTTGATTCGAAAGTTTTCCATTCGACATAACTTTTTTTATGATAGAATGAATTTTCATGACGTGGTAACGTAGGATTTGAATGTTGCCAGTCTCGAAACCCCGCAGTGGTCCATACATTCTGATTTTGTCCAAAAATAATACTTGGGAAAAAGAACAGTGCATCTTTTCGCTTGCAATATATCAACCAATTTCTGAGTACTTGTTCTCCGTTTAACATGGTTTTTACAAACCATTTTTTTTTTATCAAAATGCCTATTTTCTCTATCAGGATAAACACTTAAATTATCGCACAACGCTGGTCCATATTGAACAAATATTTGTATGTTACTATTAGTTAGGTGCTGTGTTTTGGAATCGTTGAAATCTACTATTTTTACACTATTATCAATATTTCTAATTTAACATCAACGATGTAATTATAATCATTATATTTATTTATATTGCTTCTCGGTTTCCTGGTTTTGATGTTCAGTTGTACTTTTCTCTTCTGTTTCAATTTCACATGAAACATGACTACTTGTAGAAGGCAAATTCAATTCAGTTGTTAAGCTTGAATGAACTAGAGATGTAGATGATTTTTTAAGAAAATTATCAGAGTTATATTTTTCTTTATATTTTCAATCTTCTGTTCTCTTATTTTTTTAAACAGTGCACCGGATGGTTTTTTTGTGTGGAATTTCACCCTAGAAGTGTTTTTTAATTAAAATTCGTGTTTTTATTGATATAATTATTTACAGTACTTACTTAGTCAGTATGCCAGTATGTTGTATATAAAAAAATTATATTTCTTTTCCAGCGTCTTTGTTCCACAAAAGAGCGAAACTTTATAAAAATAAATACGACACAGCAACAACACACGAGGAACGACCACCTAAGAGTGTTGCGCCTTGAATGGTCAAGTAAAATAAACACAACGTGCAACTCTCAACAGGGTCGGTATCCTTTGTTTTGCTCCCCAAACCCAGTTGCGGCCGTGGCGGGCGCCTCTTTCGCCTGCATAGGGCGCGGTAGCCCGGTTGGCAAGAGCAGCGAGCCAGTGATCTGAACGTCCCTGGTTCGATGCTCGTCGCTGCAAATCTGGTGGCCGGGCACTTAAAATAGGGCGTGGCTACAATGTCCTCCATGTTCTCAAATTTATCTCTGGAGGTGCGGGGTCAAAGTGTTCCGGTCTCGTCACTTGACTCGGTTCAAAATTACGGGACCGGTCATTTAGCCAAGTTCGACCCTTGCGGTGCTATTAAAAACCGGAGCCGCACCTTCATCGCCCATAACCTTCGGGACTTGACCTGATGTTACATGTCGGTCAAGGGGCATAAACAACAACGGCACTGCATTCCAGAATAATGAACTTTTGGAAAAATGGCGAAATGACATCCCCAGAAACGTTAACAGTGTTGTTGACAAGCCCTGTGAGTTGCATTTTGAGAGTGCGTAGAAATGTCATATACAACTACATTCACTGATGGAACAATATTTACTCTTGAGAGAGAATGACCACATTTAAAAGCAGGTTCTATACCAACATTATTCCTTATTTTACCAAAATATCTGTCTGTTATAACATACAAGGGTGAATCTCCAGCTCCTCTTTATTCTTCATTTGAAAAAGCAAAAGACCTAATATAAGTAAAAATGTTGAATCTCATACAGAAGCTGAATAACAGAAAAATTATTATTCTACACTTTTGGTTCATTTTGAAAATATACAAAAACCAGATTCATGGTGGAGAGCAGCATCTACTCAAGAGTATCTGATATGTGCAAAATAGAATTCTAAATATTCTTTTGAGAGACGAGTTGTTATTTGAAAGGATTCATTTGTAAGTACAGAATATTATTGTTAAAAAAAGTTTAAATTGCAAAAGTAACTCTCTGCAGCAATCCTGCCCTCAGTTGGTTTTAGCACAGATCATCAAAGAAATTCGAGAGACCTTGGAGTGAGGACCGTAACTAATCGACCCCCAAATGTGTCAACAAGTGTCGGGGGGCTGCGTACTGTAGAATTGTCTGGATGTGTGTGACTGCAGCAGGAGAGTTGTGTGTGTGCGCGTTCAGTTTATGGTCCTTTTCGAGCCGAGAGGAAATTATGGGTTAATAATGAAAAGGGTTAATAATGAATAATATCTTTTATTATACCATCAAAATTAACTATGATATTGAATCTAACTGTATTTCTAATCAATTTGTAGAGTAAGTCCTTCGTCAATATCAATGAATAATGTTGTCTGTTGACGCATGCGCCCCCTCTGTACTGAATTCGCCGAGAGACGGCGCTGTTCTTTTTATGTTTATATACCTGTGACGCGAATGTACGTTGCTCGTTGCTATGTGCTGTGCATTTAATGCGGTCTTGACCTTGACTGCGACCTTGTTCAATCTCAGTGTGTGCCGGTGTGGCTCTGTGAAAGCAATAAACGAGTTATACAGTCCATTGCGTTAGTGTTATACTGTGTCTGAGCTAATAAGGCGGTTACACACATCTGCCCTGCACAGTATTCAGGGGGAAAAGCGAGTGATTTATGGGCAGCGCTCTGCAGAGCCTCTCTGCAGCAATCCTGCCCTCAGTTGGTTTTAGCACAGATCATCAAAGAGATTCGAGAGACCTTGGAGTGAGGACCGTAACTAATCGACCCCCAAATGTGTCAACAAGTGTCGGGGGCTGCGTACTGTAGAATTGTCTAGATGTGTGGGACTGCAGCAGGAGAGTTGTGTGTGTGCGCGTTCAGTTTATGGTCCTTTTCGAGCCGAGAGGAAATTCAGTGATCTGTGGATTGAGAAGCTTCGATACGGAATTGTGATGTCTTTAAATGCGTGATATGTGGTGGTTTAGTGTCTCGGATCAGATGTCGAACCTTGAGGTAAAATTGCTTATGTGCTAGATAGTGTTAAAGTTGTGATTGCAGTTGGGTTTTTCATGTGTGGGTTACTTTGGAGTTCTGTGTTTGCATTAGCATAATTTTTAGAGGTGTTGTTTCTCGTGCTTTTATTCGTAGTATTTGCATGAGTATAACATTAGAGGTGTTGTATTTGTTGTGCTTTTATTCGCATTAGTATAACTTTTAGATGTGTTGTATTTGCTTTTATTCGCAGTATTTGCATTAGCATAATTTTTAGAACTGTTGTATTTCTTGTGCTTTTATTCGCAGTATTTGCATGAGTATAATTTGTAGATGTGTTATATTCTTGTGCTTTTATTCGCAGTGTTTTAAAATTTTTTAGAGATGTATAGTGTGAATGTGTAATGTTTTGTGAATAGCTTTGGTGTTAATTTCAATAATGGCGGTCAAATTGAACTTAAAGGATGAGCTGATTCAGGTTGCGGATGAATTGGGTTTAACGATACCGGATAATGCTAAAGTTTTATTTCCAATGGCAAAGGAAAATGACAAACTCTTACAAGTTAACAAGATTAACAAGGAACATGAAAAAAAGGAACAGTAAGAGAAAAAAGTCAATGTCCCATCAGCAGATGTCGTGCGCTCCAATATCGCTTTACCTCGGAGTCTCCACGCAGAGCCGAGCATCCCAACAAATGGTTCCTGTCCATGATTTCATCTTTCCCACAAAGTGGGCAATTAGGACTCGCAAAAATGCCAATTCGGTGAAGGTGGTTCGCCAGACAGTCATGGCCTACCGTAATTCTGAATTCCGCAACAGCCTTTTCACGGGGCTTATCTGAAATGTTTTGACCCAAGCTATTCTTCCAACTTTTTGAAGAAATGCGAGAAGTGAGCAATGCTTTCCAGTTTTGTCTCATTAGATTTTTGATATAAAGTTTTATGGAATGGAAAGAGTTAAAAGTATTTGGCTGTTGTAATATTTGAGTGCCCTTCCTAGACAATATATCTGCCTGTTCGTTGCCATAAATATCACAGTGTCCTGGAATCCATTGGAGTGTTATTTGTCGTCCCTCTGCCTTCAACTTATCCAGAAGAACCCGGCAATCTAGGATATTTTTAGAGATGGGTATTTCCCTAGCTCCGATAGCCTGAATGGCAGCCTTGGAGTCAGATAGGATAACCACCTTATTATAAAGGTGTCTGGGGACAAGTTGCTCCAGTGCCACATAGATAGCCAAAACTTCCCCGTCAAAGGCGGTTTTTTGTTTTCCAACAGGCACATAAAAGGAAAAGATAGAAGAATATATTCCTGCTCCGACAAATGGTGAGAGTTCAGTCAAAGAACCATCGGTGTAAATATGTAACCATTCAGGCTCAGGGTAGAGGCTATGTATGGTCTCAAGTGCAAGAATCTTTAAGCTGCTTTGAGGCAATTGGCTCTTAAGGAATGGTTGGGCAAGGTCCAGCCTGGTAGTTATTTCAACATAGGTCACAGGGTTAGGGGATCTCAAGAAACCCTGGGCAACTCCATCATCAAGTTCCAGCTCTGCTCTTAATTCTAGGACTCTCTGTAAAAAACCACTTTGGGTCTTTAGCTGTCTTGGTACATTTTCATAACAGTTCCAAAACGGTACATTTAGTCTGATTAACTTTTCATAAAGTATAAGAGCCCTCTTTTCGATAATTGACTTAATGGGTCTAGTATTAGTCAGGAGTAGCAGTGAGTCGATGGGAGAAGTCTTCACTGCACCAACGATCAGCCTGAGGGCCTGGTTTTGTATTAATTCCAGTTTATCGATCAGGTTCTCTGGGGCAGAGATAAGAACCTTACAACAATAAGTGATAACAGGTAAAATAAATGTTTTATAGGTGTATTCCAATGTAGTGCGGGCGCACCCCCAATGACAACCAGCCAGGCGTTTAAGGATGTATAGGCGTTTTTCAACCTTTTCGATCACACTTTCAATATGCAGTTTCCAGCTTAACCTATTGTCAAAGACAACTCCCAGGTATGAGAATCTATCTGTATGCAACAACTCTTGGTTTATAATGCTAAAGTAGTACAGCTGAAAAACTTAATTGAATCTAGTGATGTGTATAAAAACAATAGTGAATTTCTGCGTTGTCTTAATGATAATATTTTAGAGGAAAGGAAGGATGAATTGGATAGGGAAAAATTAGCTAGTGAAACAGAAATACAATTAGAGAGATTAAAATTGGCCCAACTACAAAAGCAGCTAGAAATTGCGAACGTGAAAAGGAATTCGACTAACACGTCCCTAACTACAGAAGTCATAGAACCGACTCCTTCAACTGATAATCTGGAGCGATTAATCAGTAGTGTTAAAACCTTAACAATTCCAGTACCTGTTAAATCAGAATCATTTAATCTGTTTTTCCATTCTTTAGAAAAGGCATTTCAAGCTAAAACTGTGCTTAATGAATTGAAAGCCGAGATTTTGTTGAATATTTTGGGTGAAAAAGTAAATAACTTGCTAGTGTATGTGAATCAGGATGACTTAGTCGATTACGAGAAGATAAAATGTTTAGTATTGAAGGAGGTCGAACCCCCCCCCCCCCCAGGAATGTCTGAATAACTTTAAAAAGGTCCAGAAGTTGCTATCTGAGACTGTGCAATTTGCTTCTCGGTTGTGTGCATCGTTTGACTATTATTGTCAGTTGCGCAAGGTAACCAAATTCAAATCCTTGTTCGAGCTGATAGTTTCGGATAAGATCTTCAAAATTCTTGATCGAGAATTAATGACTCACATTAGGGTAAAACAGGGTGAGACCTTTTTAAAACCTCAGCAGCTTGGTCGAGAGTGTGATACTTACTTATCGTCGAGAGGTAAATGTAAAAATGAGTTTACCAATAGAAACGCAGGGGAAACAAAAGGATCTCGAGGATACAAATGGCAGAAAAATTCTAATTGGCGTGCGGATAGGAATATATCGAAAGTATTTAGGTCTGAAGAAAAAGGTGCAGTTTGTGTTTTGTGTAAAAATGCGTTTTTTCCTCTTTATACGTGTCCTAAATTTAAGAGGCTATCAGTTTGGGAAAGAGCGGATGAAGTAAAGAATAAATTGTGCTTTCGTTGCTTTATGCCACACAAACTTCGTGAATGTCATTCAGAAAGAAACTGTTTCTGTGGCTAACCTCATAATAGGATGATTCCTTTTCCGCGTGACGATAATTCATTTTCCGGCAACCCTAATTCTCAAACAAATGCTCCGCAGCAGCAGAGCTCGGGGGCAGGTGAGGCGGAAGTGATCTCAGCCCCAAATAGTTGCAACTAGTTTTAAGAAAAATAAAACAAAAAATGTGTTGTTGAGTACTGTTCGTGCACTGGTTAAAAATAAGTATTCAGAGTGGATCGAAGTGCGATGTCTTCTGGATGTCGGGTCCCGATTATGCCTGTGTACTAAGGCATGCGCGGAAAGGTTGCAATTTAAATTGGAGAAAATAAATACTGTGGTTTCATATGTTAATGACGCAAAAATGGTTGTTAATAGGTGAGTTAGGACCTCGGTGGAGAACAGGGATAAGAGTTACGAGAGGGAATTGTCCCTATTAGGGGTCAACAAAATAACCGATCTCATTCCAAGCATGGTAATGGATGTGTGTGTTGACGTGTCAGAATTAGTGTCATTAGCTGATTATAGTTTCAATGTTCCAGGTCAAATTGACATGTTGCTGGTGTTAGTGTCATATTTTAAAAAAGATAACAGCTTTGACTACAGCGCCAGCGGGTTTGTAAATTAATGAAGGCATGTGTAAAAACCTTGTGTTTATACCGCACGCTGAAGCGAAGGGAAATAAATAGCGAACGAGCTAGATTTGTTATATGATGTTTTTCTTTTGCGTTGTAATCTTAAAAATAAAATGGTTTGATTTGTTTGTTGGAGACGTCTCTTCAAATTTTGTTTCAAATATTGTTTCTGAAGAAGTCGTCGTAACATATTTTTTTGGTGCCGAAAGAACCTGGGATAAGGTCCTTCAGATTATCAGGTATAAATTTTGGGCTTGATTTGAATATAGCGTTGAACTTGATCTAAAAGTGTGTTTTGCAATATGGCAGAAAACAGAGCAGGAACAAAAATCATTAGGCAATTAACAACAAAACTTTTTCTAAGATCGAGGGAGAATTAAAAATGAAAGATTCATTTGAAAAATATGACAACTTATTAGAATTTTTGCAGCAGTTAATAGAGAAAAAAGAAAAACTTCAGATTCTTGACTCCGAAGTAGAAAACGGCCTAACCGTGGAAGAGCTTGAAACTGAGGTCAAGGTTTCAGAGGAATACCAGGAAAAAATAATAAAAGGGAAAACTAAATTTGGCAAATGTTTAAATGCTAAAAAGGGTAGTTCTAATTTCCGAAATAAAATTGACAGGCAAGATAATGGAAATAATGTGCGACTGCCGAAATTAGAATTGAAGAAATTTGGAGGGGAAATATCCTCATGGAACGATTGGTGGGGTTCCTTTGAAGGGGCGATACACAAAAACAAAACACTGTCGCCAGTAGAAAAGTTTTGCTATTTGAAAGGGTGTCTTGTTGGGCAGGCATTTTCAGTTATCAGTGGGTTTTCTAATGCGGCGGAAAATTATGAAGCAGCGGTAGATTTGTTGAAGACTAGATTTGGGAGATCTGATCTTCTGGTTAGTACGTATATGAATAGGATATTGAATTTAGAACCCTGAGTAACAGTCATCCCAAGGCACTAAGAAAGTTGTATGACAGCGTTGTAGTAGAGGTGCGTAATTTGAACAGTTTAAACGTTACTTCAGGGGCGTATGGGTATTTGCTTGCTCCTAAAATTTTGAAATTATTGCCCGAAGAGATAGTGTTGTTGTTTAACAAATTTTGATAGTCAAAAAATAAAAACGACATCGACGAGTTAATCAAATTCCTGTGCGAAGAGATTGAGAGCAGAGAAGTAACATGTCTGATAACGAATGTACACCATACGCAGCAACATGACATACCCCGTGAATATTTAAGTTCAAAGATAGTGGAAATCCTCGTTTTAGAAACAAAAGCAAAAACTACATGCCTTCTGCTGCTAACTTGGATACTAACAATACCAGTTCTGGGTGTGTATTTTGTTAAAAAAATCATGAAAGTAATAAATGCGATGAGCTTTCGTTAGACGAAAAGAGAAATAAATTGAAAATAAGCAACCACTGCTTTAAATGTTTTAAACGAGGTCATTTTGCAAAGGCGTGTTGGTCTAAAACTTCTTGTGAAAAATGCGGTTCTCGAAATCACAGAACGTCAATTTGTAAGCAATCCACCACAAACGAAGCCCCTCACGAAACGCTTGTGTCGTCCGTGTCAAACACGACAAATAATGTATTGTTGCAAACATGTGTTGCACACGTAAAGACTAACCATAAGATCAATTATAATGTCGCAGTTTTAGTTGACGGGGGAAGTTAAAGAAGTTTTGTGTTAAAATCAGTTGCTGATGATTTAAAACTTCTTGTAGTTCGAAAAGAAAGTCTGTCACTATACTCATTTGGCAGTAAGGTTCCCCAAAAAAATCTGTATGACGTTGTTCGTATTAGCCTTCAAAATGTTAGATATCCTCACATGGAAGGGACAACTGAATTGTTAGTGACAAATGAAATTAGCGGAGCGCGTGTTAGTTATCCTGGAAAGGATCTCTAACCTTTTCTGAAAGAAAGGGGGATAAAATTGTTTAACCCAGTCTCTAATCGAGTCGAGGTTCTTTTGGGTGCCGATCTGATGTGGGAAATAGTTTGTACAAATCGGATAACTCCACTTAATAAACAGCTAGAGGCGATAGAAACAGTGTTTGGTTGGACGCTTCATGGTAAGTTGAATCACTTACGCCCGAAAGCAGAAGAAACAAGTGTTATGAATCTTCAATGTTTTGTTGAGGAAGAATCGCTAAATACAATTTTAAAACGATTTTGGACTTTAGAATCTTTGGGAATAAATGACAAAATAAACTATCAATCTGAGAGTGATGTTGAGGTTTTGTCAGACTTTGAAAGAGACCTAGAATTTATAAAGGGAAGTTATGAAACTGGCTTACTTTGGGATGAAGGTAAACTTGAATCTAAACTTGCAAGCAATTGGTTAGTTGCAAAGCGTAGATTTGATAGTGTACGCGATCGATTAAAAATTAACCCCGAATTTTTGTCAGAGTATAAGGAGGTAGTATCTTATCAAATGAAAGCTAAAGTTGTCGAAAACTGTATTGAAATAGCACCACAGAACTCTTATTACATGCCGCATAGATAGGTCTTGGGAGAAAGTTCGTCAACCACCAAATTGCGAATCGTATTTGACGCGTCTAGTAAAATGAAAGGCGAAAACTCGTTAAACGACTATCTGAAATCTGGCCCTAATCTGAATCCCAATATTTTAGATGTATTATTAACCTTTCGTGGATTTAAGGTTGCATTTTGTGCCGATATCGAAAAGGCCTTTCTGCAAATTGGCATAAAAGAATCAGACAGGGACTTCTTGAGATTCATCTGGTTTAATGATAGGTGTGAAAATAGTTTTCAGATTTTGCGGATGACTCGAGTAACCTTTGGAGTAAAGTGCTCACCATTTTTGTTGCGGCTACACTCAAAATTCATATAAAACGGTATAAAGAGCAAAATGAGGCAGCATTTGATATATTGAACAAATTTTTGTACGTTGATGATCTTATATTTGGGGCCAGATCTGTTGAAGAAGCGCAATGTTTTGCTCAAGATGCTGTTGATATTTTGAGTGACGCTAGTATGAATTAAGGAAATTCAATACGAATTCTAAAGAGTTGAGAGATTTGTGGATTAACCATGGAAAGCTTAGTGAAGATGGTTGCGCTGATAGTAATGTCAAGGTGTTAGGAATGATTTGGGATACAAAAGATGATTTACTAAAGTTGTAACCTGTTGGTTTACTAAATAGTCGGGAAGCTGTAAAAATAACCAAACGCTACATTTTACAGGTAGCTGCCAAATTGTTTGACCTATTAGGTTTCGTAGCTCCATATGTGATTAGAGTAAAATGCTTGTTGCAAGAATTGTGGGAACTAGGTTTATATTGGGATCAAGAAATTCCAAAGGAACAAAGGATTAAATGGGGAATTTGGTACTCTAAAATTAAAGAGTTACAAGATTAGCGTTTGGAAAGGGGGTATTTTGGCAACGATTTGCGCGATTTGGACGGAAAAGTTGAAGTACTCGTATTTTGCGATACGAGTCCAATTGCATTTGGCGCAGTATCTTATTTTCGAAATGTTAGAAAAAATAAAATTGAGATAAGATTGATTCCGTCAAAAGCTCGAGTAGCCCCGTTAAAAAAGCTTACTCTTCCACGGTTAGAGCTAATGAGTGCACTAATCGGAGCGATAATGGCTAGTTACTTACGAAGACTATTTGAACTGAAATCATCCAACAGAGTACTGTGGTCAGATTCCACAATAACATGCCATTGGATCAAGGGTGCGGCCAAGAACTGGAAGCCATTTGTGTCAAATCGCAGCAGAAAAATCCATGAACTGACCGATCCTATGAACTAGTACCACTGCCCTGGAAAACAGAATCCAGCAGACATGATGACAAGGGGTGTACCACTCAAAGCATTCATTGATAGTACACTCTGGCGACAGGGATCACTTTGGCTGTCCACTACTACCTGGCCTAACGGACAGATTCCGGAGCTTGATGTTGACCACCTGCTCAGAGAAAGTAAAAAGAGCTTCGATGTCCAAAGTCCTGATCAACCAGATGTAAGGCAGCTGCAAGATGAAGAAACTATGGAAGGACAGATTGAGGAGATTGGTGTGAACTTAAATCCTGTGGAACTTGAACCGATCCATAACAAACTTCTCCTTAAATTTTCATCCTGGAACCGAATGCAGAGAATACTGGCATGGTGTCTTAGCTTCATTGAGAACCGCATAGCTGTGAAGGAGAGGAAATTGGGTTTCCTAACAACAGAAGAGCTACGAACAGCATCTAAGACGGTGATCCAACATGTTCAACACCAATCGTTTAAGAGTGAAATCGACGTTCTGAAAAGACAAAAGCTGATTGCTGTGAATAGTCCGATAGCCTCTCTTGCACCGTTCCTGGACTCGCAAGGTTTGCTTCGAGTGGGAGGCAGACTGGGACGTGCGAATTTACCAGAAGGAAGAAAACATACCATCATTCTACCGAAAGACCATCATGTGACAAAAGTGATAATCCGCCACTTCCCCGAAACCCATCTGCATGGTGGTGTTAATCTAGTGTTGACTGCGCTTGCGGCACAGTACTGGATTATCAGTGGAAAACGGCTTGTCAAAAGCTTGATATTCCAGTGCACCAGGTGTCATCGGCAAAGAGCCAGAACCATGACACAGTTCATGGCTGATCTTCCATCAGCCAGAGTCAACCCTTCACGTGTGTTCTCCTATGTTGGAACTGATTTTGCAGGACCATTTTCTTTAACGACAAGAAAAGGGAGGGGTTTAAAATCCTTTAAGGGATATGTGTGCATTTTTGTGTGTCTCAATACGAAAGCTGTCCATATTGAGTTTGTCAGTGATCTGACGGCTGAAGCTTTCATAGCCTCGTTGAGACGTTTCACGTCTCGTCGAGGAAAACCAAAAGAAATTTGGAGTGACTGTGGTGAGAATTATACTGGTGCCGCAAGAGAGTTCCAACGGTTGACCACTTTGTGTTTAAATTCTGACCAGGTTCAGAACCACTGTTTGTGAAGGAGAGTGGGAAATGGCGATTTAACCCCCCTGCAGCACCACATCACGGTGGTATTTGGGAGGCTGCCGTTAAATCTTTTAAAACACACTTGAAACGAACCGTAGGAGAGCAAATTTTGACAATTGAAGAATTTTTTACCTTAATAAACCAGATAGGGGCTTGCCTTAATTCGCGTCCGTTGATGCTAATGTCGTTAGATGATCCTGAAAATTTTGAAGTTTTAACCGCTGGTCATTTCCTTATCGGTACAGCATTAACTGCATTGCCAAATCAGGATTTAATACAAGATAAATTGGGTCCTCTTCAGCGGTGGAAATTGGTACAACAAATATTGCAAATGTTTTGTAAAAAATGGTCTACTGATTATCTGTCATCTTTGCAAAAGCGACAGATTGCCCATTTGGTACGCCCCATCCTGGCGTACCAACTGGGTTCGACCCAAGGAAAATATAAAATTGAATGATTTGGTATTAATTAAGGAGGACGGAGTACCCTCATTAAGATGGAAATTGGGTAGAGTAATTGAGTTGTACCTTGGGTTGGATGGTAAGGTAAGAGTTGCAAAAGTTAAAACAGTAAATGGTGAATATAAGAGACCCATTGTAAAGTTATCACCATTGCCAATGGATGGGTAACTGAAAGTAAAATATAATTCGTGAAATTTATGTACAAAATTAAAATGTTAAAATTTTGTTTTGATGATATTCATTCATTGTATTACTTTGATTTGGCTAAGTGTTTGCTGTGTTTATTGTGCAATGTGTTCAAATTGTGCTACTTTTGAAGTATATGGTATTTAATTTTATTGCAAAAACTTGTATATTTGTCATTGATTGCTTTAATGCTATTGGTTATTGATACAAATGATTTATATGCTTTAAATGTTTGTATTCTGATGAACCCTTAAGGTTCATGGCGGGGGAGTATGTTAGTGTCATTTTTAAAAAAGATAACAGCTTTGACTTCAGCACCAGCGGGTTTGTAAATTAATGAAGGCACGTGTAAAAGCCTTGTGTTTATACCGCACGCTGAAGCGAAGTGAAATAAATAGCGAACGAGCTGGATTTGTTACATGATGTTATTCTTTTGCGTTGTAATCTTAAAAATAAAATGGTTTGAATTGCTTGTTGGAGACCTCTCTTCAAATTTTGTTTCAAATATTGTTTCTGAAGAAGTCGTCGTAACAGCTGGGTGCAGAGATTTTTTATGAATTGTTGAGGCCAGGACAAATCTATGCTCAAAATTCGCAGTTATTGTTGCAGAATTCGGTATTTGGTTACGTTGCAAGTGGGAGTGTTGATCAGGTAGCGAATGATCGCGTTCATTGTGGGTTAATCCTTGATGATGACTTAAATAAAACATTGAAACAATTTTGGGAAATTGAATATGTTGGTATGGAGCGGTCAGAGAATACAGAGGTATCGTTGAGTGAGGATCACTTCGTGCTTACCCATAGAAGAAATGAAGAGTGTAGATATGTAGCAGCAATGCCCATGAGTAAGGATCCGTCGTGCTTAGGTAATTCTAAAGACATTGCTGTGAGGCGTGTGGCAGTGAAAAAGAGAATTGGTTGTTGGGGTATTAGATATTAAATATCTACTAATAATGATGATGATTAATTTTTTGATTTAGAATTCATGATTGTGGTTAGTACCTTGATTAATTGTGATTCCCAAATGATGGAAACAACTCTGGTTTACACTGACAAATTAATTTATTGAATATTAAAACACATAAATAAGACGATACAAGTTACGAAATATTTCCTCCTTCATTGGCACATTACTCACAACTTCTTTACTACTAAATTAATTCTCTACGACACATATATTTAATTCATTCAAATATTATGACAATATTTCGTACTTCATCTACACATATTACTCTCAACTTCATTACTACTAAATTAATTCACCACAACACCTATATTTAATTCATTCAATTATTATGACAATCTTTCGTACTTCATCTACACATATTACTCTCAACTTCATTACTACCTCACATATATTTAATTCATTCACTTGTTATGATAACATTTTATAAACATAATCACTCATATATCCATGTTCCATTATTACCAATATTTACTCATATATATAAGCATAACATCATAGTAATTAATGTCTTTTACGAATTATCCGTCATCTCCTTAACATCTTATACTCAATAACATTCTCATCGCGCTCTATATTAATTATTAAGGCTACACACTGAGAAGCAATGACATTAATATAAAAAGGAAACGCAAAATGTCGGTACCTCGAAAGATGACTGTTGGATCACTATGATGGGCGGCTGGCATTCGTAATGACAAACTTCGTTGAATTATCATCGCACGGAACTAGGGCACTTTCTTCGTCTGGTATAAGGCTCCGTCAATCATGGCAGACACTCTACACGGGACACTGGGGCACGCTCATCATCGGTTCTCTGACTCCTTCACTCCTTGCAGACCCTCGGCACGGGACACTGGGCGCTCGACACTACTTCTATCTCCAAACTTTTAACTAACTCTCCTCATAGGTATATGTGCCTTGACACCACTTCTATCTCCAAAATTTCTAACTAACTTTCATCATAGGTTATATGTGCCTTGACACTACTTCTATCTCAAACTTCTGACTAACTCTCATCATAGGTTATCTGTGCCTTCCTTTCTTATTTCATATTATTTTCTCTTATTAATGTTGACTCCGCCTCTTACAATTTCCATTGGTCATATTATTACCATGCCATTGCCATTCGTCCGTGGCTGCCTCTTCTCAATCCCCTTTTCACCAATGCGCATCGAGGGCGGGATTTATAAAATTATCCCTCTAACTTAACTTTTTTCCCATGCTTCGGCTTCCGGGTGGCCTGTTTTATAGCCATCATAAATTTAGTGTTCCCTTTCTTCTTTTCTTCTATTCGTGCAACTCACTCTCTTGAACTTTTATCTTATATTTCTTGCTACAAGCACAATCTATAAATTTCGATTCGCTATATTGCTGGCTTTCTCCCCTTCTCTTTTTATTGCCCGTCATTTGCCATGTTTCTTTCTTACATTTAGCAATTATTTTACTTCATCCCGTGATTTTCAATTCTCCTGCCCCTGGCCGTGACACTACTGTCATGTCCCTATGACAAGGCGGCTTAATACGTTGTGGAAGCTCCTGTCTAAGGATTCCGAGTATTTATCGTTGTATACGGAATTTTTGAGGGAATATGAGGAATTGGGTCATATGCAGAAAGTTGTTGAGTCAAGTGAACCGCCCATACACTACTACATACCCCATCATGGCGTTCTATGCCCTGATAAATTGACAACTAAGTTGAGAGTTGTCTTTAATGCTTCATCACCCACCACAATAGGCATGAGTCTGAATGACGTTCTGATGAAGGGAGAAATCACTGAGGATGTCTTCGAAACAATTACCCGATTTCGGAGACACGGGTTTGCCTTCACTACAGATATTCAGAAAATGTGTCGACAGATACTCATCGATCCAGAACAACGGGATCTTCAGAGAATAGTGTGGAAGACTGGAGCCGACGAGGATCTGTTAACTTACCTTTTGAAAACCGTCACTTATGGAACGTCCAATGCACCCTTCCTTGCCATAAGGACCCTGCAGCAACTAGCCAAGGATGAGAAATCGAGATTTACTCTGTCTTCTGAGGTTCTGCTGTATGACACCTACATGGACAACATCGTGACTGGGGCACCTGACCTAGAGACTGTCCGAGAGCTACAATCACAACTGCGAGATGCCTTACAGTCGTGCTGAATGACTCGTCACAAGTGGTCTTCGAATTTCCCTGACTTACTGAACAGCTGGTTGTCATGTGACATCAAACATCCGTTCATTGTTGACACGGAATTGTCTGTGAAAACGCTGGGCATCAGCTGGAAGCCTTTCCAGACCAGTTCGTCTTCAGGGTGTCAATTTAAAATCGACCGTCATACACCAAGCGTGAGGTGCTAAGTGTGATCGCCAGGCTGTATGGCCCCCTTGGTTTCTTTGGTCCAGTGATAACCAGAGCCAAGATCCTTCTTCAGCGGTTGTGGAAGCAGAAGCTGGATTGGGATGATGTGCTTCCCGATCCAATCGCCGAAGAGTGGAGCGAATTTGTGACAACCTTAAAATGCATCGAGAATGTGAAAGTTGAGAGATACATCCTGATTGACGGTTGTATAAGAATCGTCCTTCAAGGCTTTGCAGATGCGTCCGAGGCAACATATGGAGCTGTCGTCCACCTACAGCCCAGTTCAACCCTGATGAATGGTTCCAAGTATTCATGTGAACTAAAACCGAACTTGGAGTCGGATATGACGTTGTTTAATGTTTTTATATCAAGTCGTGAATTATCTTTATTATCTGATTTATTGTGGAAGAGTAATTATGTAACTGTCCTTCGTATATTCAGTTATGTATTAAGATTTGTTAATAATGTGAAACAATGTAATGTAAAAGTGTCTCGCCTCCTTGGCGTCTCAGAGTTGGATCAAGCTGAAAAATGGTTGATTCTAATGGTACAAGAGGAGGTCTTTTCCTCTGAGATTTGGAACCTCCAGAGCCAGAAAAGCGTCCTACCTAACATTAAGTTAAGAAATTTAAATCCTTTTCTTGATAGTAATGATGTAGTGCGGGTAGGTGGACGCCTGGGTAATTCGGATCTGCCGTATGATAACAAATACCCCGCAATCTTGCCGAGTAATCATAAGGGGACAAATCAAATAGTTATGTATTTTCCTAAGAAAAATCTTCATATTGGTGCCTCTACACTTCTGCACTGTGTAAGAGAAAAGTTTTGGCCTTTGAACGGTCGTTCTCTGTGCAGAAAAATAGTACATGAGTGTATTATCTGTTTTAAAATGAAACCAAATGTGACGTCCCAGTTAATGGGTAATCTACCCCGGGACAGTGTAGTTCCCGATTATCCCTTTAACTGCTCTGGTGTAGATTTTTGTGGCCCATTTTTGGTTAGATATCGTAACCAAAAAAAATGTACCCTGCATAAAATATGCATAATTCTTCAACATAGAATTGCTGTCCTATTTCCCCATTCTTCATTAGAGAATGTTACCTTCCTATTTTATCTCTACAAACTAAAGTACAGCTTCATTCTTCAGCACATGCATATTTGTTTGTTTTGTAACTAAGGCGGTGCATGTAGACAGGGCCCGACTTAGCCTAATTGGGGCCCGGGGCAAAAACTTCTTTGGGCCCCCCCCCTTCTGCTTCACTACTTTAGTAATGAAGAACTTAATACTTAATACTAAACTTTCAATTCGATTTGGGGGCCCCCCTCTGATGTGGGGGCCCGGGGCAACTGCCCCGTATGCCCCTGCCTTAGTCAGGCTCTGCATGTAGAAATTGTATCAGACCTCACATCTGAGGCCTTCATAGCTACCCTAAAGAGATTTTTCGGCCTTAGAGGCAAGTGTGCTAAATTATACACGGACAATGGCAAAAATTTTGTTGGGGCAAACCAGGAAATTAAGAGACTCTTGAAACTGGTAAAAGAGCCAGACGAAGAGCTTGCAGGCTTTCTATCTGCCGAGGGAATTGAGTGGAAGTTTATCCCTCCGAAAGCGCCTTCTTTCGGTGACTTGCGGGAAACTGCGGCAAAATCTGTAAAATACCGTTTTAAAAGGGTCGTGAGCAGGGCAAATTTGACATAAGAGGAGTTTTTGCCCAAATTGAGGGAGTTCTAAACTCCAGACTCCCGTGCCCTTTATCGAGTAGTGAAGATGATTTAGGAGCATTAACTCCGGCCCAATTTCTCATAGGCAGGTCAATTAATTCCATCTCTGAATCTGATCTAACTAAATTGAACGAGAATGCCTTAAAAAGATGGCAAAGGGTGACCCGTCTGGTACAACTCATTTGGAGTAAATGACATCGTAACTACCTAAGCGAATTACAACAACGTAACAAGTGGAGATTTCGAAAGAATAATGTGAGGATTGGTGAGCTAGTCCTACTAGTAGAGGACAACATGCCTACCTTCAAGTGGCATTTGGGGAGAATAATGGAACTGTACCATGGTAATGATAACTTGGTGAGGGTCGTGAAAGTGAGAACACAATATGGCGTGTACAAACGAGCCATCTACGCGTGTGTATATTGCCAATGCCAGATTGAAATAATTTATTGGTGTACTGTGTTTATAATCATTTTAAAAAGTTGTGATTTTTTGTGGTAATTTTTTTAATGTCTATAACATGTCAACAGGGGGGGAGAATGTTGACTCATTCGCCCCCTCTGTTCTGAATTCGCCGAAAGACAGCGCTGTGCTTTTTATGTTTATATACCTGTGACGCGAGTGTACGTTGCTCGTTGCTATGTGCTGTGCATTTAGTGCGGTCTTGACCTTGTACAATCTCAGTGTGTGCCGGTGTGGCTCTGTGAAAGCAATAAACGAGTTATACAGTCCTTTGCGTTAGTGTTATACTGTGTCTGAGCTAGGAGTTGTGTGTGTGCGCGTTCATTGTCAATATCAGTAAAACCAGTAATGTATAATTTTTTGTTAAATTTATCTATAGTAAACTGTATATCAAGCATTTAATTTTTATTTTATAATTAAATTTTTGTACTGAGAATCCTATTCTTGAATCATGAATAATTGTAATCTCGTTAACTTAAGTATGTTCATTAATTTGCACATTTGTTAAAAAAATCCCATAAATGGTTAAAACATCTTTCACATGGTCAACAAATAAAGTTCTGTTTGTTTCTGTTTATGTTCCACTTTTCAAATTAAGATGAATTCAGTTATTTGATGACCCACCACGAATATGCTGCACTATGCTAAACATCGAGAAATGCACTGTTCAGCTTTTTTTTTCCTTATAAAGACATTTACTCAGAATTGCGTGAGTTTGGTGACTGATTTCTATACGATAGCCTTGCTTTCATCCTCTTAGTTCAGTGGTTCCTAACTGGTGGTCCGAGAGAACCCAAAAAGTGATACGCGGGGACTGGAGGGATTTTTTTTTTTTTTAAAGTGGTTCATCGTTTCAAAATGAGCTCTAATTTAAACAATTTTTTGAAACTGGGAGCAATAAAAATTTTAGCTTCCCGAATTTGCTGTTGGGAGGTGGACCCCGTTTTTTTTCTGTTTTTTTCTTGGGGGGGGGGGGGGGGTGTGGTTCGTGATGAACAAATGGTTAGTTACTTGCACATTGCTGGCAAACCCTCATTTCGCATTTTGCGGAACATACAAACATCATAGGGTTTGTAACACTTCATACTCCCCAAACCTTTTTCGTTAAGATTTTATTTAAAAAAAATTAGTTATCCTTAAGGAAACAAATTCTTGTAAGCATCAATGAGAAATTCTGGCTGCAGAAAACTGTCTCAAAGATATCAAGTGCTTCTGACAATGGAGTATATATTGTAAATTCAGGGATTCTGACGAAGTAAATGTTTAAGGTTGTAAGTTATTTGCTATTTAATCCTATTCTAAATATTTTGACAATACGTCGAATATTTAAACTAATTAACCATTTCAATTCAGAGAAAGACAAAATAGTTCTCAATGGAATAAATATTGTCACGATGATTACGCGTTCTTAGTCAAATATGTATATGGTTCATGAATAGAATTTTTGCTTATAAACGTTGTCTTGTTATCTACTGGTTTATGTATTGCTTGTAAAATTTCGGCTAAGACCTATCTGTAAAAATATAAGTATAATTTACTATCTGTTCATTTAAAGTCTTAATGTGGGATGTTCATTTCAAGTTCATTAAAAATTGTGGTGAACCTTCCTTTTTCATTGCTAATTATCATATCTAAATCCAGAGACGTAGAGAATGCGTGTGGTTGATTTCTAAGTTAAGCCTCCTTTAACTTCAAAATGAATAAAATCCCCCCCCCTTTTGTTTAATGTTAAAGCGCATTTCACATGGCTCTGGTAAGCACTGGGAAATGCCCATACCGCATCACTGTAGAGGAGTTTGTCAAATCCAGTCTCTTTTTTTTTTAGTGTATTTTAATGCTGAACATTAGTTAATTCATATTAACTGAATTTTAAAAAGCTTTATTGTTTAATAAAAAAATGAAAAAGTTTTAATTCTTACTTTTTGTTTTTAATTTTTTCCAGATTGTTCGTGGCAACAGTATTGTTCTTTTTGAAGCAATTGAAAAAGCCAACTGACATTTGTCGCGTTTACTAACTTTTGTCATGTATTCACTTTGACACTTTAATAAATGCCCTCTATATATTAAAAATGTTATCGATTAATTCTCCTTTTTGATAACTCACGTATGAAAATTTAATTTTTAAATAGTCCTCTTGTTGCTATCAGTCACACAACTGTGTACGCTGTATGACTGTGATTCGTTATGACTCGAGTATAGTCTAAAAATAATTTGTTATCAGGATATATAAAAATTGTGTTTATAAATTTTCAATCTCTTTGAAGAATGAAAAAAAAAACTTAAATTTACAGAGAAGTGTTTTCTTAGAGGAAAATATATTAGTTTGTTTTTCCAAATAAAAATTTAAGAAGACAGTTTGATGAAAATAAAACAATAAAACACTGTACAAAATTTCATAGAAATAACTTGTAAGGAATAGTAGATATACACACTGAACGATGAAAAATAATGAAAATTTCCTATCTGGCATAAATAGACTTAATGTATAGATGTACAGCAAGGTACGTTTGGGCAGTATAGCATACAGAGGCTGTTCACACATTTTTTAGACGATGTATAGTGTATTCACAAAACTAAATTACATAAAATTATTATGTTTTAAATGTTCTATTTGACATCCCTTATTTTGAACTATCTTTCGACACCGCAATTTCCAGGATAATAATGCCTTTTGAAGTGTCAGAAGAGGTATTCTATCCCATTCCTCCTGAACAGCTTTCCAGAGTCCTGTAAGGGTTTTGGGACGACGTTTGGATAATGCAGATTTTAAAAGTCCGAAAGCACAAAAATCCATAGGTGATACATCGGGAGATTTAGTAGGGATATCAGTGAAGGGTATGGCCTTGATACCAGTTTTTTGTTCCATTTCTTTTAGAAAATTTACAGTGGATTTTGATGTGTGATTGCTAGCTTTGTCCTGATGGAGTCTCACAGATTGATGGCACTGTGGGTAAAGCGATGGTATTTCATTCAGAAAAATTGGCGATAAAATATGTTACTGATAGTATTTGGAGTTAATCTTGGCATTTTTTCCACTCTCTTTATTTTTAACTTGCCATTATAAGAAAAACCAGCAACAATCATGAATCCCTTAGAAAAACTTTCTTTCGATTCTTTGAACCATGTACTTAAATTTTTTTCTCCCCTTTTATGATAATAAATGGCTCTTTTTTTCTTGCAATCATTTAAATACACCCATGATTAATCTATTGTGACAATTGTTTTCCATTTTTCTTTGGACAAGTGTTTCTCATATAGAATTCTGCAGCGTCTCCTGCGTTCAGCGATATGATTTGGAAGAAGACGATGCACATTGCGTTTTTTCGCTTTCTTAAGATTTAAATCAACGTTTATCATTTTGTTTACAGTGGACACCGAGCATTTTAATGATCTTGCAACTGTCCTTTGACTAAGGGAATTTTCTTTCAACATTAAACAACGTACCTTTGCAATAGTCGAAGATGTCCGTTTCTTCCTTGGATGCTTGTTTGGAATTTTTGTCCCACTTGAGGCTCCAATTTGACGTTTTTTTCCTTTCTTGTTGACGATATTACCTATCGACGCTTTAGATATCACAAAACCACGACTCTCACATCGTTTTTGGATAACGGAGTATGCATATTTCTCTTTGGAAAGAGCATAAATGTAGCCTTCGAACCACTGCTTTGTTAAAAACGCCATTTTTAATAAAAACAAAACTTTCAAGCCGCAGACGATAATTTTGACTTTTAAAAACATAGTACAATTGCAATTATTTCTTTTGCAGCAAACGATTTTTTATTACCGCTTACCAAAATCGTCTAAAAAATGTGCGAACAGACTCTGTATAAGTTTGTATCTGGCTTTGTATTCATCGTAAAAACAAGAGGGTTTGTTATATTTGATTCTTACGGTTCTACGCCTGTTTTAAGCTAAGAGAATAATAAAATTATGCTGCCATTTTTTTAGAATTTTGAGTCCTGGGCCTTCTTATGGCTAAATAAACTAGAACAGTAGTTAAAAATTTTACAAAATCAGTTTTGCCTAACATTAACTAGGAAAAAAATTTCAACCCGAGAAATGGGAAACTTATGAAATCAGTTCAAATTTAGACAGTTTCCAGTTCTTGAAATGTATCTATAGTGATATGAGACCATAACCACCAGTTATGACAAACTTCGTCCAAATATGATACATGTGTGACTTTTCTCAATCAAGATATTAGTCTCTCAGAGGAATTATATTGTGTACCTTGAAGTGTTCCAGTGTGTAGATTAAAACATGTCTTATGTGTCATTAAATAAATTGTTTTAAAACAACTACACAGTTCAAAGTGCGTATCTATTTAATACATTTTCAAAAGAAATGTTTTTATACATTAAAACGATTTAAATACTTAAGAAGAAGCCCAAGGCGGTAGGATAATTAGAATGTTCATTTTCTCAGATTTGTTCAATCATTTCAACATTATCATTTCAGATTTATAATTGATAATCTGTACGCAATTACGTCTCCAAATGCACTGAGAAAGAAATTTAGTTTAAAATCAAGAATTCCATGAGAAGTCAAACAGTTTTTTTTCTCCCTTTCCTTCATTTTGTAGTGTAACAGAGAGTTACTTATGTCAAATGGATTGCTTTACTCAAGTTTCCATTAGCTTTTTCACTGTTTTTCGCACATCTCCAAGCTTTTCTGGAATCAAAGATTCACATATCCCTTGTGAAATAATGGAGATCATCACCGGTATCCTGTCAAGCATCCTGGTGTGACCTTGTTCTTTAGAGGTCCGAGATCAATACAGTTTGCTCTGGCTCGTCTTCAGAGTGGCCATAGAAACAGTATGCATTTCGAGAACTCTACAAAGGTCCTTCCCTCCTTGTTCCTGTTCTGCTGCTCCTGAGAATTCTTTCCACATTGTAGACTTTTTAGTTATCCCCATCAGCATGCTTGCAAGAAGATCGGGATACTGCTGCTTTCATTCTGCTCACACGACAAAACTTCATGGACATGGTCTAGCATTTTATAGTCCAGGGGGCTTAGCAACAACAACAACAACAACAACAATGGAGATACAGGCATTTATGAAAATAATCGCTGTTTCAGCAGCTAACTGACTGTCTAGGTAAGTGTAGAAAAGAAAATTCGATAGACTGTATCATGAAATAAAGGACTGTAAAAAAATAACACAGTTCAAAGTGCGTACCTATACTTAAATCATTTTCCGAAGAAATGTTTATATGCATCAAAACTTTATAAATACACTCTGTCACAAAAAAATATATGCAACCAGAAGAAATCGAGCTACTATCACGAAACTTGGCAGGAATGTAGTCTGGTAAGAGATATGCAAATGATTAAAATTTGGACGCCAATGAGACAAGGGTAAGAGCGCTATGCTCATGAGATGCGCAGCTGAGAGAGTTTAAAAGCATGATTGCTCGTGCCATAGGGTTATTTAAACAAATCTGTCGACTTGTATGGACGGTATTGTGGCTAGAGATGCCTCTGAGACATAACCGGCGACAGTACGAACAATTGTCGGACTTTGAGAGGAGGCGCATAGTAGGCCTCAGAGAAGCAGGTTGGTCGAACAGGCGTATCGGCCGCCACCTCGGTCGGAGCGATATGGTAGTTGCTCGGTGTTGGCAACAATGGATCATGGAAGGGATAGTCTACCTTCGCGGAGGGTCAGGGCATCCCAGGAACACAAATGCGCGCGAGGATCACGCAATCATAAGAGTGGTCACGTCCGCACCAACAACGTCGATAGAATCGGTTCGACGCCATTTACCACCTTCCAGACATCCGGTGGTATCAAGGGAAAGCATTCGAAGACGACTGGCCGACGCAGGTATAAGGAGCCGACGTCCATTAAGACGCCCACCACTGATCCCACATCATAGATAGTGTCGATTGGATTTTGCTGACCTCGGGCAAGCTGGAGTGTGAACAACTGGAGTTGTGTGATCTTCAGCGATGAATCCCGATTCAGTCTCAATGCTGATGACCAGCGCATACGCGTGAGGAGGCGGCCAGGGCACAGGTCCGATCCGGCATTTGTTGTCGAGAGGCATACGGCGATTACACAAGGTGTGACAGTGTGGGGAGTGATTTGTTGGGATACATGATCACCTCTAGTCGTCCTTCAACGCACTTTGACGGCACGCAGTTACATGGACGAGATTTTAACGGCAGTTGTACTGCCTATGCTACCAAGTCGCCGAGGTGCCATTTATCAGCAAGACAACACTCGCCCATATACTGCGCGACTCTCCCAATAATGTCTTCAAGGATATGACGTACTCCCATGGCTCGTTCCTGCCAGGTCACCTAACCTCTCGCAAATAGAGCACGTCTGGGACGTGCTTGGAAGGCAACTGCAGCCGTCCCTGAATACTGGTGAATTAACTGCCCAGATGCAAAGATTATAGCATGATCTTCCGCAGGAGGGCATAGGTTACCCCATTGATTCGATGCCACGCCGTGTTTCGGCTTGTATAGCTGCCAGAGGTGGGTTGATATTACTTATTGATTTGTTACCTTTTTCGTGCCATATCTTCTTAATAAAACGATCTGTTTTTCTGAATTTGTAATCATTTGCTTATCTCCTCATACACTACATACATGTTAAGTTTCGTGATAGTAGCTCGTTTCCTTCTTGGTGCATATATTTTTTTGTGACAGAGTGCATTTAAGAAAAATCTCAAGATGACGTTATAATTTTTACTTTTTGTCTGAAGTTTATTAATTCCCAGACTTGTTCAATCTTTTCAACACTATCATTTCAAATTTATAATTAATAAACTGTAGGTAAGTACGGCTCCAAATGCACTCAGAATGAAACTTCGTTTGATGTCAAAAATTCCGTACGCAGTCAAATAAATAATTTGTTTCCTTTCCATTCTCTTGAAGTGAAACAGAAAGATATTTTTCTCAAATGGATTTCGCTTATAATTTTCCACCAACTTTTCCGCCGTTTTTCTGATGTCCCCAAGCTTCTCTGGAATAAATGATCCACATATCCCTTGTGAAATAATGGAGATGAAGCTTACTATGAAAATAACTGCTATTTCTAAGGTCGACTGAGTATCTGGGTAAGCGTTGGAAATAATATTCGACAGCGCTACAAACGATACAAAGAAGTTGTTAGCGATGAGCATGAATAATGGAAATGATAAGGTTTCTTTCACTTCCTGCAAAATATCGATAATCTTAGGAAACAAATTTATTAAATAAGCTGCATTAACAGTATCTTCCTTTTCAAGCAATTTCTTCAGACGCTGATTGAATGAAATTAATATCTGACTACAGCGGTATTCGATTGTGCTGAATGTGAGGGAAACAATGCTAGGCACATAGAAAACACACGTGAAATAAAAAATTACCCCAATAACGAGTAAAAAATCTTTCAGAGTCGTGTTTTCTATTTTACGATTAAATCGCCAATAATGGCTGGCTTCAACTTCGTTAGTTTTCCCTATATATATCTGCAAAGCATAAACCATAAATGTTGTAAAGAGTATTGTCAATAAAATGACATTTATAAGCAAAAAACTTTTTTTACCTGAGCCGTTCAACAGTTTTCGACAGTTATACACTCGAATCAGGACATTAGAAATCTGTTTTCTTTTACAAAACAAATGGCGCCACAGGAGAAATGAGGTCGAATGCAAAAGTAAGACAGCTATGGAAGTTTTATGACCATATTTTAAGAAATGTGCGACATTTAAACATACTACATGTGTCGCTGATATATACATGAAAATAACTGAAATCCATGAGATATATCTCAATGATTTACTTGTAAATTCGCCAACTTGTATTCCACTCATTGTCAATGTAATCCATAAAATATTATCCATGCATATTGCACCCGAAGAGGGATACATTTTTGCTGCAAAAACTACTACAATACTATTGAATTTCTAGGGACTTGAAAGAGGAACACTTTCTAAGGAACAGAAATTATTATCAATAACATACAATTAAAAATTCTTAACTGAGGAAAGATTGTTGTATTTGTTTGTCACTGGGATGTTCGAAATGAGAGTTTAGAAATTTTTATAAAACCAAAACATATCTAATTTATTTGTAGGATATAGTACGAGGTAAATTCTTCAATATCGAGGTGTAGTAGAATGCATCTCATTTATATATGCAAGCAAAACGTATATTTCTTTATGTCACTGAAACTTTATTTTCAATGAGCCAGCTTTGAATACGACAACGAATTTTGAATTGAACGTGAAAATTCCTTTCTATCAGAAACCATTTGAAGGTTCTATAATAAATAACAATGTAAACTTCCAATCTACAACCAAGATATTTCAACTCTATACTCCAAAGAGTTCTATTCCATATAATAAGAATAACAATTCAAATATATTTATCAAATTTCTCACTCTATAATATTTTTTCTTGAAGTAAAGGAAACTAAGGACTTCTGATAGATCTCCGAGACTTGAAACTATAGAGGCAACAAAGAAATAGTGCACGTGATCAAAGAATGTTAGTGTACTGTATAATAATCATGCACGACTCAGTACGAATGTTTATTACGAAATATTAGCCAAGTTGTGATTCGAGACCATGTGTTTGTGACAAAACAGAATGGACATTATCCTATTTTACTGCAATTCCTTTATCCATACAGAATAAACGAACTTTTCTTATTGATGATCTTAATATGTTTTGAATATTATTATGTTATCACTTATCAGGCGAGAAAAGGGATAATACTTATTACATCTCCGAAGACCAAATCCATTTCTATTTAAGAATTATATTAATGAGCTAAAATATCTTATTTACAGATATTTAAAACTTCGTATCCACTACTGAAAATTTAAAAAAAAACCAGTCAAACAGAAATTTGCTTTTAGGATAACAATTGATAGATTGAAAACTGTCGTATTTGAATTAAAACACGTAAGTAATAAATAATCTTCTCAAAAAGTATCATACACGTTGAAAAACTACGCTCTTTTCAGAAATAAATAAAATATTTCGAATTGTGGAATTATAAATTACTTGATTAATACTAAAACTTATCACTCTAACATTACGATGGCTGATAGGTGAATTGTTGGGAATTATTACAAGTAAAAGTTTGATGCGGAAACTTTTCTGAAATTTACGCTATAGTTTATCTGTTAGCAAATAAATAGCAAACAATATATATGAGAAATGCCCAGAAATGGCTCTTGTATATTTTTAGAGGAAATCATGGATTTATTGCAGCTTTCGGATATTTTTCGGGTACACCTATGTGAATTCTGAAGTATTCAAAATTATCCTCTAATGAGTTGATGGAATTAAGGTGGATTCATCTATAAGCCCTTTTATTCTTCCTCCTAGAAAACAAAACCGAAAATGAAACATCTTTGGATTTCTATCGAACACGCATACGGGGTGCGGCAGAAAGAACGTTCTGATTTGGAACGTCAATAACAAAAATACAAAGCAAGATAGAGAAAGAAATCTTTTATACCTGAGAAAAATAAAAAAATTATTTATTTATTTATTATTAATTATTATTTTATTATTATTTATTTTATTTATTTATTAAATATTTATTTATACCCTGGAAACGTTCTTTCTGCAGCACCATGTATTACAGATTTATTCCTATTACAGTCACCAGATATACTTCATTGATAGTCACTGCACTCACTCACAGTCACTGATATAATATTAAAAATCAACTATATAATATTATATCAGCGTTACAACACTAATATAATTTTATTTAGCTGGTTGAAACTGGTTAAAATCAGCTCATGATCATGCAAAAAAAAAAAAAAACATGCAATAAAGTAATTTTATACTTCACAAATAATATATAATGAAGACGTCATTAATACATTAATAACTTACTGATTCTAGCTTCATAAAATAGCTCACAGAATTACACTTTCCTTCCAGTACCTATATTCAGACAGAACACTTTTCTGGTTTCTTTCATAAAACTGCACAAGACTGACCAAAAAAAAAAAGCCTTATTAATATTACAGAAAATCCCTTTCATGTGTTGTGTTTTGATGCCGAAATTCATGGCTATAAATATTTATGTGATGTAAATAATTTTCACATATTTTATTTTTCTCTTATAATCGAACTACCATCAATCACACAAACAGACGCATTTGTCAAGCACTTACTCTCGTCCTCAGTTGGTCATCTATTTAATGGACATTTTCATCGTGAATCAATCAGTGCTACTCAACGTCAGTTTTCCATGTATGTCGCTATATCTATTCAACCGAAGATTTTGAGTTTTTTGTTTTTTTTTCATTTAGCATATCCCTGTATTGAGTTGCCATAAACTGTATTTTGAAATAAACTGTACTGATTTAGTAAACATTACCCTATTCGTAACCTATTAGTGCACTGCAACATTTTCTCATTTCTCTTTTGTGATTAATAGTACGTCCAAAATATGCATATAATATTGTGAGTAAGCCATCATTTTCCATACAAAATATGAATTACATAAAAGTAAAGAATATATGAAATTGAATTGGAGAGTCTATTTTCACGAGAGGCGTACTGTGGAAATTTCTGCTTTTTTTAATTTAAAAATTTATTTATTTATTTTTTGTGAATGGGATTATAGCATGTTTAAGAATAACATAATTTTAGAAATTACTTTTACGGGATTCCCCCCGCTATCCGAAACTAATACGTTCGCAGGAAACCTTCCTTAAATGATATAGATCAGCACTTCTCAAACGGAGAAAGACTGGACCCGAGGTAGCCTATCCGTAGCGCGTCGGCTTTTGGAACTAAGGGTGCTCGAATCGAATCCCGACAAGTGCCGTTAAATACCTTCGTGTCTAGGCCGGATATCGGCAAGTTAAATCCGTAGACCGGAAAGTCTTTCTATGAGGTCAATGGGTGGGGAAGGTAAGATCCCTCCAGATGTTGGCCCTAGTGAGGTTTCTCGGTTAAAATTGTGGTGGCACCTACAGAGCCTGACTAAGGCAGGGGCATACGGGGCAGTTGCCCCGGGCCCCCACATCAGAGGGGGGCCCCCAAATCGAATAGAAAGTTTAGTAATAAGTATTAAGTTCTTCATTACTGAAGTAGTGAAGCAGAGGGGGGCCCCCCAAAGAAGTTTTTGCCCCGGGCCCCAATTAGACTAAGTCGGGCCCTGGGCACCTACCCAAGTCGGACTCTGACCCTTGTGGTGCTGTTATAAACCGAAGCCGCACTTCTCAGGCCGAAGCCTATATGGACCTGGTCTGGAACTTCCAGGTATTAGAAACAACACAAAATGATGAAAAAACCCTTAGACCTTGTTCACATTGCTTCCGGAGCGGAGCGTCAGCGATTAAAAAATGTTAACCAATCACAGAGCTCAACCCAGTGACGCGATCCATTGAAGCTGACGGATTCTGAAAAGTCCACGTGATATGTCAAACCAATCACAAGTCGTGTGAACAATCTGGGCACAAAGAAGGAACGTTCCTGGAAGCAATGTGAACAGAGTCAGTGATTTTCAACCGGTGTGCCCCGAAATATTTTAAAGGGCATTAAGTTACTTTAAAATAAATCAAAAAAGGTAAACCGTAAAATCTTGAGTATAATACGCACTTTTTTTTCACATTTTAATCAGCAAAAATGAGGGTGCGTATTATTCGTGTGTAAAAAAATAGTAGTCTGAATGTCTAAAACTGGAAGTAGTTTTAAACATTGAATAAACGAACGTACAGCAGTTCTAAGACATTGTCGCAACACGGGTGCGCGCATACCTGCACTCCGTGATGCATCCACCCGTTTAATAAGCAGGTCTTCCTTTTAAACAAATGGAACTCACTGTTCGTATCGCACACGCGTTCGTTTAATAACAGGTCCCTTGAAATAGTGATAGTTCCCGGTTGTTGCAAGTGCAAAAATTTATTATTTTATTTATTTCCCTCAAAATGTCTTCAAGTCAGTCCTATACGGCAGCAGAAAAATTATCAATTGATAAATATGCCGAGCCTCACGGAAATCGAGGAGCAAGTCGTCACCTTTCAATAAATGAAGCAAATGTCCGATTGTGGAGAAAAAACAAAGAAACTCTACAAATCATGCCTAGGAAGAAAAAGGGCGAATCGAGGTTTACAACCTAGTTTTCCAGAACTAGAAAAAACTTAAATGAAGTGGGTAGTGGATAAGAAACAACAAGGCATCGGGGTTTCATGTATTGAAATTAGACTGAAAGCTCTTGAAGTCAAAAAATCTTATGCGAACGCAATAGAATTCAAAGCCTCATACGGATGGACAGTTTGTTTCGTGAAACGACATGAGCTTTCTGTTCGTAGAACCACCACCATCGCCCAGCATCTTCCAGACGACATCGAAGATAAACTTCTGAAGTTCCAAAAGTTCGTGCTAAAATTGAGAAAGAAAAATATGTATGACCTTTCACAGATTGGAAACACCAATCAAACGCCCTTGACCATCGATATGCCCTACAACAAGACTGTGGACGTGAAAGGTAAAAAAACTGTGTCAATTTGAACAACTGGACACGAGAAGTCTCACTTCGCTGTCATGTTAGCATGTATTGCAGATGGGGAAAAGTTGCCGACGTACATCATTTTAAAAAGAAATAGTCTTCCAAAACTAAACCTCTTTCCAAAAGGTGTACACAGCCGTGTCCATGAGAAGGGCTGGATGGATGACGTACTGACCATTTATTGGTTGAAATGCGTTTGCGGCATCGTCCAGGTGGTGTACGAAAACCGCCTTCCATGTTGGTTGGTGCTCGATTCGTTTCAGTGTCATCGGATGTCTTCTATCCAGAAGGAAATGCGCCAAATGAAGTCAGATCTGGTTATTATTCCAGGTGATATGACCCGCCTACTCCAACCTTTAGACGTTTCTGTCAATAAGCCGATGAAGGAAGCTCTCCTTCGTAAATGGAATGCATGGTTAAGCGAAGGTAATCACACATATACGGCAGGTGGCCGTATGCGTCAATTGTCTCTCTTAGTGCCGGTGCACACTTGCGGCAAAAGTACTCTGGACGCTGCGTTATTTTCACTCCGATAAGAAGAAATGCAGAGCAACTGCTGTTGGGATTCACACGTGCCGCCGGCGCCACTCCGAGGTCGCCGCAGGTTCCTGTGGAACGCGCGGCACATTCCTGTAACGCGATAGCTGGTAGTACTCATTTGTCTGCTGGGCAGTGCACATCTGCCGCACGTTTTATCTCCTATCGAGCCCGTGAAGTCTCTTTACACGAGGTCTGATGAAAATGTGGATGTCGAACTTTTCATCGACGAAGTAAAATCTCACCCGATAATTTGGGATGTTAGTCATGAGGACTATAAAGACCGAATACAGAAACAGTCTGCTTGGGGAAATCTTTGTGAAACCATTATTGAGAACTTGAGCCAAAAAACGGAGAATGAAAAAAATACAACCAGTAAGTATAATTTTTTTGCACCTTTTATTAAAATAAGTACATTAGATAAAAAAACTTTTAGATGGTCAAGTATTTAAGTTTATTTTAAGTGGGTCGTCCGAAAATAATTAAAAAACTTTTCACCATCTTCCCTGAGATCCATCAAGCATACATTAAACGCTCCCTTCAAGTACCTCTCGCCAGGGTTTAGAAAATTCTGGACTATAGGCACAACTCGGGATGGGGTCGCCCTAACACTGATATGGGCGTAAAATTTCCAAAATTGACACACAAAAAAAATAATCATAAATTATTATGAAAGTACCATTTTACCAAGAATAGGCTATTTGAAGCGTAGAAGCCTAGAACATTATCAAATAACAAAAAGTAATACAACATATTAACTTCATCATTAAAACACCAATACAATGCAATCAGAAAAACTTATTAATTCCTTATATACACTATAACATACATATGATGAACTATACATATAACTATACATATAATGAACCAATCAATCAAATTTGAAAGGATGTATAAAAAATTGCTATTAAAAAAGGTAAAATAAAAAAAAATTGAATTGGGAATTTTTTCTTTCTTTTCTTTTAAAATAAAAATTTTGGGACTCGGCCTACCGGGCCAAATGGAAAATCAGGGCCTGTCTCTCGCTGTTGTATGGATGGATCCAGTGCTTCTTTTTTCTAATTCTATTTTCACGATGAACATGCTTGTAGACTAAGTAAGAAAAAACAACTTTTTTTTAAAACTGGGTACTTTCGACATGGAATGAATTTGATCCATCTACTATTAAACAAGACTTCCTAAAATGTTGCATATCGAATGATTTCGACAGGCAGTGAGGACGACATATTATGGGAGGATGGGCAGGTGTCATCAAATGAGGATGATTATGGCGATATATATTACAATGGCACCAATGATTATGACATGGACGTAACAACAATAGATGAGCAGTATTCTAGTGAAAAGTGATTAATATGATAATTTGGCAGTATTTTTTGTTTTGAATTAAAAATTTAAGTTTTTTTCTACCGAATTTTCCGTCTTCTTTTCTTTTAATTACAAATTTTATTTATGTTAATAAATATTTGTACCATTTTTAAATAAAATATTGAAAAGTTATGGGTGCGTATTTACTTGCCAAATTTTAATTTTTTCCGAAAATTTCGCGCAAAATCAAGCATGCGTATTATACACGTGTGCCTATTATAGTCAAGATTTTACGGTACAACAATAGATGAGCAATTTTCTAGTGAAAGAAGATTAATGCTGATAATTGTATTCATCATCATCAAACTCAGAGCTTTACATACTGTAACTGGTGCATTTTTTTTTTCAATAGAACGTTCACATACATATTTCCTTTTTACTTCATGATTTACTAAAGAATACACACTTCTATTCATTTCATGTTGATAATTAGAAGTCCGTAAGTAAGCATAGTTCCGAATGAGGTCAGGATGATATTCCGTTCGATGTTCAACATGCCACAAGCTGTCAAACAAATAATTTCCTTTTCCTCTATTCTTTTGAGAAAAAAGAGGATTTTGCTGCGTTCACAAGAACGGTTTGTGCCTGTTTCGATGAGTCTTCCAGCAGTTACTCGGATATCTCTTAAGTGTTCTGGTATCGAGCAACCACAAAGCGTTTGAGCAACAATCATACAAGCACCTCCTAGGGAATTAACAGTAATTTCTAATTTTGACGTCAATGACATTGTGATGGACAAGATCATAGACGATAAAGCAGTAAATACACCAATAAAGTTACATAGCAAGAGCGTGAATAAAAGCGAAGACAAAACAGTTTTCAACTCGCGCAAAGTTTCTATGATGCTGAAGTATAAGACAGTCAAGTCTGCGATACTAGATTTGTCCTCTTTAAACCATAAGTTCTCTAAACTTCTGTTGAAAGCGCTCAATACTTCGCTGTAACGATATTCCATAGAGCAGACCACCAATGTTACGAGAACAGGTAAATACAAAAAGAATAAATAATAAGAAAAGTATCCAATTATCAGCAGAAAATAAGTAATCATTGCGTTGTTTATTTCAAAACCATAAAACCAGAAAATAGCTTCTCTTTCGTATGGATTTTCTACCATTACGCTTATTGCCGAAATAACGAATAGAAAAACACAGTTAAGTAAAATTAGGCAGTTAATAACTGAGGAACGTCTGTTGCATGGAACATGTAGCACTCTCCGGTACTTGTAGATCTGAGGGAGAAGTTTACTAATTTCTTTCCTTCTACAAAACAACTGATTCCACAAAAGAACAGAAACACATTGGAAGAGCATGAAAGCTAACGTGACCTTGTTAATTTCTCTGGTAAGTTGGGTGAGGCCTAAAAATGTCAAATGCAGAGCACAAGTATGTATAATAAGTGCTGAAAACCAGGAAATGTATTTCAACTTGTTGAAAACGAGTCTTCTAACAATGATTCCATTTACTGCAATTGCATTCCATAAAAAATTATCTTCCATAACTTTTATATCCAGATGCTAAATCACCGTATTCCAAAACTTCCCGAATCAATTAATATAATAAAGTTGTATAAAAAACTAGTAAATTTAATTTTTGATGGAATCTTGAGTTACTGAAGAATATTTTCTAGAACATGGGACCATTTAATGAATACTTCTCAGCTACGTTCTACACTTAAAATGATTTCATGGTGTCTACATGAGTGTCAAAATCTGTAGAATATAATTTGTCTAGTATACAAAAATACAGCAGTCCTTTTTTTATTATTGAAGCACGAGAAATTTCTTCCGCACTAAATGAAAATGAACGTTTGAAACGCTTTTTTTTTATAAAGAAAAATCACTGAAGCTGCGAACGAGTTTCCTGTTGCTAAACAAACTCAGTTATTTATATACGCGATATCTATCTGCTTCATCAATTAATAGATTTTTATAAAAGAGCACTTTGTAGATACGATATCGATTGATGCAACTACAAAAGACAAAAATTCATGGAAAAATATCAAAGTGCTTTTCTTTTCTTTCGTGTATCACTCGTTTCTAATTGATTTTATTTAAAGTGCACATTAGTTATGGGATGAGTCTCAAAATTTACATTTTCACTTAGTTTGGTACAATATTTTTTATTTATCAGTTATTGGACTTTTACTTTCAATGGCTTAATCAGATCAGACGTCATGACAAAGGAAGCTTTCATGCAACACTGTATATATATACAGAAGGTCGTTCGCACTTTATGGAAACGATTTTGATAGTTATGTATAAATACCGTATTTTTTGCGGCGATTTGCTTCTATCTGATATCCATAGTTCTTGACAATAACTCTAGCTCGAATTTTTCTAAAATGAAAGTAAACTTTTTCTAAATACAGTCATGTCAATTTTACCCCATTCCTCTTGGAACGTTTTCCAAAGTCCGTTCAGTGTTTTTGGATGTCGTTTTCCTAAGGTTCGTTTTAATAACCGAAAGCGCAAAAGTCCATTTAAGAAGCGTCAGGTGATTTTACAGGTATTTCATTAAATGGATACACTTTATTCCTGTTTCTGATTCTCTCTTTGCAAAATACGCGGCAGTTGATGCAGACGTGTGACTACAGAGGCTTTGTCCATATGAAGCTCAACTTTATCAATGTCCTTTCCATATAAGGCTGGAATTTCTTCTTCAAAAATGGATTCTAAAATATTCTTCTGATAGTAGAGTGGATTAATTTTGGCTTTACTTGAGACTTTTTTTATTTTTAATTTGCCGTTGTAACAAAATCCTCCAACTATCACGAATCCCTTGGGGAACTTTTCTGTACACTGACGAAGCCATTTCGTACGGTCATTCCCGTCAGTTGAGCAATAGAAAATTGATCTTTTTATAGTCACTTGAATACACCCATGCCTCATTGAGTGTTACCACAAATTTCCATTTTTCAGCAGCTAGGTGTTTTTCATATAATTTTCTACAGTTTGTTTTTCTTTCAACAATATGCTTTGGCAAAAACAGATGAACTTTAGGTTTAAACATCTTTTTTTAACTTAATCTTTATGAATGATTTTACTTACAGTGCTAGAAGAAATTCCTAATTTCGAGGCAATGGATCTTTGAGTCGGCGGATTTTTCTTTTAGGATCAGAGACTTCACTTTCTTGATATTTACCTGCGTTCGAATAGTCTTAGGATGAGGTTTCGCGGTCATGTTTTCATTTTACCATGTTTTTATTAACCCGCTTTCTTGCTTGTGTGTTTGTCCAGTACAAATCTTGCAATCGATTTTTAACTAACTTCCCGAATAGTTAGACATTTGAAACTTTTAGAATAGCTCAGAACACGATGACAGTGCATTCTTTTAATACTTTTAGCCATCTTTAAGCAGGATTGAATTCATTTTCAGTTAATTTTGTTGTTTGAAAATTTCTTTTAGTTGCTCTCTTTATCACGCATTTCATTATTTTCTTTTAAGTTGATGGGATAATTCATCAAAAAATTTTTTAAAAAGTATTTAATACATAGAATTGTCAAATTTATATGATTCAACAGAAAATTTAAAAACGTGGCATATAAAAAGTTCTTTTTATCTTGTAATTATTTACTTTCAGTTAGACTTTTTTTCCCTTTCAAATTTAATATACAAGGTGTCCCAAAAAGATCAGTACAACTTCAAAAAATTATTTAAAAAAAAGAATAGGCCTACAGCTAAACTAGTTACAACAATAGATAGAATAACTCAAAAAGTTTTTTTTTCTACTACCTTAGTAAATTTCCACATGAGATCCTTTCGTAGGACGTACAATATCAAAACGATATTCCAATTCAATCCACGAACGTTTCAGCATGCTAAAATCAACAGTAGCTATAACTGTTTGGATCTTTTGTTTCAATTCCACGATACTCGTAACTTTTGTTCAGTATACAGCATCTTTTACATAACCCCAAAAGAAAAAGTCTAGTGGAATAATGTCAGGAGACCGTGGCGGCCATGCTATGGAGCCATCCCTGCCAATTCAACGCTGTGTGAATGAATTATTCAGCGACTCACGGACTATCATTCCCCAATGAGGAGGCGCACAGTCCTGTAGGAAAATGACATTCGGTTGAAGTTCTTGCAGTTGTGGAAATGCATAAATCTCGAGCATATCTACGTAGGTACTTGAGGTGACAATCTATTCCAAGGAAAAAAAAAAGGTCCAATGATGCGATCGTGAAGCAGTCCGCGTAACACATTGACCTTTTCACTGCTCCGTCCGATTTCACGTACGGCGTGTGGCTCTTCTGAGTCCCAAAATCGAACGTTATGCTTATTTACCGCTCCGAAAATATGAAACGTTGATTCGTCAGAAAACAATTTTCGATTCAGAAAAAGTTCATTTGTCTTCATACAATGCAGCATATCAACTGCAAATTCAAAACGTTTCGAATAATCATCCGGATTTAACGCATGTAGAATCTGAACTTTGTAGGCTGAAAGTCATTGTCGTTTATGAAGCACTTTGTGTATCGTGGATCTGTCCATATTCAGCTCTTGGGATGCTCTTCGAATTCATTTTGTAGGACTTTGAGAAATGTTTCACGTACTCGGTCCACACATTCATCACTAGAGCTAGGGCGACCATATCCTTTTTTATGATTCACACTTCCCGTTGTCATAAATTTGTGATAAAGCTCACAAATGCTTGAACGAGAGGGTTTCCCCGTACTTCGTTCGATAATTTCTTTGCGTTTGAGTATTGGATTTTGTTTCGATAATCCACTTGACACACTGAGCTTTCTTCACGGGATCCGCCATTTTGAAGAGCGGAATTCTTTAAAAATCGTTTACGTGTTGTGCAGCACGATTTATGATCAGAAACATACTGTTGAAAAAATTTTTTTGAGTTATTCTATATAGTGTTGTAACTAATTTTGCTGTAGGCCTATTCTTTTTTTTAAAATAAATTTTTGAAGTTGTACTGATCTTTTGGGGACACCCTGTATTATAAATACCTTTTAATGAAATGCCATAAACGCGATTTTTACACCGTTTTATAATTTGTTGATACGAATATTTCTCCTCGGAAAGCGCAGTTGCGTAACCTTAGCCATCTATCAATTTCTGGAGCCATTTTCGAAATAAATATTATATTTTACATTCCAATCAAAACAAAACAGAAGCAGATGATTATTCTGAAGTTGCCAAATTTCTATCTCAAAATTCAAACGACAAAAATAAATTACAAAAGGCCTGTTCACATAGGAGTGTCCGGTAGCGGAAGCGTAAAAGGAAAGATAGCGCTGACACGGAAATAAACCAATCATAGGCATTAAAAATTTCGTTGCTAATTTTTTGGAGGTTTGTCATTGGTCAAAGATATTTCAATACTTTAACGCTTCTGCTACCGGACTCCTGTGTAAACAGGCCCTTGGGCCTGTTCACATAGGAGTCCGTTGCGTTGCGTTGCGTTAAGGAAAAGATGACGTTGAGACGAAAATAAACCAACCATAGGCATTGAAAATTCCATTGCTAATCGTTTGGAGGCATATGATTGGTTTATTTTCGTCTCAACGTCATCTTTTCCTTAACGCAACGCAACGGACTCCTATGTGAACAGGCCCTTACGCTTATGCTAACGGACTGCAATGTGAACAGAGCCAAAATCGTTCCCATAAAGTGCGAACGACCTTCTGTGTGTGTATGTATACACACACACACACACACACACACACACACACATATATATATATATATATATATATACATACACACACACACACATATATATATATATGTGTGTGTGTGTGTAAGGAAAAACATAAAACTAAATTATATAGGGGCTTTTGTTAGGGAAAAAGGGGAATTTATAATCAAAAATTATTAACTCACGAAAGTTCGCCATAAAAGAAGAAGGGTTGTTAATAGCATAAAATAGCAATAGGGGTCGCCACTAGACGGGTACTGTTCAGAAAAGAGATATTTTTCGGCAGGAGCAAGTTGCATAAAGAGTTACATAAGAGAAATGTAGAGAACATTCGATGATGAATCAGCGGAAAGATTGAGTGGGATTTTAACAAAGAAAATCTAGTTAGTCGGCACTTAAGTTTGAGAGAGGTAACATGTACGTCTTCATGAGAGATTTCTAGTGGGGTGGTTTAATGAACTTTGTTGGAGCTCTGGACAATAGTAATGGAATAAAAACCAGTTAATGGAACTTTGTAGTGTATCTTCATTGCAGTGCCCGATTGCATTTCTTTAATTAATTTTATGACAACGAAGTCTGTCATTCATATATATATATATATATATATATATATATATATATATGAGGGTTATTCGGAAACTAAGGTCCGTTTAATTATAAAACAGAAAACATTACAGATTTTTTCAAAAAACTTTATTTTTTAAATTCCTTACATGTGTCACTATTTTTCTACATAGTTTCCAGATTTTTTTAAACATTTGTCATAACGTTCTACAAGCTTCTGTATGCTTAAGTCGTAGACGTCTGCCGCCTGTGAGCAGAGCCTGACTAAGGCAGGGGCATACGGGGCAGTTGCCCCGGGCCCCCACTTCAGAGTGGGCCCCCAAATCAAATAGAAAGTTTATTTTACGTTTCCTTCTTTAATGAACGTTTTTTAAACAAAATATCAGTACAGTGTAAAATCCGTCAGTTTTATGTTAGCTTCTTCATTAATCTATCGTATGAACACAAAATATCTATATTTCGTAAATCCATGGCTTTCTAGGGCGAAATTTAGCTGAATTCTGTCCTAATGTCAGGAAGGATATGAATTTTTCGCAGCTAGATGACAAAGTTAACAATCAGAAAACTGCATTTCGGAAACTTGTGAAAAGTTCACAAGCTGCAGCGATATGATTGTTAACTAGGTCATCTTAATAGCAACTGCGAAAAATTAAGTTACATCGTGTTCAGTGGATTCTGTTGGATTTTCGCAACACTGAGAAATCACATTAATCAATTATAAGTTGTATTCTCTCAAAATTCTCACAAATATCAAATATTCTTTTGATTAATTAATTTCATAATACCTTTAGGGGGGACTTTATAGCTATTTTAGGTTCTAGTCAGTTTTTTTTTATATATATCTATAATGAGGGCAAAAATTTAAATACCTCCATAAAGTTCGGTTCTTCATTACTGAAGTAGTGAAGCAGAGGGGGGCCCCAAAGAAGTTTATGCCCCGGCCCCCCATTAGGCTAAGTCGGGCCCTGCCTGTGAGGATAACCAGTCTTGAACTGCTTCTTTCACCTCGTTATCTGTGGCGAATCTCTTGCGCCGAGAAACTCTTTTAGGTAGCGGAATAAGTGAAAATCACTCGGCGACAAGTCTGGACTGTACGGTGGATGGTCAATCTGTCCCCATCCAAAAGATCTGAACAGAGCTTTCAAGGTGAGTGGGTGAGAGCTTTCAAGGACGGACGGAAAAATGCTCATGATGAACCGCGTTCAGGTCGACCATCAGTGATCACAGATGATTTGGTCAATGCCATGGATGAAAAGATTCGTGAAGACCGGCTATTCACAATTTCAACTTTAGCATTGGAATTTCCGAATGTGGGTAGAACAACTTTGCACAAAATCGCTTCCGAAAAGTTGAAATTTCGCAAATTGTGCTCACGTTGAGTTCCCAGTCTGCTTACTGAAGAACACAAACTGAAAAGAATGGCTTGTGCTCTTGATTTTTTTGGATCGATATCATAAAGAAGGTGATCAATTTTTAGAGAACATTGTCATAGGGGACGATACGTGGGTTTCTCACAGAACCCCAGAGTCTAAACGTCACTCAATGGAATGGCGTCACACAACATCACCAGTCAGAGTCAAGGCCAAGCAGACAATCTCAACACAAGGTCATGGCAACCGTGTTTTGGGATAGACATGGGGTCTTGTTAGTCGAGTTTATGCAGCAAGGGACAACAATAAATGCAGCCGCTTACTGCGCTACCCTAACTAAACTTAGACGTGCAATACAGAATAAGCGACGTGGTCTTCTGATGTCTGGAGTTTTGTTGCTGCATGACAATGCCAGACCCCATTCTGCCATTCACACCCAAAATCTGTTCAGATCTTTTGGATGGGAACAGATTGACCACCCACCGTACAGTCCAGACTTGTCGCCGAGTGATTTTCACTTATTCCGCTACCTAAAAGAGTTTCTCGGCGGCAAGAGATTCGCCACAGATGACGAGGTGAAAGAAGCAGTTCAAGACAGGTTAACCTCACAGCCGGCAGACGTCTACGACTTAATCATACAGAAGATTGACGTTATGACAAATGTTTAAAAAAATATGGAAACTATGTAGAAAAATAGAGACACATGTAAGGAATTTAAAAAATAAAGTTTTTTTATAAAATCTGTAATGTTTTCTGTTTTATAAGTAATATATATATATATATATATATATATATATATTCGTACTAACACTGCCATGATATAATAAAAAATATATTTTGCAGTGCCAAGTCCCACGTATAAATCTTAATTTATTGATGCAGAAAAAAAATTCAGGTAGTCTCTTCTAGCGAAACTGCCGCGGGTTATTAACGTAGGATTACTTATCGATGCTTACCTCTTTTTTTTTTGGCGCATTTTGATACTTTTCTGTTTAACTGTTTACTTCTACTGGGTTTGGTGCGCTGCCAAAATTATAACTCGCGACGCAGGACAATTTTTTTCTCTCCGAAGGACCGTTATTGAGGAACGTAACCCTACTTTAAAAAAGTCAATGCTCAATAAATACAGTTGTTCAACTAAGAGGTCAGAAGACTGATCTCCATTGCACAAAAATAAAAGCAAATGTGGATATTTATATAAATAAGAACATTTTAGAACTGTGACAAAAATGTAGTGCTCGTTGAAATATCAGTATTTATCAAAACCGTTACCAGAAAATACATAATTAAAAACAGGTGGATAAAGGGACTGTCGCGAGTAGGCAGTTGTGATTTTTATTGGAGGCGGGGAGTATTCTGTCAGCCAGGATATTCAACTTACAATGTACACTAGTATAATGCAATTCGTTCCTTTATAGGTGAGTGCATGCAGGTATCATATAATACAGGGTGATTCACTCGAAAATGGGCCCTAATAATCTGTAATGACTCGCTAAAATGAAGCAATCTGAAAAATAAATACTCTACCTGCCTCGGCATGTGTGTAATCGATTGAATAACAGGCGATACTGGAAGTGATCTCCGTTCTCTGCCAGACATATTTCGACTCGGCTCTCCGTGTTCCTGAACGTATCGACAAGGACATCGAGAGGAACAGCAGTAATTCCACGTCTGGTGTTTTCTACAGTACGAGGCTTCTTCCCATAGACTTGTCCCAAAGGAATAAGCCTGGTGGTTTAAGATCTGGCGACCGTGGTGTCCAAAGCCCTGTGGCATCACGACAAGGCTTGTTACTCTCTGAGGCATTTTTAAAATTTTTACTACTATTGATCCGTACCAAAATAAGACAGAGTTCTGATTAAAACGAAAGCCAAATTTTTAAAACAAAACATAACAAAAAGATTTATTTACAAAAAGAATTAAACATTAAACACTTCCGATGTAATCACTTCATTTTTACGTGCCGATTCACAAACACACGCTCCAGGCCCATTCTCAGCCCAAATACACAGGAGCCTAGGAAAAACACGTCTACACCGTGCGGAATCTATGAAACGTCTCTTCTCAATGTCTGGATTTTTCAGAAAGGGTGGAGGAGCCGCCAGATTATCGGCTGACAGTTCTTCTGGAGAAGCCGAACTTTATTACATTCCGAAAAGTTAAGTTGACAGCTTTAGTGGCTTGTTTGTGAGGGAAACGGTCTTTAATTCCCCCACGGGTTCCGAAACTGGTGGAACCGAACAACACATTCCTTGAAAACACGCAGCTGTGTTTTCCAAGAGCTTGTGGGGTTTCGGGAAAAATAACCTCTATTTCCAGTACGCTACAGCCCCCTTGAAATTACCCTGTTGTAGAACAAGGACTCAGTTTCAAGGACCCCATGCTTCTTGCCGATGTGAGACAAGTAGCTCCATCTTGCTGGAAGTAACCTTCGTTAACTCACGATCCTTCAGTTGAGTCCCGAACTGTTCTAAAATGTCCAGGTACACACCGGTGTTCACGGTGGTGTCAAAGAAAATGGAGCCTGTGGTGCGCAACCGAGACATCGCGCACCACACACTGACTTTTTGATCATGGAGCCGTGTTTGGTAAGTGGCAAAAGGAATTTTCGGCGGTCCATATGCGGGTGAACGGAGATCACCTGCAGCATTGCCTGCAATGCAATTGATTACACACGCTCCAAAGTATGTAGCATATTTTTATGGCTCAGACTGCCTCATCCTAGCAAGAGTTATTTCAGAATATTCGGGCGTCTTTCGATTGAATCCCTCTGTAGTATACGTTTGAAGATTTGTATCCCACTCGAAAACGAGTACAAAGCATTGTGTCATAACGGTGTATTGAATTTTGATTTCGTGGTCGAATTATAGCCGACCGATCGCCGAGGAGAAATGTGGAAGATTCCCGTGACAACATAAGCATCGTAGATGTTGTGGGGATGAGCTAGGACAGTGGTTGGCAAACCGTGGCTCGCGAGCCACAAGTGGCTCTTTGGTCCCTTGAGTGTGGCTCTTCCACAAAATACCACGTGCGGGCGCGCACGTATAGTGAGATTGAAACTTCGTGATGACTGTTTTTCTTATTTCTATTTTTACATACTTAATTGGTGTTTATGTGTCTTTATCTTTAGGCGTGCTCTGAAGCGACTTAATGAGAAAACATTTCTAGAAAGATTAAATGTCAACGCGTATCGCCAAGTCGTATCTTTGCATCGTGTTTTACAATGTATTACTTCCGAGAGCGTGTCCCCGTAGAAAACACTTGACTAGTCAAAATGGTCTTCGAATATAACCAACCAGCAAGTCGAAGATCTTAAATTAGTTTCAGCTTTATCAATAGCAGTTGATGAGTCTTGTGACATAAATGATACAGCGCTAGTTTCATTTTTTGTACGATTTATTTCATCTACAGGTCCTAAAGAAGAGCATTTAGGATTATTGCCACTCAAAGGTCAAACACGTGGAAAGGATATAGCAAATGCTGTAATTGAGTGCATTGACAAACATCATATTCTACTCGACAAAATTGTCTCAATTTCAACAGATGGGGCGAAAAGTATGACCGTCGTAAGAAACGGGTTTGTTGTTATTTTGAGAGAAATTCATCTGCGTAGGTAGGCTGAAAAATAATGCACACATGCTTGTAGAGCGCGAACGAAATGACCTTCAAAACAGCGCCAAGTGGCATTTGGAAATTCCATCCCTCCTCAATACGTATGCGCATGTTTGAAATCGTTGTGTTCATCCTGTGTATTTTGAAAAGCGGTAGTATGGAGACGTGTTCTAGTGCTATGTCAACGGCGATTTATACAGCGCGCTGTTATCGAATTTTTAACAGCTGAAAAAGTGAGTCCTACTGAGATTCATCGTCGTTTAAAGGCTGTTTAAGGTGACGATGCTGTTGATAGGGGTACTGTAAATCGATGGGTAATAAAATTTCGTGGTTTCGAGCTTGGAAAAGCCATAATTGTTGATGAAACACGCAACGGACGCCCGATCACTGCCACAGACGATGAACATCGCAAACTCGTCGACGATTTGATTCAAAATGACCGGCGAATCACTCAAAAGCGTATCGCAAACCATAATGGAGTATCCAAGGAATGTGTCTGCTTCATTATAGAACGATTGGGAGACCGTAAAATCTATACTCGATGGGTACCACGCCGTCTCACAGGCGAGAACGGCGTCAAACTGGAGGAGCTCTGCGAAACCTGAAGTTTGAACCGATTCCACACCCTCCTTATTCCCCCGATCTTGCGCCTTGCAATTTTTATTTTTTTCCTCTACTCAAGAGAGACCTAAAGGGTAATCATTACACCTCGGACGATGTGGTGAAGGCAGCTGTCAAGTCGTGGATTCGAGAAAAGTCGGAAGAATTTTTCAGTGACAGAATGAGAAAACTTGTTACACGTTGGGAGAAATGTGTTAGCCTTAACGGTGACTATGTTGAAAAATAAATATATGATTTTGAAGCTTAAGAATTGTACTTTAATGTTCTTTTTGCCCGATCTCGCTATTTCTTTTTTTTCGCGCTCTAAAGCATGTGTGCATTACTTTTCAGTCTACCCTCGTAGATGCGCTTTGTGCGCAGACATTTAATAAACTAGGACAGGGATTACGAACATGTGACCCGCGGGTCACATAGTGATACGCGAGACGATCACATTGTTTAAACACCCATTTAACTTTTAAAATTTTGATTTTCATTCGTCGGAGTGAGAGATCTATAATCTAATTTGTACTAGAAATAATTTGTAAAAAATAATTGTTTGAAATCAATTTTTTCCTCTTTTTGCCAAACAGAAGTCTTAAAACACTCTTCTTCAATACTAGCGAATGCAAAAGAAATATTTGACGAAATATTCTCCCAATTTCGTGAAATGGAGAAAACTTAAATTATCCTCTTTCGATTGGCTTCAAATTTATAACTTAGAAACGGAAATGGTTGAATTTCACAACAGTGCTGTATGGAGGAATAAATTTTCAGAACTAAACGTAAACTTAGAAAAAAAAATTACAAAATCTGGAAAATTGTGAGGAATATATTTTAACAACAAGCACCGAAAATACTATTTTAACTGAATGGAACTCGTTGCCTAATTCGCTAATGTCGATGAAAAACTTAACAAGAGCTCCTTTGACAATGTTTGGATCAACCTACGTTTGCGAACAGTTGTTTTCGACAGTGAATTTTATTAAAAGTAACAATAGAAATCGCCTCGGCATCGACTTGTCCGCTGCGTGTGTATGATTAAAACTTACAAATATCGAACCACGTATAAATAAATTATCGTCCGAAAGACAACAACAAGTGTCACATTAAGTTCGATAATTTTTGTAATTATTTTCTTCCTGATATTAATAGTTTTAAACAAATCACAATAAAAAGTTAAATATGTTTTTGTTTTAAATATATATCGTATAATTTTTTAATTTCCGAAGGTCTTCCAAAGACCGAAAAAAAATGTTCTTTAAGTAACACGCAGTTTTAATTTCTACTGTTTCAAGACAATTTTTGACACGCATTAGAAAACGGTTCGCCATCCCTGAACTAGGAGATGCGAGGCCATTGTTCATATTAGTGTTTGTCTGTCATTGTTATGATTTAATTTCATAGATACTTTACAATTTAATTTTATCAATATATAATATCGATATTAAGTATGATATCAAGTTTTATTCAACATACCTATAGTTTAACTAAGACATAAAACTTTAAGTACAGTTTATTAAGTTAATTTTAGGGAGCGCTGTGGAGTGAAAGAAAATGTAGTGTCGAGGATTGAGAAAGGTATGTAGAGATGGTTTGGACATACAGAGAGGATGAACGAATGGAGATAGACGAAATAAGTATACAAAACGAGTGTGGATGGAAGAGTTGGAAGGGGTCGACCTCAGAGAACGTACCTCATTCAGATTGAGGACGTTTTTAACAAAAGCCAGCTTTGGAGTATCCTAATTAAATTAATAACAATGCATCTATTTTTATAGTTTGAGTTTTAAAAAATTTGGCTCTCAAAAGAAATTTCAATCGTTGTACTGTTGACATTTGGCTCTGTTGACTAATGAGTTTGCCGACCACTGAGCTAGGATGTAAAAGAAATGATCGGGGTAGAAAATATGGGTTCGTTACAACCAGGCTTTGGACCCTTATCATGATCGTTTAAGGTACGTGATACGGATTTATGATATTTTATGACCCAGATTCGATTAAATGATGGAAAGGCGAACGCATCCTTAGATATCATCATTAAACTTCAAAGTAACTTACGTTTTTTAAATACAATGTTTACACGTGTAATTCAATTTTACTTCATGACGTACCGAAGTAGCTAAACACATTTTCTTGTGAAGAATGCGTTCCGTATCTTTAATTTTCAATTACAATCTGCCGCAAGAAATAGCGTTATTCGACTTGATACATGGGTTAAATAACAAAATCAAATATTATCATTAAAACATCTAAAAGTATGAATTTAGAGAAATATTTTTTTTTTCTCACTGGGGATACACTAATATAAATGAATATATAATATCATTGAAAACATTTAGAAACTAATTTTTAGTTCTTGATAATGATTAAGGGGACTCACTACTCCTAAATCTTTAGAATATTGGATTTTTTGAAAAAAATATATGTTAAAGCATGATCATTTCTGAACAAAATTAAGCAAACCGCATGAAAATATTCCGCTTAGTTCCGGAGATATTGATACTCTAAATATTTAATTACTGATCAAGTTTATGTTAAGAAAAATTTTAAACTCATTTTTCTCAAAATGTAATTTTGCATCATTCCGCAACTGATATCTCAAAAACTATGAAACATAATTCCATGAAATTTTTATCACCGCATAATCATGTTATTTGATGTGTCTGAACTAGAATTATTGTAATCACTGCACATTTTGTTATTTTTTCAGGGGTAAATTAATGCAAAAATTTAAGGAAATTTTAAGTCTATTTTGAGCAGTTTTAAAAAAATTTAAAAAATATTTTAATGTTGAACGTTTTATGTTCAATTGTATTTTGAATTATTTATTTTAAATATAAAACAGGAATTATACATTTAAGTGTAAAATTAATTTCATAGTTCTGCGCGCAAGCCAGTATTCAATAAAAATACTTAAAAAACAAGGTATATCTAAAGCATTTTAAAAAAATTATTTAAAATTATTTTGAGAGTTGAAAATTTGTTTATTAAAATAAATATATCAATTTATCATATACATAAAATTCGGAAAAATTGGGAGTAAATTGAAATAGTTACAGAGTCAAAAAGTATGAAAATATGCCTTATTTCCTCGACTTAAGGGTCATGAGTCCCCTTAAATTTTTTCTTTTAGTGATTTCATACCATATTTTCGTTTTACATAAAATCTTATCTTTAATTTTCAATTGCAATCTGCCAGCTGATTTTTTTTTTCGTTTACTAGTGATATCCAGCTTGATACCAGCGGCAAATAAGATAGCCAAATATTATCATTAAAATCGCTAATTCTATGAATTTCAAAGAACTTTTTTCTCACGTGGTCCATTCAGAAAATAAATTCCGTTCAAAAATTGCAGAAACTACGTAGTTTAATTCTTGAGAATGTTAAGAACTATTTTTTAGTGATTTCAATTCATAAGAATTTGCATATGAGGAAAAAAGTACACGAAATTAATCATATACGTAAAACTTATAAGTTTTAAGATTACAGGATAACAATCTATCTGCACTCTATACATACTTCCATTCCTTTCATGTTGATAATTAGAAGTCCATAAGTAAGCATGGTTCCGAATGCAGTCAGGATGATATTCCGTTCGATGTTCAACATACCACAAGCTGCAAAACAAATAATTTCCTTTTCCTCGATTCCTTTGAGGGGAATAAAAGGATTTCTCCGCTTTCACAAGAACAGTTTGAGCCTGTTTCGATGATTCTTCCAGCAGGTACTCGGATATCTCTTAAGTGTTCTGGTATCGAGCAACCCCAAAGCGTTTGAGCAATAACCATACAAGCACCTCCAAGGGAATTCACTGCAATTTCTATTTTTGATGTCAAAAATAGAAATGGCATTGTGATATATAAGATCATGGATGATAAAGCACTAAATTCACCACTGAAGTTACATATCAAGAGCGTGATTAAAAGTGAGGACAAAACAGTCTTCAACTTGCGCAAAGTTTCTATGATGCTGAAATATAAGGCGGTTAAGTTTGCGATACCAGTTTTGTCCTCTTTCAACCATAAGTTATATAACTTTCCGTTGAAAGCGTTAAATACTTCACTGCAACGATATTTGATAGAGCAGACCACCAATATTATGAGAACAGGTATATACGAAAAGAATAAATAATAAGAAAAATGGCCAATTATGAATTATCTATACTTCCCCCGTCTCTATTTGATCCAGAAACTCCGTTATTGAGAAAAAGTGACAAATCCTCATTGGCAAGAATTTTGGATGACATAGCAACTAGTTTAAATTACATGTTACCTGCGAAAACATCATATGTTCTTGACGAGGGTGAACTACCACACAAATTACCATGGACAAAAACTGGAAAATTTCAGATGTGTTACAACTATATAGCAGTCATAATGCTAAGCAATATAAAGTTGTGACAATTGTATTTGATGGCTATGCCATCTCCAGTACAAAGGATGTAGAGCATCAGATACGCACAAAACAATCATCAGTAAGAGTGAAATTTACTGAGAGCTCTCCACTTCTTATTTGCAAAGGACCCTTTCTTTCTAATAATGAAAACGAACAGTGCTTAAAAACCATGCTTGGGAAACACTTAGAAGCGAATGGCCACACTGTGATTCATGCTACAGATGATGCTGACACTGTTATTGTAAAAACAGCAGTAAATCGGCAGCATATCGACATTTTGGGAAGGTTGGTTGGTTGGTTGGTTGGGGTTTAATGGGGTAAGGTCCAGAGAGGACATGCTGCGCCAAACACATGGTAAAACTTGAAAAACCATTATATAAGTGATCATTTTAAAGCCATAATCGAATGCGTCGATAAGAAGGTAAAAACAGTGATATATAAAAGATGATAAAAGTAATCATGTATAGAGGGTGATAAAAACAACTATGAATTGTGATAAAAAGTGTGATAAAACCACTAAAATTAATACAAACAAAGACAATGGATAAAAAATAAAAAATTTGATTAACGAAAGAAAACTAGCACACCGTAAGAACTGGAAAAAAGCAAGGTGAGGTGTTTCACCCACAAGATCCCTCAATGTAAGCGAAGTTGAGCCAAAGTATTTTAGATAAAAATTGGTGAGTCAGGCACACTCTGTCAAAATATGGCGAATGGTGAGGTGGCAGTTGCAATGATAGCAAATGGGGGCCCTTTCTCCTTCCAGAAAATGTCTATGGGTGATTTTTGAATGGCCAATTCTAAGCCGCGTGATGGTGACATCCAATTTCCTGGGAAATAATGGAGGCCAGAGAGTGATGGTGGGTTCTGTATAGTGAAGCTTGTTTGCAACTTCGAGGTCCCATTCTGACCGCCATCTATCCAAAATAATGTCCCTCGTAATATGTTTAAGGTCAGAGAAAGGGACAGGGTAATTTAAAACAACATTTGGATATTTTGCTGGTGAGTCAGCAAGTTCGTTACCCGCGATCCCTACATGAGCAAGGTATCCAGCAAAACTAACACAGTAACCAGGACCGTGGGGGTGGGCGAGCTGGGCAACCGCCCAGGGCCGCTAAAAATTTAGGGCCGCCATTTTTATTCCTCATCGCAACACTTTTCTAAATGTTACGGGTTTTTAAAGAAATCCCTCATTTTTCGCGGTTTCTATAATTCAACTTATAAAAAATATATGTTTTTTAAAAAGAATCGTAGAAAGAATCTTAATTGACAAACTACTCTTTTGGTTCGAAAAATTTCTCGGTTCGAAAAACATGATTCATCTTCAATTCAGTTATAGTAAAACCTTGATTATCAATCTCTATTTTCAATATCAGTTTCTACTATCTGTCAGTCACTACATACAGTCATTTGAAGAATTATAAACCGTTTTGTTGGAATCTGTTCGTTTTCACGGAATAGTTGCAAACTGGGAAAAACGTGAACATATCTTTCTGAACGAATACTAATACCATTTGGTCAAATGTTTGCACTATTCAAAGCAAACAATAGACAAGACATTTCTCCAGAGAGTGCAAGACAAGTAAGTAAATGCGCTCCAAACCTGTTAGGAAGAAAGGGGTCTGAAGGCTGAAGGAATGGGGTAAACAAAAAATCGCTTTTACTTGTTCCCTCTATCATTATAATGGATTTTATTTCTCACTTCTCGAAGAATTGAAAATATTACAAAGCAGGTACAATCAGTATGCTTTGAATACGGATTGTACGCCTGTCCTCCTTGGCACTTAATGAAAATGATCTCTCATCATCTTTGGACTTTTCACTTATAATAGACAATTTTTCTTGCTTTCTTTCTCAGAAAACTTGAAAAAAATGCTTTATAACCAACAAATTCATACATGTAAGTATTTGTTTTTAACAATTTACATTTTCTAAATCGTGGGAATAAATTTTTCCATTGTTTCATTATTCATACAAATTGATTAATTTTATATTTTACTGGACCAATTGTAATTTCATGTATAATTTTCTTTCACGTAGCTGGAATGTAGAGTTTTTAGTATCGAAACGGGATGCATTAAAAGTAATAATTAGTAAAATCAGTAGTGAATGCAGTTTTTTTTTCAGGGGGGGGGGGGGGGGGGGGGGGGCTGTTTTACAAGATCCATTACTCAGTACGTAGAGAAATTTGAGTGCCAGTAAATGCGTTTCGCCCAGGGCCGCTAAAACCCCAAGCATCGCCCAGGGCCGCTAAAATCCCAAGCACGCCCCTGACTGTAACCACGACATTTTAATATATGATGGTGCTTAAGAACAGTAGAAACCAGGCTATGACTAATATTACCCGAATGGAGGCTTTCCAGCACACTTAAAAAATTTGAGTAAATGAAAAAAAAATTGTGATGGTGCGAGATAAAATCAAGGGCATGAATGATGACTAAAATTTCCGCAGTAAAAACAGAGCAGGATGATGGAAGTTTAAAACTATGTATAATCGACTTAGGGCCTGTTCACATAGGAGTCCAGTAGCGAAAGTTTTAAAGTATTGAAATATATTTAACCAATGACAAACTTCCAAACTATTAGCAACGAAATTTTTAACGCCTATGATTGGTTTATTTTCGTCTCAGCGCCATCTTTCCTTTTACGCTTCCGCTACCGGACTCCTATGTGAACAGGCCCTTACAAATAAAGGCGCAACCGACGTGGTGTATTGTCTTGGAACCATCTGTATAAGTAGTTAAAAAACTCATCACGGTGCGAGTAGAAGAGCTATTTATATATGGCAGGGTCCGTATTAGGTTTATTAAAATTGTTAAAAGGATTGATGTATGTGATACAGTTTTTCTTCCAAGGTGGAAAGTCGAATAAGGTGCGCATACAGACATTTACATCTCCGAGAAGTCTTTTCGATTAAAGTACAAACGCGTAACCCGAAAGAAGGGATACAAGACGGTCGATTTTGTAAGATCAAGTAAGAACAGACACTAGCTGCAGCTGCTGAGTATTTAGTGTCCAAACATAAGATAATAAACATCTGACACATGAAGAGCCATACTTCGTTACATATGCTTTTTCCGAATAATCGAGAGCTAAGGAAAGGAAATGAAATTAAAGGAAAGAATTGTGTACGAAATCTGTTATGGGAACAAATTAAAAATTGCTAAAACAAACAAACACACACAAACACATATAGTAAATATAAGAATATTATTATTTACCAGTGGCACACCCAGGATTTTTTCTTGGGGCGGGGAGGGGCTAGATGAACGAATAAAAATATTTATAATGCATGGGGGGGGGGGGGCGAGATGAACGGATAAAAATATTTATAATGCAAAATCAATCTTCATAATACAATTTCTATTTCTTTGGGGGGGCCAGGGCCCCTTGCTCCCCTGGGTGCGCCACTGTTATTTATAGGTAAGTTTGAACAACACATATGCATCATGCATAACAGCTTTAAAAATAAGCACCATTCTATCAATAATAACAAAAGAATTCCAATCATGACTAATTATATAGAAAGCCAATTGAGTATTTAATATTAAGTTATTTATAATACAATACTTTGAATTATCTTCATTAAGAAAAAAAAAGAAAAGAAAAATATCACTTTAGTATCTCAGAGTACACTTTTTAAAAGCTTCATCAATTTCTTATAGCTTCATGATTAAAATATACTTGACGTCATCAAAATCGCAGTAGAGACTTAACGGCCTTGCAAAACTTTCTAAGGAGATGGAAGAAATGAGGAAATTAAAATTTGATCAAATCATAAATCGTTTCCCTGAAAGAAAATCTAGAAAAATTTGCTTGAAAATATTTTTTTTCTGTAAATAAAATCTTTATAGTCTAGCTACTTTTTAGTTTTTGTTTTCTTATAAATGTTGATTACAAAAAAAAAAGAAATATGACCACCTTCATATTTTTGTCTTTTACGCTTCACAATCGATTTTTATCATCTAATGCAGGGCTGGGCAATTATTTTGGCTCGGCCTCTTAGTGGAAGCGGAGGTTAGCGGAAGGCCGCACCTTTTAAAATTATTGCATTTATTAGTTGCCTTTGCATTTCAGAAAAGGTATAAATTGTATCATAAAAATCAATAAATATAAATTAAATTAAATATTGGCAGTCTTCCTGGCTGTCTTTGGCAATTTTTCCTGCTGTCCGGATTTTTCTGGCTGTCTTGGTGGGCCACAAAAAAATCTGTAGCAATTTGTCCACCCCTGACCTAATGTATATTGTATATTAGTATTTTGAAGGGCCCCGTGGAAAATTCAGCAATTGGTCCCTTCCATGATTAAGGCTGACCCTGATGATAAGAAGGATATATAATGTAAAAAATTGCAGGAAACATAGTGTTGAAAATTAAATTGTTAAGTTTAGCGTTTGTATTGTATTTATTTAAATAATTATAGAGTACAGTCAGTCATATATCTTATAATTTTCCGTACTAACTGAAAAAAATTGGCTAGCAAATAGTGCGACGTGACCAGGGACGGATTTCCCATAAGGCCAACCTAGGCCATGGCCTAGGGAGCAGCCGTTAAGAGGGCGTAAATTTAGAAGTAACAACCAAATTATAAAATTTTTATCGATATAAAACGAGAAAGTTCAATTTTTTTTCTTTTTCATTTTTATTTATATATTCTTAGTATCACTAAAAATGTTATTTGCAATATACGCATTTTGAAATAACTTTTTCGTCAACTGACTAATTATTTTTTCCTTCTTTTTCTTTCATTCTTTTCCCCAAACATCCATTATGAGTTAACGAGAAGCAGGTTAAGAATTCTTGCAATTTGAAGGGATAATGATTGCAGAAAGCAGTCGGACTTGAACCTCACAAAAGACAACTTCCGCTGTATCTTTCGACACATTTGACAAAGAGCAAACAGCCCTCGCTTTTTCAGACCAGGGGCAGTCCGAAAAGAAGAAGACTTAACTTTTTAAACTCCGAACCCATCGTCATTTGTCCAGTAATTACCGTCCCGTTGTCAAAGGAGCATGGTATAACGAACGATGGCACCCTCCAGGTTTAGAAACTGTTTCAAGGTGAAATAATCATTGTGTGAACACCGGACTAGAGTGTCTTTCTGTGCAAGGTGTTTCTTTCAAGTAAAATGGACGTGACCAGGGACGGATTTCCCATATGGAAACTGCCAGAGTGTCTGCAACCTGAATAGGTCGTCTTAGAAAAGAGACAGTTAATTTTGTCAAAGGGAACCGAAATATTTGTCGGTTCTTTTAAATTTTTCCCTGGGAGGAGCCATAAGTTGGGCAAATCAAAGTTCCAAAAAGGGAACATCTAAGGGGACCGCGTACCAATCCCGGTTGAGAGGGAATTAAAAGGAAGGAGAGGACGGATGGAGCCTCAAGGGGTTAAAGGGCAGGGCCCGTGTTTGGTTTTGATACGAAAAGAGACTTGTTTTTCCGTTAGAGTATGATCTGCAAGCTCATTTTGGCTAAGTGCTTTGTAAACCTTTTGCAGTATACAAAATATAAATTGTTGTGAGCTTACTATTTCAGTTAGTTTTTTCATCTGGACCTATGAACATTTCTTGCTATTTTAAACAAACACCTTTTCTATCGTGTAATTTCCAGATCTAAATTCTTCAATATTAACAGTTATAAGGTGAGTTTAGTTTATATTTAGTTTTAATATTAACTTGATTTGCTTTGAAAAATGTTTTTATTATTATTATTATTATTATTATCATTATTTTGTTTAATTTTTTTAATGAGTGTACTTGATTGTAATTTGGTTAAAAGCTTAACCTGGGCTGGGGTCTCTAAACTTTTCGTTATGAAAAGGGATGAAATGTCTTTTGACTGAAAAGTCTCGTGTTGGGTATTACAGGAGGCTCTAGTAGAAAAAAAAATATAAATAATCTAGAACTAGATACGAGTGTTATTAAAAGTACATTATGTTTGTGTAAATAGTTCATTTTTTTTGCCATTTAAAGCTAAGGGTCTTTTATACTTTTAGTCTAAATGTAAAAGTTTAAAATATTTTTTAAAAGAGAATTATTTAACTTTTTTTTTAAATTTTGAACTTTTATTAGTGTGCTAGTTGCTATTTTTAATATAAATTATTTTTATTCCATATAGTTATTTTTATGTCAATTAATACAGATATGAGAATTTTGCTTTTATATTGTTTATAGCTCGTTAGTTCAATTGTTTTGTACCAACATTTTTAAGTGTTCTTGTTCAAATTTTTCATTTAATTAATAACTAATGAGTAACTTAAAATGAATGTAACACTTTTTTAAGTTTGCTGGAAATTGCTCTATACCTTCTAAAATTAATATTTTAGATGAAAACAAAATCTGTCAATATGTAAAAATATGTTCTAAAAATAATATTCTATGTTTAAGTTAGAATTTTCTGATTGCGTTTTTAAATGGAAAAATTTAAGCTTTGAAACAATGTGGAAGAAAATCCGGTGCTACCTCCGTCTAAACTCAAATATTATTTAAAACAAGGACATAACGTTCCCAGAGCAAGTTTACCTCCCAAACCTAGGGTAATATGTGTTAAAAAATCACTAGTTTTCATTTAAAAAAAAAGTTTTATATATAAATTTTTTGTAATCATATTTTAAGGTCTTTTAGAACAAAGTATATATAGTGGTACCTCCCTTACGGACACTCCCGAGTAACGGACACCTCTAATTAACGGACATTTTTACGAGTCCCAGTCCTTTTATAAAGGACAATCCATGTTATTCCCTCTGGATAGCCGACACTCCGCGGACAGGTATTTCTGAAAAATTTTCAATTATTTTGGCAAAAATTTCAAAATTATTCTAACAAACAAGCTAAAAATATATGCTTAAGCGTCTTTACAACGAACTTTTCCCAACTTCTCCCTTCCGTGCTTGACACAATGGAATTCGACCCAATGGAATTCGAAACACACAATGGAATTCGATATGTGTACAATGGCATTCTTCTGCCCTCCTCACCCTTTCTTTCTTCCTATTCTTCCCAAACTCCCCGTGTTTTTTGGAATGTAGAAGCTCGAAACCTGTTTTGGTGGGCTTAGTCTTTGGTCACTGGCGAGGTTAAAACTTTACTTGTCAATTCAGTTTAGTGCGACAGTGCAAACTGATTCAGATCGTGTTAACCCTTTGAGGGGTGCCGTTTGCACAGTGCAAACGCCTAAACCTAGTCTTTTTTTCCACTTGCATTCAATGTATTCCAGTTAAATGAGCATAAAATGGTTAGTACTGCCATCTGTTATCAGTTTAAAGAGGTAAAAACATTTTGAAACCTTTAATTGGAAAATTTTTCAAGATTCTTTAAGTTAAAAATAATGGGGGGAAAAATCTGCACCGTGCAAACGGGGGAGGTTGTTGCCCTTGAAAGGGTTAAATTGGCGTCGAAAAGGAAGAGATTCAATTTGAAAGAAAAAATTGACGTTTTGGAAGTTGCTGAAAAGGAAAAGCTGAACGTTTGTAGCCTTGCCGAAATTTTTCACGGTGGTAAAACGCACATTATTGAACTTTTGCAGGATAAAGAAGGAATTCGAAAAATGTTGGTCCTGAATTCGAACGAAAATTTGAAAAATTTTAAGTTTCGTAAGACAGAAACAAGCGAAATTGACGAAGTGTTGATGAAATGGTTCCGTTCTGTTCGTGCAAATAACATTCCTGTAAGTGGTGTTTTGTTCCAAGAAAAGTTGGTGAAAGTTTGGGATTAGAAACTTTAAAGGCCTCAAATGGATGGCTGGAAAAATTCCGTACTCGTCACAACATATCTGTTAAACAGATTTGTGGCGAAGAAAAATCTGTAAATTCAAATGAAGTATCAGATTGGAATGGAAAGCTTAAATCTTTGTGCAAAGGATATGATGACAGAGACATTTTCAATGCCGATGAGACTGGCTTCTTTTACCACATCCTTCCGGAAAAGACCTTATGTTTTAAGGGGGGAAAATGTAGTGGCGGGAAAATTTCAAAAGAGCGGCTCACTCTTTTGCTGTGTTGCAACATGCTGGGGACTTCGAAACTCCAGTTGTTACTGGAAAAGCTAAGAAGCCTAGATGTTTCAAGAACATTGATGTACGAAAACTTAGTGTTGTATTGAAGTCAAATAAGAAAGCGTGGATGACTACTGAGATAATGAGAGATTGGTTGGGGGAGTCGGACAACAAAATGAAAAAGCAAAGGAGAAAAATAATTCTGCTCATGGACAATGCTACTTCCCATCCTGATGATTTAAAGCTCAAAGCTATTAATTTAGTTTTCTTGCCTCCTAACACCACTTCTATGCTACAGCCACTTGATCAGGGAATTTTCCGCAGCTTTAAAGTACGATACAGAAAGCTACTTCTGAGACATGTGCTTTCAGATTATCTCCTGCAAATCCAGCGAAGAGTTCCAGTAATATCGGTTTCTGTTTTGGATGCAATTTCCTGGACTACGCCAGCTCTTAAAAAGGTAGAACCTGGGTGCGTTCTAAAATGTTTTAAGAAGGCGGGATTTTTCAGTACAAGTGGCAGCTGACAGTACTACTGAAAAAAGCGAAAAAGAACTTGCGGATCTAGTAGCCAATTTGGAGTTAAATGTCAGCGTTGAAGAGTATGTCAAGATCGAGGAACATTTATCCATTGAGGAATAAATCCTGCATGTTTAAAATTTCATTCATCGGGACACTACTGAAGCACTGGCCCTTTCTGAGGATGATGATGAGGAATCGCCAATGGAAGACTGCAAAATCAAACATTATTCGGAAGCACTGAAATACAGCGAACAATTAAAACAGTTCTTTCTGAACAATGAAGATTCGGAGGGACTAGCATAGCAAAATCCTATGAAGATTTACCTTGAAAAACAGGTCTGCTGTGTAAAAAAGAGAAATCAAACTTCGTTAACAGATTTTTTTCAGTAGTAATTAAAATAATTTAGCTCCTATACATTGTATTTTGGGATTATTTAATGCAAGATAAAAGGATTTGCACACAAGTAAAAGGTAAAGTAGTAAATAGTTATTATTTTCTTACCTATTTTTCCTTTTTAACTAAAATTGTAGCCGTAATTTTCGATCAAATGTCAAACAGAAGTGCAAAATATTTTTATAAAAAGGTTGTCTTCCCTAATAGCGGACACATCCTAATAACGGACAAAACTTTCGGTCCCGTGACTGCCCACTTTTTGGAGGTATCACTGTATTTTTAATTAAAATTAAAGCTCTGCAAATGAATTTCCAAAATGAAGCGATCTCTGTTAGAGTAAAGTAACCTTTTCTTATACTTATCTGGAGTTGTGTTTTGAGATAAATTCTTAAAATATTGATATTTTATATATTAACTGTAAAAGCAAAAGCAATTAAAGATGAACAATTTTATCATTTTATTTTTTAAGCTAAACTACCGAATAAACATGAAACATTCAATTTTAGCTGAAAAGCAAAAATGCATTTTATTTCCCTTATAAAATGAACTTTTTTATTAATAATGAGGGATAATTATGATAAATTATTATAAAAACTTAGATTTTTAGTGTTGGGTAAATGTGTTGTTGAAATATCTTTTCAAATTTCTGCTTTGAACAATGCAACCTTTCGGTACCAGGAGCCAGGAGTATATATTATTATTAACAAGCATTATTTGAAGCTGTCTTCACCCCCCCCCCCCCCAACGTTTCAAAGTGTACATTTTTTATACTTTTTTAATGCTTTGTTTTAAATTAAAATAAAGTTTTTAAAATGTTTCTTACTTCATAGCCAACGGCGCGATGTCTATGTTTGAAACAACCAGGAATTATTTTCAAATGCTGAGATAAAAAGCATCGTAATTAACTTTACTTCTACTTGCTTATGCGTAGGTTTCCTAGGAAAGCGGTGTCGTAATGTAGCAGTCAGTGGTTAGCGTCACTAAAACATTTTATATGCAAATCAAATGATATTGGTTTTCAAGTATGGTGAATATGCGTATTTCAAGTTATACTCAAAACTAACACTCTCTAAAAAACCAGAATTTTCTGATTTGCATATAAAAATGTTATAGCGGCACCGCTTTCCTAGGAAACCTAACAGGGACACTCTTTAAATTTAGTGGGCACACATGCTGTAGATTGCTGCATTGAAGTCACATCGTATTTTAATTTGCTTCAAGAACTTTATAGTTTTTTCTCGTCGTCTACAGTGAGGTGGGAAGCATTGAAGAAAAATAGCACCATTACCGCAAAAAGCCTCTCCACGACACGATGGTCGGCAAGATATGATACTTGTAGAGCATTAAAAGAAGATTGGTTTGCAGTCATAAAAGCTCTAGAATACTTTGAAAGTGACGAAAGTCAAAAATCAGGAACAAGAGCAGAAGCTAGAGGTTTACTAACGAAGTTGCAAAGGCTCGAAACAGTATTCATGGCACATTTTTGGGGAACGGTGCTGATTAGACTTCACCAAGTCAATAAGTATGCACAAAACGTAGAACTTAATGTTTCAGAAGTTGCCACAGTTCTTCAGTCACTCGTAAAGTTCTTGTTAGAACTGCGAGAACAATTTGATATATATATGAAAGCAAAACTCTGGATATTTCTAAAGAGAAAGTTTATGAGCGTGATGAAAAACGTCAGGTTTTCAGAAAACTACAAGCTGACGAAAAACGTGAAGGCGAAGTTAATTTAAACGGGCGTGATATCTTTAGATTTAATACCTATTCCATGGTTGTGGACAAACTCAAAGCAAAGCTTGAGAAGAGGTCACAAGCTTATAGTGAGCTCGGTGAAAAATTTAAAGGAATTACGAAAATTTGGTCACTGACTTCTCCTGAGCTTTAAGAAGAGGGAAGGAAATTAGAGGCAATTTTTAAAGATGATTTGGAACCTGCATTATGTGATGAACTGCAACATCTAAAATCTCACATAACTGAGTGCAGCATTGGTTCGAAAAGTCTCTTAGCAATTTGCAAGTGGCTACGTGAAAGTGGATTACAAACAGTGTATCCAAGTGTTATATCGTATTGAGAATGTTTGTGTACACTCCCGCCACAAATGCCGCTGCAGAAAGATCTTTTTCTGCACTAAAAAGAATCAAAAATCATTTAAGATCTTTGCTGCAACAAGACAAACTAAATGCCTCTGCACTTCTTTGCTTTGAAGCAGATTTAACAAGATCTGTTGACTTCAATGAAATTATTGAAAAATTTTCATGGGCGAAAGCACGAAAGAAAACGAACGAAACTTTATTCAAAGCACGAAGGAAAAAATTTTAATTGTAATTTTTAGATAAATTAGAAGAAATTATGTAGAAAATTTTTATTAAAAATATGTTATTCAAATGTTTATTAAAAATGCGTTATTCAAATGTTTATTAAATATATGTTTCAAAAACTCTTACTGTATATTAAATCTAATGTTATAAGTCAAAAATTTAAATGGAAGGAAGGGGGCGCAAAATGGTGCTTTGGCCTAGGGCAGTGGTCGGCAGACTCATTAGTCAACAGAGCCAAATGTCAACAGAACAATGATTGAAATTTCTTTTGAGAGCCAAATTTTTTTAAACTCAAACTATATAGGTAGGTGCATTGTTATTAATTTAATTAGGATACTCCAAAGCTGGCCTTTGCTAAAAACGTCCTCTGTCTGAATGAAGTACGTTGGCTGAGGTCGACCCCGTCCAAATCTTCCCTGCACACTCGTTTTGTGTACTTATTTCATCTAGCTCCATTCATTCATACTCTCTGTATGTCCAAACCATCTGAAGAAAATTCAAGAAATATATAACCAAGAATTCAAGAAATATTAAATCTCCAAGAATTCAAGCGTCAGGCTTTTATTCGTTCAAGAGTCCAACACAACTAACTACTTCAAGCAACTAACTACGCTTCACGCAAACCGCGAAGCAGCCAGGTTGCTCTACCAGTACAGCAAAAGCAAATATATACAATATAATTTCAATTTGCAACACCATCTCAACCAGTAGCGCACCCAGGATTTTTTCTTGGGGGGGAAGGGGGAGATGAACGGATAAAAATATTTATAATGCAAAATCAATATTCATCATGCAATTTCTATTTCTTTGGGGGGGGGGGGGGGGCAGGGCCCCTTGGCCCACCCCCTGGGTGTTCCACTGATCTCAACATACCTTCTTCAATCCTTGACACTACATTTTCTTTCACTCCACAGTGCTCCCTAAAATTAACTAATAAACTGTACTTAAAGTTTTATGTCTTAGTTAAACTATAGGTATGTTGAATGAAACTTGATATCTTACTTAATATCGATATTATTTATTGATGAGATTAAATTGTAAAGTATCCATAAAATTAAATCATAACAATAACAAACACTAATGTGTACAATGGCCTCGCATCTCCTAGTTCAGGGATGGCGAACCTTTTTCTAACTCGTGTCAAAAAATGTCTTGAAACCGTAGAAATCAAAACCGCATGTCACTTAAAATTTATTTTTCGGTCTTTGGAAGACCTTCGGAAATTAAAAAAATTATACGATATATATTTAAAACAAAAAAAATTAACTTTTTATTATGGTGTGTTTAAAACTATCAATATCAGGAAGAAAATAAGTACAAAAATTATCGAACTTAATGTGACACTTGTTGTCTTTCGGAAGATAATTTATTTATACGTGGTTCGATATTTATAACTTTTAATCGTACACACGCAGCGGACAAGTCGATGCCGAGGCGATTTCTATTCTTACTTTTAATAAAATTCATTGTCGAAAACAACTGTTCGCAAACGTTGTCAAAGGAGCAACATTGTCAAAGGAGCTCTTGCCAAGTTTTTCCTCGACATTAGCGAATTAGGCAACGAGTTCCATTCAGTTAAAATAATATTTTCAGTGCTTGTTGTTAAAATATATTCGTCACAATTTTCCAGATCTTGTAATTTTTTTCTAAGTTTACGTTTAATTCTGCAAATTTATTCCTCCGTACAACACTGTTGTGAAATTCAACAATTTCCGTTTCTAAGTTATCAATTTGAAGCCAATCGAAAGAGGATAATTTAAGTTTTCTCCATTTCACGAAATTGGGAGAATATTTCGTCAAATATTTCTTTTGCATTCGCTAGTACTGAAGAAGAGTGCTTTAAGACTTCTGTTTGGCAAAGAGAGGAAAAAATTAATTCCAAATTATTTTTTAAAAACTATTTCTAGTATAAATTAGATTATAGATCTCTCAGTCCGACGAATGAAAATCAAAATTTGAAAAGTTAAATTAAATGGATGTTGAAACAATGTGATCGTCTCGCGTGTCGTCTAAAAGTGTTTCGGGTGTCACTATGTGACCCGCGGGTCACAGGTTCGCCATCCCCGTCCTAGTTGATTACATCACTCTATTTTCAATAACAATTAACGATATTCTTAAACAGTTACCGCCCTCTGTTCGGGGAAGCCTTTACTTTGACGACCTACAGATCAGCTGTCAGGGAAAAGACATACGCTTTATTGAGCGCCAACTCCAAACTGTCATCACACGAATCTCTTCATGGAGTAAACAAAATGGTTTCAATTTTTCCTCAGAAAAAACCTCTTGTGTTCACTTTTGTCACAGACGTGGGATCCACCCGGATACCGAAATTTTTATAGGGGACGAAAAAATAAATGTTGTTGACACTGTGCGTTTTTTAGTAGTCGTTTTTGACAAGAAGCTCACTTTTCTTCCCCACGTTTCGTAGCTTCGCAAAAAAATGTGAGAAGTCATTAAACTTGCTCAAAGTGTTATCCAATACATCCTGGAGTGCCGATCGTACAACAATGCTGCCGATCAGTAATTCGTTCGAAGCTTGACTACGACTGCCCAGTATATGAGTCAGCCCGCTATTCTATTCTCCGTAAACTGGACACAGTGCACCACAGTGTACTTCGCATATGTTCTGGTGCCTTCCGCACATCCCCCTTTCATAGTTTATATGTACATTGCCATGAACCATCTTTATTTCATACCCATCAACAGCTCTCAATGAACTATTTCCTCCGGGTCTTGTCTCATCCTAATCATCCTTTGCGGGACATTTTTCTGGATAAATATTATGATCGTCTCTATCAAAATCGACCGTCTTGTATCCCTTCTTTCGGGTTACGCATTCGTGCCTTTATCGATGAGAATCCTCTTGAAGATGTAAATGTCTGTACACGCACCTTATTCGAATTTCCAGCTTGGAAGAAAAATTGTATCACATACATCAATCCTTTTAACAATTTTAATAAACCCAATACTGACCCTGCCATATATAAACAGCTCTTTTACTCGAACCGTGATGAGTTTCTTGACTACTTGGATATTTATACAGATGGCTCCAAGACAATACACCACGTTGGTTGTCCCCTTGTTTGTGAGCCGACTATACATAGTTTTAAACTTCCATCATACTGCTTTGTTTTTACTGCGGAAATTTTAGCCATCATTCATGCTCTTGATTTTATCTCGCATCACCACAAAAAACATTTTATCATTTACTCAGATTTATTAAGTGTGCTGGAAAGCCTCCAGTCTGGTAACATTAGCCATAGCCTAGTTGCTACTGTTCTTACGCACCATCATAAATTAAAATGTCGGGGTTACAGTGTTAGGTTTTGCTGGATTCCAGCTCATGTAGGTATCGCAGGCAACGAACTCGCAGACGCATCAGCAAAAAATCCAAAAGTAGTTTCAAATCAACCTGTTTCTTTCTCTGACCTTAAACATATTACGAGAGACATTATTTTGGATAGATGGCGGTCAGAATGGGACCTTGAAGGTGCAAACAAGCTCCACTATATAAAACCTACCATCACTGTCTGGCCTCCATTATTTCCCAGGAAATTGGATGTCGTCATCACGCGGCTTAGAATTGGCCATTCAAGAATCACTCATAGACATTTGCTGGAAGGAGAAAGAACCCCAATTTTTTATCATTGCAACTGTCACCTCACCATTCGTCATATTTTGACAGAGTATACCGGACTCACCAACTTTTACCTAAAATACTTTGGCTCAACTTCACTCACATTGAGTGATCTTATGGGTGAAACACCTCACCCTGCTGTTTTCCAGTTCTTACGGTGTCCTGGTTTTCTTTCGTTAATCTAATTTTTTTTCTTTTAAATTCATTGCTTTTGTATAAATTTTAGTGGTTTTAACACACTTTCTATCACAATGCATTCATAATCCGTTTTAACACCCTTCATACATGACTACTCTTATCATCTTTTACTCGTATATATCCCTGTTTTTACCTTCTTATCAACGCACTCGTTTGTGGTTTTAAAATGATCACTTATATATAATGTGTTTTTCGGTTTTACAATGTGCTTAGCGCAACATGTCCTCTCTGGATCTTGCGTCATTAAACCTCAACCAACCAACGAACCAACCAACCTAGTTGATTAAATGTCTGCGCACAAAGCGCGTCTAGATGAATTTCTCTCAAAATAGAACAAACCCGTTTCTTACACCTGTCATACTTTTCGCCCCATCTGTTGAAATCGAGACAATTTTATCGAATAAAAATATGATGTTTTTCAATACACTCAATTACAGTATTTGCTATATCCTCTAAACGTATTTGACCTTTGAGTGACAATAATTCTCAATGTTCTTCTTTAGGACCTGTAGATGAAAGAAATCGTACAAAAAGTGAGACTAGTGCTGTATCATTTATGTCACAAGACTCACCAACTGCTATTAATAAAGCTGAAACTAATTTAAGATCTTCGACTTGCTGGTTGTTTATATTCGAAGACCATTTGACTAGTCTAGTGTTTTCTACTGGGACACGCTCTTGGAAGTAATACATTGTAAAACACGATGCAAAGATACGACTTGACGATAAGCGTTGACATTTAACCCTTCTATAAATGTTTTCTCATTAAGTCGCTTCAGAGCACTCGCCTAAAGATAAAGACACCAACTAAGTATGTAAAAATAGAAATAAGAAAACCATTCATCCCGAAGTTACAATCTCACTGTACGTGCGCGGCCGCACGTAGTTTTTTGTGGAAGAGCCACACTCAAGGGGCCAAAGAGCCACATGTGGCTCGCGAGCCACGGTTTGCCGACCACTGGCCTAGGGCATAAAAATATGTAAATCCGTCCCTGGACGTGACTGTTTGCGTTGCCTTTTTTTTTTAGATGATGTTGGTGAAAGTCGATTGCAGACATTTTCTGTCTTACTTTGCCGGAGAGACAAACTGCACAAATGGCTTCATCAGCGACCTATGCCTAGACTCTGAGCTATCATATTTTAAATATTTATCTGATTGGGTGCGAAGGATCAGAACGTCAGGGACTTTCCAAAAAAGTGTATCGGGACAGCGCGTTTTGCTCATGTTCTTATCATAGATGTCGTCGTTGTCAGCTGTTTCATAAGTTTTGTGGCTCCATCTATTGCATAGAATAAATAATAATTCTGACTATAATTTTATATAGTTTTTTAAGCTTTCGGATCCCGCGTTTTACTTTCGGATTTCGTAGTATGTTAGTTTTGAAATTAAAAATTATAAATATTAAAATGGATGATCAAAATAATACAGTTAGAAGTTATTTCAATTGTACATTTGTAAAAAAACCTTTTCGCGTCATTTCAATTTGTGTTCCACAGGCGATATACAACAGACTTCCAATGGCTTGCCTATAAGGGATTTCGTTACTCTTCTCCTGCTATTTCAACTTGTGATTTCATTGATACCAAATTGACAAATTTTTGTCTTTGTGACCACATATGCTCAGTGGCACCGCTATCAAAGTACTAATCACAGACAGGATTAGCACCACAAGTATCAGTAAGTAGTGCTTGATGTACATCACGTGATACTCTGGTTATACGATACAGTCTTAGAGATAGGATATTTTCAAACAATATGCCCCCACTGACCACAGGTAAAACACCGAGTTCTTTCATTCATGGCATATTTCTTGGATGTCTCGTGTCCTCGTGTTTTTCCACTTCTTTCGTTTTTAGTGCTCTTCCACTGACAGCCTCTTGTTCATTTTCTGCAATGTGACGGAACAATTTCTTCTCTTCTACTATTCGGCATGACTTAACGGTTTTCGTGGACAAGGCGTCTTCATCTTATTCTGGGTTTAATATCAAGCTTTCATACCATTTAGGTAAACCCATCAAAATGACGAGGGCTACTTCTCTGTCCGTGAAGGCGTGTCCGCAAGATGACACCTTACGATGCAATTCCATAATTCTTCGTAAATAGAAGCTTATATTTTCACCAGAATTTATTCTCATGTTAAAAAATTCTCTAAGTAGTTGAAGCGTATGTAGAAATCCAAACTTCGCAAGGATATCCTTTAAAGTTGTCCATGCTTCTTTCGACCTTGTACAATTGGCAATATCGTCCAAAAATTTGTCTTCTACAACGAGGAACATGAACGTGAGAGCCGCCAATAATACCAAAGTATATTTGGTTTAATGTAACATGTATAAGGTTTTAATTTTAATTTCTCATGAACTAAGGCCTATAAAAAGAGGAAATATGGGTCAGAATCCAATTAAAGTACTATTAATTTTACTTTAAAAATGCAAATTAAAAATAATTAACTAGAACTAGTTCTTTATAGCTAATTTCAATTTTTATATTTTCTGAATACATTGAAAGAAATAACTTTTTCCTGCATCAGTATGTCTTGTATACTAAGCACTTTACACAATTAAACAAAAAATGGTTTTGAAAAAGTTGATAATTTTTTTCCTAAGTTTTTCATGCGGATGATTTGAATAATTGTCAATTATTTTCTGCAGTAGATGGCGACAGCAGCGTAGCAGTAGTTTTAGGTTATAAAATCGTAAACACGTTCTGTCATAATAATTCGCGCTCTTTTCAACTCTGTGCGTTGCATGCCGTTTACAGTTTATTTATTTACCAATAACGTGATTGATTATGAGTTTACAACAATCTAAAACATTTTTTAAGAAGCTTAAAGAAACATGCAAATATATTGATGATAATGTCAGTGAAATTAAAAAGAAAATGAATGAAACTTCTGAAGATGCTGAATATTTGTCTGCTAAATGTACTACTGATATTCAAGACAGAATCCAGAAGTTAAAGGTATTAAATTTGACATATGACAATTTGTTTCTACCTTACCAGGTATGATTTTACCCATTTAGTGACCTCCTAAAAGGGTTTTATTTATCTACAGGGATCGAAGTGACTTTATGGTCCCATGGACTCTATTTAGTGTTTGGGATCCAATACTCTAATTTCTCGATCCTGTTTAAAAAAATTGAGAACGAAAAGATAGCGTTTTAATTTAATACTTATTTTATCTAATATTTATTGTGTACATTCTATTCATAAGAGAATATACCACAAAAGTTTTACCCCTTCTCCTTTACCCCAAGTTTATTGGGTTAGCTAACAACCTTGCATTTTTAAGTGTCAAGTAACTCGGTTTTAGGAGTTTCAGTGATCTTTTCTTTGTTAGTGTTCTTTTATATTAGTATTGCATTTGATATCAGTTTTTCTCACGTGGGCAAACATCGAATATAAAACAGAAATTCATGGCTTTTCCAAAAATTCCTAAAGATGTAAATTTTTCAAAAAAATTCACTGTTATATTAAGTATTTTAAATTAGTAACTTACATAAGCTTCTGTAACATTAAAAAAACATGTTTTTCATTTCTTTGTCTGATTAAAAATATTTAGTTATCTACATTTTAATACTTTGGTAAGTTTACCAAAAGTGGCAATAAAGAATGATGTAAGGTGAAGTGGGATAAGTGAGAACGCAGGCTTAAAACCCCAAAAAGTATAACTTTCTAAAAAAAATTTCAGGTGTACTTTGTAGGAAAATTCTTGGTCTACTGTTATGTTTAATTTTTATTTACAGAAAAAAAATTGTAAAATGAAAATTTTTTATACCTACAAAACCCTTGCATTTTAATTTAGGTACCCAAGTTTGAGTACTAGCATTAAAAAAAATCATAACTAACGACAGCACACAGAGTTATTTTGAAAATACCCACTTATTCATTAATAAGTGAACAAGTGAGAACTGTGAAATTTACCAGAAAAAGAAACAAAAATGAAAGAAAATCAACTAGTTTTGTGTGGCCTGTTCTTGATGATTTCTTAAATATACCAGATGATGAATTATTGTTGTTCCTGGAATAGCCAAGGCCTGGAAGGCACGGTGAACTAATTTTTTCCATGTCTTTTTGGTCCTACAATATTCAGTAGGGCAAAGGTAAAAAAAAAATTCCAAGTAGTATAGAACATGTAAATAAACAGCAAACTTAAGTAGTAAGCAAGTGAAAAAGATTTTACTTTGTTTTGAACTTTTAATAGTTTTTATTTGTTTTAATATTCCGTTAAATAAAGAAAAAAAATTCAAGTAGGATAGAAGATGTAAATAAATAGCAAACTGAACTAATAGGCTAGAGAAAAAGAATTTTTTATTTTGAACTTTTAGCATACATTTGTTACTCTAAAACAAATATATACAAATATACTTATTTTGTTAATATTTGGATGTTGTTGATACTGCTAACTTGAACACCTCCACAATGAAAGAATGTAAAAAAATAAATAATTACATAGCCTTTTACATTAGCCTTTCAAGTACAGGGGCAGATGAGAATGCAAAACACAAAAACTTTAAATATTTACAGCAAAAAAAAGTTGTGAATAGATTTTTAAAAAATAAAACTATAAATGTAGCCAAAAGTATGTATGCAAATTTTCATACAAGTACAACAACTTGTTAAAAACTTATTTAGATTCAAAGTGGAACTATATGATTTTGTGTTCTCACTTACCCCACTTCTCCCTACTTTCTTCTGCAACATCAAAAATATTTTTATATTTGTGATAGCTATTGCCAAATAGCTATCACGAATATTTTTTTTGTTGCAGTTTGTACGGTATTGTGAAGTTATATTTATATTTGTTAAATTATTTTTATTCACTATTTATCATTATTTTTTATTTTAATTTCAGGCTGAGTCTAATGAATTAAAATTTAAGCTTGAACCTAACTTGGCTCACACTACAGACTTTATCCAACATTTCAGAGAACTTACGGCTGAAACAGAAGTTGCAGTAGCACACCTTGAGAATTATCTTAAACAATATGGATATACACCTTGTAAGTAACTTTTCATTTCTACAGGTAGAAATGGAGATCTGGTTTAAATATAATTTAACATGAAAAAAGTCGATAATAGAAATAAAAAGTTGCCCTGGTGATTCATAAACATTGTAGTGGACTTAAAAGGTTTTATATATACATTTAAATCTTATTGCATTTTTATCAATTCATATTTTATTAGTGAACATATCATTTTTTTAAAATTTTTATTGTTTAAAAATTTTTATTATCGTTTAAATTTTTTAAAAAAAAATTTTACTCAGAAACCATTGATTAATTTTCTCTTAAACAATCAAAGGTTGAAGAGAAACTTTTAATTCATTAAAATATACTCAAATAATAACGTAAGTTTGAGTTCTTTTGGTATTTTTGATCAAATTTGAGTGGTTTCAAAACTGTGGTATGCAGATTATTAGGGGCTCAACAAATAAAATTAAGAGAGTTTTTCTGTAGCCAGAATCTTTTAAACCTGAATAATGAACCTTTAGAGTTACAAAAAGTATCCATAAAATTAATAGAGTCATTTTCATGTAGGACTGAAACTGTTATGTGGATGCTATTAAAAAATTTTTTTCACTGGTAGTTTTCTGTTCATGGGTAATTTTGCACTTTTCTTTTCTTTCTACATCTTTCCTCTACTTTATTCTATCAGCTTTGAGAAGCAAACACAGGAGAAATGAAAATCTGGGTTAAATATAATTTAACATGAAAAAAAGTTGATAATAGAAATAAAAAGTTGCTCTGGTGATTCATAAATCTCTTCCAACACTCGAACCGGTTTTTGGTCACAAGTACTGTGGCCTGTCTAATTCTGTTAAAGTTGATTTTTTTTATTTCTGAGGTATTTTGATGAATTTTCATAGTCTTAACTCTTAACTAACATAATCTTCTTTCTTAAACAACTGATATCATATGCCTATAAGACATCTTTTTTCTTTTTATATGATAACTAACTGAACTGGTTCTTAAAATTTTTATTGGATTAAATTATTTGTATGTACACTTTTTAACTTTTAATTTGACAAAGAAAAATAATAGTAAATATTTTTTATCAGTTATAAATATATGGTATTCTAGAAAAATTCGTCCTCAGATATTAAAAAAAAAAATTTTTCTAGCTTTCGGCATTAATGTAGTGCAGGGGTGTCAAACTTGTGTCCCACGACGAACATTTTTGCGGCCTGGCCAATATATTGGCACACAATAATATATAATAAAATAACCAATGCAGAATTATAATAAGATAGGAAGAATTCGCTAAATGTTTTTTAATGATACTCTTTTTTTGCTATTATTAAACAAAATGCATATATTTATGTTGAATATACTGTAATTAGGTAAATGCACCTACATTTCTATTAATATTGATTTTTTTGCGGCCTACCTATAGTTAAACCTTCTTTGTTTGGCCCAAGGTAGCCTTTGAGTTTGACACCCCTGATGGAGGGGTGCAATACATCAAAATTGTATTAAAAAGGAAAATGGGGGAAAAAATCAACTGATTTTATTGCATCATCAAAAATCCTAATTAATGAGAATAGGAATTGTTATATATTAAGTAACCCTCTTAATTATTTTTAATTAATAAGGAATTTTAAAGATTTCTAGTTTTGCAGCATTTTATTTAGAATGAAAAAATGATAAAATTGAAAAAAATCTTTAAGCATAACACAGTATTGTGAGTCTCATTCAAATATTTGAAAACACCCAACAAAAAAAATTGAATATGCTGTAGCTTTTCCTTTGAAAATCCAAGCAAAGAATTTGCTTAACCATCTATATGGAAAAAATGATTGTCTGAAGTTATTAGCAATTAGCATAAAATAAAATTTCTAATGTGATTACTTTATTAGATAATAAGTACAGTCAGTTATAAATACTAAAAATATCAGTAAATGCAAGTAAATTTAAAGAATCGCAGCATAAGAGAAACTTGACAAGTATGTATGTTTCATATGCATCTTAGAGGGATTAATTCATCAAGAACAAAATCACATTTGAATAGAAGCATGAAATAATGCACAAATTTGTACATTAAAGTAACAACTCAACTGGAGGACAGGGAGATGCCACCGGGCTTAGCTCATAAATTTTGTTGGAGATTGAAAGCTGCATAAAAAGTTAACATACTTTGTTAGCGCTTTGTCTTCCATCATATATAGCTCAAAGGTGTCTTTGCAGAAGGAGAAAAATTTGCCATGTGGAAGGAATTGCAGCACTTCTTCTTTTTCTAAAATGAAGAAGAGGTAATGCTGTTAAAAATAAGTTGCTAAAAGCAAACAATTTTGATTAATTACATTTGTCAATTATATGATCTAAGTTATGTATAATCTGAATAATTTATTTTTAAAGAGATTTAAATTTAGATTTCACTATCTTTATGTATCATTAAGCTATTGGTATGGAATTCTACCTAATCTGACTTGGCAACATAACTGATTACCTCAGATTATAGGAACTCTACACACAGTGTAATGCATTCAAAAAAATTCTATGGTTTTCAGTTTGACAAAATACTAGAATGTTAATTGAATTTAAAGCCACATGTGTTCAAAATTTTTTAGAATGAACTTTAAGTGATGAGTGTCGTATTGCCTGTCCGGATTTTAGATTTCTTGGGCATGAATCGTAGTTTATTTGTCTAGTACATATTAATTTATAATTAAAATTATTTGGTTGCATTGTGTTTAAGCTATTTTGTTGAATCCAACCCAAAGCCCTGGACATCAATTGGCAACAACGAACAGGTCAATTAACCGTAAATTAAACAAACTCATTAAATTTAAAATAAATCATAATTTATTTACAAAAATCTAATATTTACAAGTTATGCCAACAAACATTCAATATTCAATTATTTGCATCATCACTATTTCAATTATGAGCTTAAACAATTATTTAATTATAATCTCTATCAATTATACACCTCACTACCTTTTTAGGATTAGGGAGCGTAAAGACCTATAATCACAATTCACAAATTTGACTCTAACCAAAATTATCCGTGAAGAAAACCGTGGGAACTGAACAAATAAAAAAAATGCAAAAAACTCTCTGTTTGCTGATTGTTGACATTTCATTTACTGTGATGAGGTCCAGGGTTTGAAGACCTGACTTGGCATGGGGCAGTCGAGTCCGGCTTTATGATGAGGGAACTTTCTCGTTGTCTGGCAGGATGTCTGAATGGTCTCGATACTTCCATCAATTCTTCTTTCTTCAATTCAGATGCGGCCTTCACTTGATTGACGGTTGATAACCTTTATGCGAAACCTTAGAGGCGGGCTCCACTCTAATAGTTGACAATTTGCGTCTGCTGCTGCCTCCACTCAGCTATGGCCTCTTTTTGTCTTCTCCGTAAATTTATCTACACGAGTGACTAACAGCTTCACTCGTCAAAATCAGCTTCGAAAACTAAACACAAGGGTGCGGGGATTCCCCAGCAAAATCTTCATCATCTTTTCAAACCCTGATTCACATATATATCTTCTTTCATCCCCCTTTGTCTAAAATTAATCCCGCCTTCTCATAAAACTTCTAGCCATTCCAAATCACTGCATTCTTTTTATTCGCTTGCTCAAAATTCACCCTCTTCGATTCGATTTCTCCCTCAAAACCGCACACACCCATCAGGCCACCCCGCCAGACCTCCCACGTAACCTGCGGTCGACCCCATGCACTGACTCTCATAAATTTATTCACAAAGAAGCTTTGTAGTTTAATGTCAACCTTGGTGCCAAACACTATCTGTGTCTGCGATCCTCAGACCCCCAACTGCGCTCAGCCGCTTTAAAATTGGCTAATTCACAAAGACGGCGGTCCTGTCTTATAATCAAAGGCGCCTTCCTAATCTTCTTACAAAATGTAATGGAAACAGCCTTCGATCAATTTAGCTCTCCTAAAATTTAAATTAATTTTTTCTTTTAAATCAAAGGCGCTTCATTACAATGAGGATAGTTGAGTGTAAGTCAAAAACTCATTTATATCTCCAAAGTTTTTGGGAATATTATGTCTTACTGATTACTCTAAGTATGAGAGTGTATGTTATAGTGTCAATGTCTTAATTTTTTTTTCTGTGATTTATTGTCTCTTACAGTGAATGTAACAGAAAGTTCTCCACCTCCAGAAAAAAGTGATGTTTCTCCCATTAAAAATGAGTATCCTTTGAATTCTTTTAAAAAATCCGTTGTTAGTTACTGATAAAAATAGAAATCAAAGTTATGAGACAATTATGCAAACAACATATTTTTGTATGTACTTATAATGTTGTTACTGCTTTATATATATTTAAGGTTATGATATTTCATAATATGAAAGTTTCATCCCTTGCTACTTCTGGCATTTGGCATTAATATCTTATTTAAATGTGATATATTAATATAATATAAAAGTTTTGGTATAATCTTACAGTTTGCAAGTGTTGTATGCAATCAAATTAAATTCTCTATCCCCAGATTCAAGTCATTTGATTCAAAGCATCATTCATATTTCATACAGAATATTCAAATTTGTAGTATATTTTTAACTTCTTAAAAAAATGCTATTCAATTACTATTGAAATTAACAGCAACAAGGATAATTTTGTATACAGTGAAATGACTTTAATTTTAATGACTAATTATGTAAATAACCCAATGTATGTGTAACATCTATGATAAATACAGTGGACCTGCATATCCTGCCTACTTAACTAACAGTCATTGACTTAGTTTCAGCAAGTCAAAATTTGGAATGAATGAACATCTAAGAGAAAACTTTAAAAGTTTTGCTTCATTTTAGAACTTTAACCCTCCTGTCATTTAGCTAATTTGGAATAATTGCTATAAATCCACTTATCAACTTAAAAAATTACAAATCATTATCAAAATAAATCACTTGCCAAAAAAGGCTAGAAAATTAATTAATAACTGTACTTCCTCTTGCCTGTGATGCAAAAAAAGAAATAAAAATATGAAAAAATGATGTGCATTTGAAATTGTTGAAAAAAAATTCTGAAAGTCAGTATAACTAGTAATATTTATATACAGTGAAACTTCTGTAGCCAGCCACCCTTCAAAATGGCCACTTTTTTTTTTCGGACGTTATTGGCCGCCATAGAGAAATCCACCCCTCAAAATCGCCACTCTTTTACAGAAACATTACTGGCTACCATAGAGAAGCTTCACTGTATGTATGTATATATATTAATATATATATTATATATGTCTTATGTTCTTTAATGCGTCAGATCACAACAATTCATTGAAGATTTATCCAGAACACCTACATTACTGGATTATGGAATTGCTTCACATGGGCATTCAGCTTCTACAGCTCAGTTTAAGTAATATTGTTTACTCCTTTCCTTTTTAAATAAATGATTAAACCATGAAAAGTATTTGCCTTTTGTTCTGTCTTTATACAACAACTGAATCAGTGACACGTTCCTTATGATATATATCAGAAGAAAAATCACCCATTAAAGTACATTTATCATAAACTAAATTTTAATTCATTTAATTTTTTTTTAAAATATCTGTATTAAACCCTATAATGCATCTCCTTTTTAAGAACAGTTTTTGCTATTCTTAAATATAACATGATTTTTTTCAACCTTGAATATCACATCTCTCAAAAGTTTTTGAGAGGAAGTCCTGTTTTGCCCTTTGATTTTATTTTAATTTATAAGTAAATTGCAAAATTTTACTTCATTGTTGATCACCTTTGAGGCTAAAGCAATCCCAATAAATTAAAAAAAATAATAGGTATTCTCGGGAAAGAAAAATATCCTATCTCTCCATATCAATGTTTAATTTATCTGTTATAATAACTACCATAGTGTTGCTCATTTATTTCTTATATATTGGAATTCTGTTTCTACTCATCTGTTTTAATATCACTGTAATTCTAAGTTCTATGGCATTTATATGTCAAAGTGAAATGATTTTACAACTATCCTGTTACTGGGTGTTATGTTTTATATTATATTTTGAACTTAAAAAAATAATTAATAAATATCTAAATCATTTTGTTTAAATTTTTCTAGAGAGAGAAAGTCTTCATTGGAAGATTTAGCTGTTCCTCCAATGATAGAGTTTAAAAATGTTGTAAAGGATAAAGAAAATTCAGGTAATATTTTTACTTTAGCTGTATTTACTTATAAAAAAAAAAAAAAAAAAAAAATATTCCAAGGTAAGAGGCAGCACCTCAGTCTGAGGAATTATCTACAAGTTTTAAAATAAAACTTATCTGACAAATTCCATGCCTTATTAAAATGGCTTTCCAGATAAATGCACATACAAATATATTTATATACTAGCTAAATACTCGTGATTTGCTATGGAATACACTGGTGCATTTAATTATGTAATTTCATTCATCATTTCAAATTATGTAATTTGGTTCATTTAATTTAAATTAACTTTAAGCAGTAAAGTGTTGTCATTTCTCAGAGAAGTTCACTATATAATTTAATGATTGTGCTCCTAAATTAAGGGTTTAGATTTTTATTTTTATTTTAGAGATTTAACCCATATTTTAACCCCCTTAAAGTTTGGATTTTTTAAAAGAGATTTCTTTAAATGAGCACTTAGAGTCTTAAGAATACCACCATGCAAAATTTCAGCCTTCTAAGACTTATGGTTCCAGAGGTACAGTGATCAGTCAGTGAGTCAGTGTTTTATTTTGGGGGTGTTTAAGCCCCTTTCAACCCCCTTAAAATATGAATTTTTTAAAAAAATTCTTAGTGAGCACTTACAGTCTCAGAGGAATCATCATGCAAAATTTCAGCTTCCTAGGACTTACGGTTCCAGAGATACAGTGATCTGAGGTGACTGAGTGGTATTTGGCTTTTATATAAACAGTAGAATCTTGATCGATCATTCCCCGAATCATCATTCTCCCATATGTGTCATTTACTTCACCCAGTCCCGACGATCATATTGTTTTGTTATGTTCCTGCATCTATCGATTTCCCATATTTATCGTTCAGTGCAGTCGGTCCCTTGAAAAATGATAGATTGAGATTCCACTGTATATATATATATATATATATATATATATATATATATATAACGGAGAATTAAATAATTTTTCAAGTTTGTTTGCCAATCAAAATTCCCTGTCCAGAAAGCTTAGGTATCTTTTTGTGTTTTTTTTTTTAAGAATCTTGAATTTTAATAAGATTAGGAATTACCTCTATAGCTCACCAATATTTTAAATGGCACTATCTTAAAGCGCTTCACCATAACGCTCTTATGACATTTACTTGAATCCTATCATCACAGTTTTAAATGTTCAAAACCACTAAGGCTAAATTCAGCCGAGACTCTATAGATTTGTTAATTAAATTAGCATTTAAACTTCTAGTACAACATAACACTATTTTAGCCTTCCCATAATAAAACTCAACTCATAAATGTTTGTCTGTGGGAGAAATTTTACCGTCTTGTACTTTAAATCCCAGAAAAGTGATGGCAGTCTTAAAAAATGAACATTTACTTGGTTTTAGTTTTAAGTTGTGCTGCCTTAATCTATCAAAAATGAGTTGTAATTTCTCAAAATGGGGGGGAATATCCTGTAAAGCTACCATTTATAATAATATCGTCTATGTAAATTCATTTGGATAGGTCACTTAAATCGCCTAAAACAACGTTCATTAGTCTTTGAAAAGCGTTGGGACTAGTTGCAAGTCCAAAAGGTCTTCGTGTGAAATTAAATAGACCTTTATGGGTTGAAATAGGAAAAACTTGGCCCCTGCCAAAGAGTCAATAGCCTGATTAATGTTAGGAATAGGAAATGAATCTTTAATTAATTTTTTATTTAGTTTGCGAAAATCAACCGCAAGACGATAGCCACCATCCACCTTTTTCACTAACATTACAGGCGCCGAAAAATCTGAAGTAGAAGGTACCAAGATTCCGCTTTCTAAAAGTATGTTCAGTTGTTCGTTCATCTCGTCTCTCAAATGATATGACACTCGATACTGTTTGGACTTTACTGGTTCATCATCGACTAGATTAATGTTATGAGGTACCATTGAACACCGTGGAAGATTTAACACTGAGGCTGCAAAAACGTCTGATTTTTGTTTAGGAAATTTTGCACTTTAAGTTTTAAGGAAGGAGACAAGTGGTCAAGATCAAAATTTGTGTCCCATGTTAAGTCTGCATGATCTAACGTTGCAATGTCATTATTTTCTACGTAATTTACCAAATGCAAATTTTTACAATGAAACAGAGGTTCTACAAATCGAAGCTCTGTGCCCTTATTAATATCAGGGATGAGTTTTTTCCGCTTTTTGGCGGATTTCAGCTTTTTTATATTTTCTGAAAAAGAAAAATTCCGCTTTTTCACAAAAAGTTCCGCTTTTTTAATTTTTTTGAAAAAAGATCCACTTTTCCGATATAGCTTATACTACGTTCGCACCGGCAGTTTCAAGCGCG